>JAZKJV010000911.1:267610-529538 GCA_037367405.1 Ottelia alismoides | reverse complement strand
TGAAATCCCTCAAAAAATCACACAAAGCTAGATCAACATCTTAAGAGTAAAACCCCTAAAATTTTGAATAAAATTGATGAAGGACTGGGCCAATTTTGGCTTACCATGAAGCAAGGGACAAAATATGAGCTTGAGGAAGCTTGCAGAAGTTGGCAGTACAATGTCGATCGAAAATGGGCGAATTTCGAGTGACATTTTGGTCTATCTCGCGGAGATATTTTTTATTGCAAATTTGCTTTTTTGGGTGAGATGATGAGATGACCTGAATTCTCATCGATATCTCATGAGATTTTGGGCGAAATCCGGGAAATCGACATGCATATAGGTTTCGAGATACAGAAGCCATCGAAATCGAAATTTTGGCGAAATATCATCGGAATTTCGCTAGATTTAGATTGTTTCTTCAGATACAAGATGCTACGGGCCTGTCACATCTCGTTTTAACTTCCTTTACAATACCGAGATAAGTCTTCTAAAATCTTCTCCCCGAAGCTCGATTACTTCTATTGAAAATTCCATTATCTAGTTCTAATGATCTTGGAAACCCTCCTTCGTTACCATCCTTTTATTTGCACATCCATGACTAACATCACGTCTTCTTGATCTACCTTGCTTTCTCTCCAACCCATTTTGTCTCTTGGAGACATACTATATGAATCTTCCTTCTTTCATCGTATATACGATATCCATCGATTTGCCAATCAAAGTACCAATATTCCAACTACATATCTGCAACTTCTTTTGCAACCTCTTTTGGACTAACTTCTTTACTCGCATGCGTCCATCATGCGAGAACTCTTGTAAATTTTGGACTTCATCCGAGCAACGATGCAACAGAAACTATCTTATTTCTGAGAAGCTGAAGCAGAACTGAGGGACGAGGACTCGCATGCATGTCCCATGCGAGAACCCTTGTAAATTTGAACTACATCTGGGTCGCGATGTAGCGGTCCTTGCCAACTTCTCATTATATTCGAGCGATGCAATGCGTCACTGGTAGGGAATGCCCTAATAAATCTAAATGTTGGTTAAATCTATGTTGAAAAGATCTGAACTGTTTTGAGACAAATTCGTAAACAATGTTATTAAATAGAATACTTTTAGGAATTTGTCTCTCTTGTGTTGGTTCTCAGCTACATAATTTGCAATCCTCCTCAATTTACCTGAGCGTATGATGCCAGATATTAACAATAAATACCATTCATTATATAACTATTTTTTGTTTATGCAATTTGCATTTGATACCCTATTAGTTGTAGAAGATTCATATAATAATGATTACTCGTGACTTTTTCATTAAAAAAATTTGTAATCGTTGCTAATTTAGTAACGAATAAAATAAAAATCAATGGATAATTGTTGGTGTATAATTTATTGGTGACAATATAACAATGAATATGATGTTGATTGCAATTTCATAGAATCAAGCAACAAAAAAGATTGGTTGTTATATATTTAACTATGCATTGTATGCCAAATAATCAACTCATTCATTACCATAGGTCAATTCGTTATAGTGAAGATTCATTATATCATCATTTTTTAAAATTTTGTATTAGAATATTTCAAACTTAATTTTTAAAATCTAAACCTTATGGATTTGATTCAATTTTACTTAATTTGATATCATATATGTTACATGGTAATTGAGATTTTTCCTAAATAAATGTCTATCCTTTTTTAAATTACTCATGTTGTAATATTTTTGACTTCCTTCTTTAGAATCCAATCTTTGGATTGATTTCTCACACCTAAGTTACACCTTTTTCTAAATATCAATTTAACTGAAACGGTAAGGCGCATGATTTTATACTCTTTACTATTAACAACTAAAAATAGTACTCCAATGTAAATGAAGAACAACATATCGATCAAGGTATCCATATATTTAACCTCTTTACATTATAACAAATGAACCTCGTGGTAAAACTTAGAAGAAGACTCAACGATAATTTTAAAAAATAGATCAAATTTAAGATTGGAAATAATATCTTGAATCTGTATAAGCCTAATGGGATTTGAATGAGCATTTGACCTCTTCCATATAGTTTGATCCTAATTACGTGGATATATAATAAGATAGTTAGGATCAAGCATTTTTATAGATTGATCTATAAAATAGATTATTATCGTTGTACAGTAAGAATTTAATATTTAAAGACATATTTAAATTGGTAAGATTATGGGAGGGTATTTTGTGTGGAAAAGAAAATGAATATCTTTTTCATTTCAAAAATCTAGGGTATAGGCTATGTTGTTCAATGATATTATCAGGTCCTTATGCATTTTATTTGATGCTTTGCTAGCATCATCCTCTTAGCTACAACACTATTTCAATTCTTGGATCAATTTTTTGAGCTTGTGTACTGACGAGCACGGATCCTCTGTTGTACAACAGAGGTCTACAGTAAAAGGGAGTTGTGTTCGAGCCGTTCTATCAAGATCGAACGGTTCACACCTTTATAGCAGACCTCTGTTGTACAACAGAGGATTCTCTCTCGTGTACTGATACATATATAGCAATAGTTTATCGAGCTTAGGAACATGATGGGAACAAGTGTGATCGTGTGTATCGATGCACTATGCATAGCATAGGTGTATACCATTACAGAAATAGCGTATATTTGTTTTAATCACAGTCGTCCTAGCATTTTGTTCAAATGCTACAAATTGATGTTTTCAAAGATTGTGGATTTAAGATGGACCTGTAAACAAGAGAGATATTATAAAAAAGAGGTCAGTTCATTTAAACGTGCCAAGTGGATCAAGTTTACAATCTCGATAATGAGAATCATGGATGGGCTATTTCCATAAGGGTTTTTATCACTTGTGCTCCTATGAGATATCGCAATATCAGTTATGCCCCTATCTTTTTGATATTATCAGTTGTGCCCCTCATTTCTTTCTCCATTATCACTTATGCCCTTTCGTCAGATTGACCGTCAATGAGTTGACTTAACCATGGTTTATTCAAACCTTGGTGCAGTAAGAGGGGTATTATTGTCCAGGCTTCTTTCATCTTCTTTTCTCCTCCATTTGTTCTTCTTCTTCATCTTCTGCGGAGCCATCTAATGATCATGTGGGGGCGGTCGGCGGAGCTTGCAGGCGGTGCACACAATCAACAAGGCGCACGATGGGAGGTTTGTGCATTAATGATCGACAGTGATCGGTCTGGTGGTTCAAGCATCTTGTAGTGGCGATGGAGACCTTCGTACAGCGGCGGAGGGGTGACATAGGGCCGGGGGCGGTGGCGACACGGGACGACGTAGGGGGAGGGGGAAGCACGAGACAGAGGGATGGGAGGTGCAGGAGACGCGGGGCCTGGGGGTGCAGGGGCGAAGGAGGCAGGGGCTAGGGGGGCGTGAAGGTGCCGGAGTGGGTTCACTACAAGGAAAAGGTGTTCTGATGACAGTTTTGTGATGACTAAACATGTGATGGACGAATAAATTTGTCATCAAAGTCCTTTTAAAGGGAAAATTACATAACTTTCCCTGGAACTATAACGAGTATTTCCCTGGAACTATAAAGAATATTTCAAAATGCTCTTCAAACTACTCGTGCGACTCACAATTAAAAAACTAACATCCAAGCGCCTGTGGAGCCCATGGAACGTGCCCTAAAAAACCATATAAAATTGGATCTCCAGATGTCACTTGCCAATCCTCTCAAATTCTCCGCAAAACCCTAGCAACCTTGTAACATTCCCCGCAATGGTGGGACTTGGTGGCGGAGGCCGAAGTGGAGGCGGAGGGTGAGGCGTAGGTGGAGGTCAAGGCAGAGGCGAAGGTCGAGAAGGAGCCGGCGGTCGAGGTGAAGGCGGAGTGCAAGGTGGAGCTGGAGGTCAAGGTGAAGGTGGATGGCGTGGTGGAGCCAGAGGGTTTGATGGAGCCGGATGGCAAACTCGAGCTAGATAATGAGGTAAAGGCGGAGAACGAGTGGAGTTGGATGTCAGAGCGAGGTCGAGGTGGCTGTAGAGGTCGAGATGGAGCCGACGGTCGACGTGAAGGTGGATGGAAAGGTGGAGCCGGAGGTCGAGATGGAGGTGGAGGGCAAGGTGGACTAGGAGGCCCGAACGGAGGGCGAGGAGGATGCAGAGGTTGAGGTGAAGGCAGAGGTTGATGTGAGGTCGGGGTTGGGATAGATGGCGAGGTGGAGGCAGGTCCGAGGTGGTGGAGGTTAAGATGGACGTGAAGGGTGAAGTGGAGCCGAAGGTCGGGGTGGAGGAAGAGGCGGAGGAAACTGGCGAGGGGTGAGGGTAGGCTATGATTAGTGGTCTAAGGCCGATGGTCATATGCTAGGAACATGTCATGACGGCTATGGGTTGTGGATGGATGGCAACCACACCGAATGGGAGATGTACGCTATCGGCAAAAGTGTAGGCCTCTACATCAACAACCAATGGAGCAGGTGACTATGACAGTCCTCTTCGTGAGTAGTCAATGCATTCTCATGTCGATTTGTGTATGATATGCAGGCATCGGGCTCCAATGCTATGGATGCCTCAATTGGAGGATGGAGGGGGACAAGTACTACTAATAGATGTAATGCATTATGATATTTGTGCTTTGCTTGCATCTCACATGTAAGGTAGGAGTGCAACAGTTCTCTAAATCAGAGGCAAATCCAAGATGTTCTTGATCACTTGAGGATTTCATTCCTTCGTAGAAAATGTCAAGGTAATCTTAAGTATACTTAATAGTTGAGGAGATTAGTTGTTGAATATTGATGTCAAAAAAACCATTTCATTTCTTTTCTTTGTTATATCATATCATTCTTATTGATGTCCAACGAACTTGCCATGTTTTCTTATGTGTGCATTTTTTGCATCTACAACTTGATTTGTGCACACACACATATCAACATGTATACTATGTGCGTCTATTTGAGTAATGTGTGCAACATGTATGTGTGTATGTTGAGCATGTGCACTAATTTGTATAGCATATATCTTTTTTGTGTGCGTGAATGTGTTTGTGCATGAATGTGTGCTTATGTGTAAAGTGTTTCCATGAATGTCTATATGTGAATTTGTATGTATGTGTAATTGTTTGTTTGCATGAATGCATGCATGAATTTTCCTGGAATGCGTGAATGTTTATATGAATGTGTGTGCATGAGTTAATGTGTATTTATGTAAATATGTGTGTATACATATGCTAAATGTATGTTTGTGTGAACGTGTGTATTTAGAGCATATGTTTGTTTATGTATGTGCAAAATGATTATTAGGTCAGTTGCTATTTTGATCTCCCTGTTCTTGACAAATGAAATTAATGGTCAGTTGCTATTAGTATTACCCTTAAAAATTCAAGTTGCGCTTATATCAGATGCAACACATCTTTATCAGGTCTTTGTTGGAATTCTCCATCAATGGTAAGTTTGATGTGTATTACAGGTTGAGAAGGCAAGAAATGGATTAGTTCAGCACTTCTAGTTGAAACTAACATATCAATCCTAATCAACTTGGAAACTCTTCTAATCAACACTGACAACTTTTCTGATGTAAGTAAACTCAATTCCCTTTTTATTTCTAAATTATGTCTTTTAAGCTGAAATGGTACTTAATTTACCGTATCATGACCTCGTGCTTTCGGCTCTTTAAATTTGGATTAGCATATATGTTTTTCCAGTAGATGATGCAACATTACTTGATGTGAATTTAGGGCCAACTATCTAATGTGAAAGAGATGTTTTATTAAGGGTGGAAAAAACTCCTCATTTTATGAATATTTGTCAAATGGAAGCATGGATTCATTTTTTACTTGGTATATCAATTTTTGATTGAGAAGTTGAATTTAAAAGCCTTTGAAATAATGGTCTACAATCCAATGAATACACAAATGGTCTATCTCATTTGTGTCCAGATCACCTGGATCTGGTAATTTTTTTCGATCATTAAGGTCCATTTTTGGAGGATAGAAACTCCATGTTGTCTTGTTTTTGGTGTTTGGGCTCATAAAAAGTGGAGACATAAAGAGATCTTTTGACATTGCCCTTGCTTTTGCAATACATAAAAACAAGTGAATTTGCGATACAAATACATAGATAATAAGCATTGATTTATGTTCACAAGTTATCTTATGAAGAGATTACATTGCTGAGTTCGTGCCATCATTAAGTGACTAATAAATTCAAGTGTTCATTATTATTGCTAGCATTCTGCAACAATGGTAACACTAAGATGCATTATTTATAGTTTGACACTTTACTACTTTATCTTCTTCAATGGAAGCATGAAATGTTAGCATCCTTAAGGTTTATTAACAACAATACTCTTTTCATGAGTCTTTTCCTCCTTTCCATGGCATTCTTATGATTATCATTCTTTTAAGAATGGTTTAGATTTTTGTTTTCAAGGTTAATTGCGTTTATATTAGTTAGATATTGTCACTATGTTTTTACAATGTTATATATACCATAAATCAAACTATTCATTCAGGTGCATTTTGAGGTCAACCTGAATCGTTTTATTGGTAGTAGTTAAATTTTTAAGTGATGAGATTTTTGACATTTTCTCTCTGTTTGATTGAGTCATGTTATGCTAGTATTATGATAGCATGGTACTAAGAAAACTTAATTAATGAGATGCATATTTTTTATGCAGGTGTATATAATGAATTTTTTTAGCAGATTGACTCATAAGTCAACTAATAAGCCATGTCACTTGATGCTACTTTTGACATAATTTCTGAGCCAATTTTATTCTATGAGTAGACATGTCACTATGTAATTGCACACTAATTATATTGTCATTTGATATCCATGATTTTCTGGTCTTATTTTTTGACAAACAAATGGTAGATGCACTTTTTACCAAAGCGATGTGTTGTCGAATTCTAGTGGTTTCTATAGGGCTCATCGATTATGCTTTGCATATATTTATTATTAAGGTGATTTGGTTGTCTCGTTTTTCTCTTGTCATTAGTAAAGCAAGATGTTCAAGGATACCATATACATCCTATGAATATTTAGAGTGAACTTCTATTCTTGTGTGTATACTTCGTTTATGTCTCACATGCAGGGCCATAGAACATATTTCTAGTTCAGGTGGAAGCATGATGTTCATGATCATTGGAGGATTCCCTTTGCAAAAACTGTGAAGGTTTTATTATATATCCTTTGAGAAGATTATTCACTGAATCTTGATATGTGGGTGGAAGACCATTTCTTTTATGGTAATTGTATCATATCATTCTTGTTGATGCTCAACTAACCATGTGTGTTTGTATGCGTGCATTTTTGGCATTTAAAATGCATTCTTGAGTGTGCACACACGCACATATTTCCATGTATCATCTATATATGTTTGAGATTATGTGTTGTTGAGTGTGCATAAATATGTATAGCATGTTTGTGTGCACAAATGTGTACCTGTGAATGTGTGTAAATGGGTGTTTGTGTGAATATGGGAATTTATGTGCATATGTGAGTTTACATGATATTGTGTGCATGTGTAGATGTGTATTTGTACGAATATGTGTAGGATTATGCTTATATCTAAATGTGTGTTTTTGTGAATTTGTGTGTGAACACGTGTACATGTGAATGTTTGTGACATATTGTATGCATGTGTATTTATGTGAATGTGTGTAGGAGCATGCTTATGTGTAGAGATGTGTATATATGGTGTGTATGAGTGTATATTTGTTTTCTTGTGTGATTGCGTATAAGAGAGAGAGAGATAGAGAGTAGAATGTGTGTACATGTATGTAAATACATGAATGTGTACATGTGCATGAATGTTTTAATGTTTGCATGTGTGTGTGCAAGTGTATGTTTTGGAGTGTGCGTATATATTTGTGTGAGAGTTTGCTTAAATTTGAATGTGTAGTTTACCTTTGGTGTGCATATTATTTTATTAAGTTTGAATTTATTCAACTTAAGATCATGTTTCTGCAATATTATTCAAGCGTTTTATATATATCAAATCAGGTTAGAAATTAAGTTGGTCGATTTCTTTTCATCATATTGGTTATAATTATCATATCAGTTTAGAATGGAAGCCATCAGATAGGTAGTTGAGCTATCTAAAAGGCATTTCTAATATATGTAAGGGTTGGGTGCGTAGATGACCATTTGAGATTTTGTTAAGGATTAAGACCTAATCTCAATCACACAACCATTGGTTGTAGGGACCTTTTACAAGCTCTTCGATGCCTCCCTGTAAAACAACACTTTCCATTATCATAAATGACAATTTGTCTTATGTTAAATTTTATCATCATGTGAAGTTCAGGTGAAAGTTGTGCATATAAACAAGTCAAGGTTCCAGTATATAATTCTACAAAATTTTATCTCTATTTCACTTTTTCAGATAAGAAAGCTCACAACTCCATCAAAAGGCAAGCACATCGCGATACCCCATTCCTTAAAATTTTATTACAGTTCACCCTCAATTCTCTGCTTCTATATGAGCGTATTGGATTCCTTTAAGAGAATTGTTGTTACTTTTGTAGGTTTGAAGGGATCCGTGACTATTAAAAGGATTCACTTCTCGAAGGAGCTCATGGAATTTGGATTTGGGTTCAAATACACTGGTATAGATATGCTTGACAGTGATATCAAGACTTGCAGTGAAAAGGAGCTCCTTCCAAATGAAACAAAAAGGATATTATTTGGTGGGGTTTAACAGAAAGTGTGAACTGTTGATATCTCCTAAGCAGTCTTTTTTAGCAATTCTTAGCATGTGCTAGATTCACATGATGGTTGTCTTAAGAATGCTTTTGAATGTTTTGGTATCTCGCATAAATTTTTGTTTATAGATTGTTAACAAATCATTTTTTGGTATCTGCGATGACGGAAATTTTGCTATTTATTTTCTTTAGAAAATTCCAGGTTTAGTTGTGGTGACTAAACAATTAGTTGCCACAAATCTCATGCCTTTTTGGACTGTGGTGACGGAATAGTTGTCACTATTACAATTAGTGATCGACTCTTTGTCACTAGTGTCTCTGGTGACGCGACTTGTGAGGATAAATCAATGGTGACAAAAACATTGTCACTACACTGTTCTTTGTCACCACAAACCCTGTTTTCGTCACTACAAGTTTGTTACCATAAGCAGCTTATGTTGTAGTGGTTGGCAGGGGAAGGGGGGCGCGGGGTTGCGGGGGTGCGGGGCCTGGAGGTGCAGGGGCCAGGGGGCGTTGGAGGTGCCGGAGCATGTCGGCAGGGGAAGGGGGAGGCGCGAGGTTGCGGGGGCACGGGGCCTGAGGGCGCAGGGGCGGGGGAGGAGTTAGGGGCCAGGGGTCGTGAAGGTGGCCGGAGCAGGTCGGCAGGGGAAGGGAGAGGCGCGGGGTTGCGGAGGCGTGGGGCCTGGGGGCGCAGGGGTGGGGGAGGAGGCATGGGCAGGGGGATGAGGAAGATGAACAGTGTCTTTACTTTTCAATTCATTTGTTTTCATTTAACTCCTGATGTATCCCTAAAGTTAATGTCTGTTTGCGTTTGGGGATGGATGGAAAACTAACTCGAGGGGTACAAGTGATAAAACAACAAGAAGTGAGGGGCACAAGTGATATTATTAAAAAGTAGGAGCATAATTGATATTACGATATCTCAGAGGGGCACAAGTGATAAAAATCCTTTTATCATGGATGGGCTATTTCATAAACAGTTCCAGCTAGAAGTTATGACATCAGATAAACAACTTAAATTTCATTACTAAAAATTGGATATTTAATAGGGATTTTTACACACATAACTCTGAGTAATTCTGCAATAACAATCATAACCATGTATAATCATGAATTACGTGAGAAACCCCGAGTAATGCTTAATTCTTACATGATATAACCTTGTATTATGTTCCGTTTGGGTATACCCGTTATATTTGACGGTTTCCGTTAAAAAGACAAATATACCCTTAATATGATTTTATTTGCAAAACATGTCATTATTCCCCTCTCTTCCCCCGGCTGAGCACTACCGACCATGACCACCTCTGCAACCCAGCTTTTCGCTCGAAGTCCGCCATGACTGCAACCGTTGCCGGCCTCCGCCCTTCTGCTCGAAGCCCCCAACCTCTTCTCGAAGCCAGTGATGAGAGAGAGAGAATTGGCAATGAGTAATTGTCCTTCACCTTCCTTCTCCTTCTACTCCTACCCTGCAATGGCATCCACCATGGCCCTCTCATCCCCCTCCCTTGCCAAGAAGGCGCTCAAGCTCGCCCCCTCTTCCTCCGAGATCCTCGGAGAGGGCCGCGTCACCATGAGGAAGGTCGCCGCCAATCCCAAGCCCGTCTCCTCTGCCAGCCCGTCGTACGGCCCCGACCGCGTCAAGGATTACGGACCCTTCTCCGGCGAGGCCCCGTCCTACCTCATCGGTGAGTTCCCCGGCACACTACGGTTGGGACACCGCCGACCTCTCCACCGACCCGGAGACCTTCTCTAAGAACCATGAGCTTCAGGTCCTCCATGCTAGGTGGGCCATGCTCGATGCCCTCGGCTGCGTCTTCCCGAGCTGCTCGCCCGCAACGGCGTCAAGTCCGACGAGGCTGTGTGGTTCAAGGTCGGTTCCCATATCTTCAGCAAGGGCCGCCTCGACTACCTGGGCAACCCCAACCTGATCCACGCCTAGAGCATCTTGGACCATCTGGGCCACGCAGGTCATCCTCATGGGAGCTGTCAAGGGATACCGCATCGTCGATGGACCCCCTCGGAGAGGTGGGGTCGTTGAGGGATACCGTGTCGCTGGCAGACCCCTCGAAGGAGGTGGTCGATCCACTCTACCCCGACGGCAGCTTCGACCCGCCTCCGACCACCTCACCGACCCCGTCAACAACAACGCATGGGCCTACGCCACCAACTTCGTCCCCGACAACTAGATCTGCTCGATCCTCCGCCGACCGCATTGTTAAACTAGTTGCCAATGTAAATTAATTAGCAAAACTGGAATGCACCTCTCCCTTGATCATTTTGAATGAAATCATTATTGTTTCACGTCAAGTCAATTCTCTGATCTCCGAAGGAAATCCCTAGCAAAATCACTGTCATGGTAGATGCATTGTCTCTTCTTTCCTTTCCCCTCTTTGATAGGTACATTGTGGTTCTTTCCCTTCCCTCCTAACCGTTAGATCATATATTGGTTAGATTAACTCACTCATATAGTTGAGTTAATATATTAAATTAAACGGAGGGTTATGAGTGTGAGACGGAGTGACAATCCAAGGTTTCTTATGTAATTCATGATTATACAAGGTTATGATTGTTATTGCAGAATTACCTCAGAGTTATGGATGTAAAAATCCATATTTATTACTACAGATATGCAACTAGTAATAGTGTCAAGTGGTGGCACATAGGGGTGTAATCGAACGAATACTTTTGAATCCAAACCGGATTCATATTCGATTCATTTTAAAATTTTTCAAATCCGAACTCGAATCGAATTTTAAAAGAATTTGCTAACTTGAATTCAGATTCGATTCATTATAAATTTTGAATGTTCAATTCGATTCATTTTGATTCAAATTTGAAAATATCAATTCAAATATAATTATTTATATAAATAATAATATAATTTTAAAGATTGTATTTTATATTTTTTAGTCGAGATTTCCAAGATCAGTTGAAAAGTTATATAATAAAGGAAGATACCCAACAGATAATATATAATGAATAAAAATACCTAAGTTTTACAGATATTGTATATATTTTGCTATCTAATTTATTCTTTTCCTACGATGAAAGAAAATATAAATAAAATATAAATAATATATATATAATTTAAAAGGTATATAATATTATTAATAAAAAAAGTTAAATACATTATATTTACCATTGTACGTTGAAGCAAAATAAGACCAAGCTCTTATAGAAGTGAATACATATCAACCTTGTTATTTGAAAAAACGAGAATAACAACAAATAAACTTAGTATGATAAAATCAATTCATGCATCACGATGATCAATATTATCTTAAAACAAAAGTCGTGAATCATATACAATTTTAAATATAGCTACGAGCGAATATTTGAGATAAGAAAGAAATCTTAATTTTCAAATGACCAACCCCACCATTCTAGTATATTTAATATCCTTTTAATGGTCTAGAGGAAATGCATATCATGTACACTAATTAGTGGAATGAGAGGATTAATGTCAGATCTGAAAAGACAAATGATTGATTTGCCAATTCAAAGCAACTTACGCGTGGGGCTTTCATTAACTGAATATATAGTTTCTTGGTATGTAGCATGTAAAGAGGTTGGGTTGTAGATATTGTTGTACGAACACCAAATGCCAAATACCTCACACATAGATTTGTTGAAGTAGTTTAACACATTATTGTACGTAGAACGGATTATCGTATTGTTTGAGGTATTTCTATATCCTTAAAACGGGATGGTCGGATTTTTTTATCATAATAACAATTAACATGATGGTGAGAAGAACTTATAAATCATTCAGATTATTATGAATGTCATCTTGACAAGTATAGTCATAACCATATATTGTCTTGCAAGGATAACCAATAGAACAAGGAGGCAGAGGAGGAATACTTTGATATATCATAAATCACAACAAACGTAAGGAGGAACTCAACATAACATGACTATCGTGTTCATGTGCAAGAAAATGGAGCATTACCATCTACCTTATAGTTGATGATCTTTGATAAAGAATGAAAAGGAGGATGAAAAAGATATGGCAGGGAATGTGGGAAGATGGAAATAAATGTAAGGTAGGAAAATGGATAAAACTCTTAAATATGTGTTCTTTCCTACTAGTTTTTATGGTTATTTACTATTGTATGTTGAAGCAACACAAGACCAAGCTCCTATAGAAAACCAAGACAAACTGATCTTACTATTTAAAACAAGGATAACAACAAATAACCTAGCACAATGAAATTACCTCATGCATCGTGTTGATAATCATTATCTTAGAACAAATGTCATTAATCGCACATGATTTTCAATATACACAAGAACAACTAATATGATGGTGAGAAGAACTTGTAATTTATAAAGTATTCAGATGATGATCAATGTCTTTACAATGATAGTCCTCACTTATGGATTGTCTTTGCAAGGATAACTAACAAAATAAAAAGGCGGAGGAAGAATATTTTGATATACCACAAACCATGACAGACGTGGATAGGACTGATTACTCAAAAAAGGGGTGGGTACGGGGGAGGGGGAGTTAGTTTCCATTAGAAAGAAAATGAGTAGACGTAGATCTAGGTACTCTTTCTTTCTCATCTGAGGAATGAGTCAAGTTGATCCATTTTTGACTCAGTCATATTTACACGTAAGAAGAGGGATCACCACTATCTTCCTTATGAGTGATAGATCTTTGAAAAAGAATGAAAAAGAGAAGGGAAAAGATGTTGTAGAGAATGTGAGAACATGGAAACAAATGTAAGGTGAGGAACTGGGATAAAAATCTTAAACATATTTTCTTTCTTACTAGACATCATGACTAATATTCTACTCTATTGTGTAATATTGATATTTTGTCATTAACTGATATAATTATATGCACATGCACACATGCATGGATACATATCTGCTTGTATGCATACATATTTTTGTATGTATGTACATATATAATATATAAATGCATATGTATGTATGTACATATGTATGTATATATGTATATATGTATCGAATTGAATCGAATTATTATCGAACGAATTCATGTTAATTCAAATTCGATTCATTTGAAATCGGATCTACAAGTCAACTTCATATTCGATTCATTTTATTTGGAATCAAACTTTTTTTGAATTTTTATCGAACGAATCACAATTGAATTCGAATGATTCAATTCAATTAGCACCTCTAATGACACATTCATTTGCGAGTACCTCCTTCCTCCTCCGTCAGCACCTCCTCGTCATCCACTGCCACTACCTCCTCCACCCGTAGCCCCCTTCTACTCCTCTTTCGCCCACCACTATCTCACAATGCCCTCGACCCCCTCCACCCGCAACAATGCCCTCCTCCTCTGGCTCCGTCAATCACCACTGGTTCCACCACCTCCTGCAATCGACATATCATTGCCTACGTAGTTGTTGCTGTTAGCAAGGAAAGAGTTTACTACTTGCATTTTTTCACTTATTGTTGTAATTGAATAGAATTTTAGGCAATGTTATTGTAATGTTTTTGTTGGTTGACATCTAGATATTCTTTCTTTTTCCAGCTAATCGCTAAATTAATCATATTTTAGAATAAGGTGAATTTTAATAAAGGCTAAGCATTTTTTTTCATGGTATTATATTATTAACTCCCCAACAACTGACAGAAATAGTTCAGCGTGTGTTGTAAACCACTCTAATCAAACTCTCTCTTGAATACATCTGCATGTAGCAGAGCTTGATTAGCAAACACTGCAAGCACTGGAACTTTAGTTATCAAAATAAGAGAAAGATCATCAGTTCATCGTGACTTTCTTGCCTGGAAATGAGAGACATGTTTGTAGAATAGCATATTGTGTATGTCAAATTCATAAAAATTTTTTTTGGTTTACATATATCCCACCCACTGATTGATAAGAGACAGAAATCCTTTTTCTTTATAAAGAAACAACTAAGCACCAAGGAAGTGTATTAAATTTCATGCAAAAAGAAGCTATTCTGCAAAATATGCCAACATTGTCAAGCAGCAAAAATTTGATGCCAACAGATCGACATTTATATCCAGAACTTGATTGGTAATTAGGAATAGGTGTTAGTATTATATCTATTTTATTGAAAGGAAAAAGGATAGTTACTTCACTCAAGGTCAATATGACCATCCCATAGTAAAGAAACTTCGTATTTCATTTTCTAATTATAAAAAATTAGGCAGGAAGATATATCAATGGTTTTAAATCATTTCCCATCTGGTATTTATCTTTGCATGATCTACGCTTACCTTTGGAAATACATCCTTTCCAAATTATGTCGTTCTTAAGATGTTGGTATATAGGAAGAACATGCCAAAACTGCACTCTCTAAGAAGAGGCAGTTTAAATCCCAATTCCTTAATAACGTAATGAGAGCACAAATAAAGGAAAATTCGAACAATTACATAACATGAATCTGCATTAAGGAAACCGTTGCGAGCAGCGGAAGCAAACAAGCAAAATTCAAACAAGCAAACACATGCACACAGAGGTTCACCCTTAGTTGAGCTACATCCTCGAGCGGAGACGATCGGTTTCACTAGATGTGGAGAAGGCAAAAACACATAGGTTACTGAAAACCCTAAACATGGGGAGTTTATATCATATCCCCAGGACAGATATATCCTAGAGACAAATGGATCCAAAAATCCAAATATAAAAGTCAAAACGTTTATACAATTTTATTTCGGGTCAGAGGTATTAGCCCCACACACCGCAAGGGATGGGGAGGCGGGGCATGCACCTACCACCCCCCAAACCCCATCTAGTACGATGGGTTTCACCCACCCTTCTTGTGGAGGGTACACAAAAATCGTTCTTCAACTTTAGATTCAATAACCCCTCTTTGGGGTCATTGCCAATTGTCGACTTTGAGCAAGTCTAAGAAGTATTTGAACTTACTCTTAGGAACTGTGTTTGTGAACATATCAGGTGGATTATCTATTCTATCAACCTTCTTCATCTTAATCCTCTTCTCAGAATGAATGAATTGATATGTAAAGTTAATATATCTTATCCTCTCATGATAGACCAGATCCATTGCTAGGCGTATTGTACTGATGAGACTCATAATATACGATAGCCTGATATTGATGTAGTCGAGATATTCAACTAGATCTTTTAACTAATTGCCTTCCTTTGCAACATATGTCAAAGAAATATACTTCACCTCTATGATAGATAGAGTAACTAAATATTGTAAAGTAGCATTCCAACTAATGAAAGAACTTTTCCAAAGTAAAAGACATAACATGTTTGATCTACTCCCATTAACATCTACGACATAGTTTAAATCTGAATATCTAGCAATCAAATATTATAGGTTACTTATATAAATGAGGCCAATGTCAAAGTTCCTTTTGGATATCAAAAAATTCGCTTGACTGTCTGTCAATGCTACTTCCCTAAATTTCCGAGAATTTGCTAAAGTGCATATTGTTGCATACATAAGACTCTTAACTTCATTAGGATGGGGAATTCGTAACATATGCTCCTGTCTCTACATCTAACTGAGGTGCAAAAGACGCTGAAAGATGGATATTTGCGACGAATGGAGTACTTAGGGGCTTTTTTCTCATGTGATAATAAAAGATTTCTTTTTGCATAATGATTTCCATCCTAAAATCTTCTCCGTGCTTCATATCAAATTCTAAGCTAAGGAGCTTCTTCAGATCAACTATGGTATTTTTCTTTTTTGGCAACAATCATCATGTCATCGGCATAGAGTAATAGATAGATGAATTACACATCCTCCACCTTGTTACGGTAAAATGCAACAATTGTATAATCTCCTATTGAATCCAAGATCAACCGAAACTGTAACAATCCGGATCCACCTAACCAGCGGAAGCATAAACAACATGCCACGTCGGATCTGAGGGTTACTATTGCATATTACATCCACAATCTAGAATATGGTCGAAAAAGATACGTAAAGAAATCACTTGAGATATATCAAATAATTGGATAACACCACTTAGTAACTTAACAGAATCAAAGATCAAGATCACATCTCTCAAAAGGCCTCATTGACAAAGACAATAACCAGAATAAAACAACTCATAAAATATTCCTTGGGTACATCTAAAACTAAGATAAAGAAAAGGAAACTAGCACTACCAAAAGGAAATGTCCAATCATCTGTTAGCCAATCAACAGTTTCAATGCTCTACTCCTCCTAGGAACCTGTGGCAAGGCAGACCATAGGAGCGACAAGAATGCTCGTAAGACAAACAACTTAACATGCTTTAAGAAGGATTTAAAAAAATAGAGAATCACTTGATACAATTACTAAGAAGGAAAGAAATCAATGGGTCGTTAATTAAATATCAAGTTTAGGTGTCAACGAATGAACATGGCTAATAATATCCATTTCAATCCGGTGTATCTAATATCGACAAACACATCATCTCATAGGTATTAACAATAGGGAATCTTAACTTCTGATTTTGATCACAGGTACGAGAAACCTACAGTTTTTTTCTACTGGACTCCATGAAACAGAAGCTCTGAAAAAAAATCCTTAACATATGCCATTCAAGACTAATTCGAATAAGAACATGATACCGAGAGATGGCATACACTGGTTACGAAAGAAATACTTAGAGAATTTCCGTAAGATGTCTAGTGTGCAAATAAAGATCGGTGATTGCCCGTATGCAATCAGGATTGAACAACCGATACAAGGTTACAACAAGAATCAAGAATCTTGAACGATAGAACACATACCGTATCCACAATGAATAGATATCCCAATGGTCGGTTGACACCGCGATTCTTCTCCTTTGATCACGGCCAGACCCGCAGCCCGAAGACGATGTCCCACATGGTGATGGAGGTTGCGTAATACCTCGGTCACAGAAGAAGAAGAGGCTGATTGCTAGACTCATCTTCTCTCTCATGGAAGTTACATTTCTAAACTCTCTCTCCCCCTCTTCCTCTCTCTCTTAAGTAACGAGAGAAAGCCCTTGCATATTCCAAAGATGGAAATCACGCACAGGAAGTGGAGGGTTGAATTGGCAAGTCCATAACTACCCCACTCGCCCCTCTCTCTCTCCTATAAATAATTCAATCCTTTTTTTAAGTCAATAAATGATTATACCTTTTTGTACTAATTTTAGTGGTTGTTACAATCTACCCCACTAAAAAAATCGCCCCAAAATTATAAGTGTAAGAGCTTACCAAAATGTTCTGGATACTTGACTTGCATTTCTTCCTCCAACTCCCAAATAGCTTCTTCACGCTTATGATGTTTCCACAAGACTTTACCATAGGGATCATCCGGCATCGCAACTGATTTTCCTTTCGATCGACGATCTTGATTGGTTCTTCTACATAAGATAGATCTGTTTGTACTTCAGGAATCTCATGCTCAATCACATGCAAGGGATCATCTACATATTTCCTTAGCATCGAAACATGAAATACATCATGTATATTCTTGAATTGAGGAGGAAGATCGGCCTGATAAGTAACTTCTCTGATTCTCTTGGTGATCATAAAAGGACCTACATATCTGGGATTCAGTTTTCTCTTCTACCAAAGCGAACAATTCCATGCATTGGAGAGACTTTGATAAAGACATATGATCACCCACTTCAAATTTAAGATCGCATCTCCAATGATTAGCATAGTTTTTCTCCCTACTTTGAACATCTAGCAATCTCTTCTTGATAATATTGATTTTCTTTGTAGTATCAAGGACAATCTCTTGTCTCAAGACTTTTCGCCAACATCATCCCAGCATAAGAGAGAACGGCATGGTCTACCATATAGTGCTTCATACGGGGCCATCCCAATACTAGAATAAAAATTGTTGTTATACGTAAATTCAATAAGTGGAAGATGAAAATCCCAGTTTCCAGCAAAGTCCAATGCACAAGATCTAATCATATCCTCCAATGTCTGAATGATTCTTTCTGAATGCCCATCAATCTGCGGGTGAAATGAAGTGTTGAATTTCAGATTCATACCCAATGCATCATTCAAGTTATTTTAAAATATGGATGTGAAATGTGCATCTCGATCAGAAACAATGGACACAGGTACACCATGCAACTTCACTATCTCATGGACATATAACTTTACCAAACTCTCTGTAGATTAACTACACTGTACCGGTAAAAAGTGTGCTGATTTAGCCAATCGATCCACAATAACCCAAATGGAATCATATTTGGAACCCACTACGAGATCCATAGTATGTGCTCTCACTTTCACTCTGGCAGGTCCAATGGTTGCAATTCTCCAGATGGCCTTTGATGTCCAATCTTTACCCGCTAGCACATGAGACATCTCGAAACGAACTCTGCAATTTCCCGTTTCATATTTTCCACCGGAAATTTCTTTGTAAGTCATTATACATTTTGTACTCCATGGATGAATAGAGTACATGGAACTATGTGCTTCCTTCAAGATCTCCTTTTTGACTTCTTGATTATTAAGAACCCATAATCGATTCCTAAATCTCAATCCCCCATCGAATGCGATCTAAAACTCACTAGAAATCTTCTTTGATGCTTCAACCATTTACAATAATTCTGGATCAACCTTTTTTGAGTTGTCAACACCTTCTCGATCAATGCTGAGTAAATTTGCATTCCCGCAACAAAAATATCATGGTTCCCATCCATAAAAGGTTTCCACTGAACAAAATCTTCGGCCAGCTTCCACTGCAATCTCATGGAAGAAAACTTAGCTTTTCATTTTCAACTAAGCGCATCTGCCACTGCATTAATTTTTCCGGAATGGTAGTCCAAGGAAAAATCATAATATTTCAATAGTTATAGCCATCTCCACTGCCTCATATTCAATTACATTTGAGAGAAAAGATATTTAAGACTCTTATGGTAGGTAAGCACCTGAAATTTCTCTCCATACAGATAATGCCTCCACAACTTTAAGGTAAAAACAAATGCGGCCAGTTCAAGATCACGAGTAGGATAATTTATTTCATGAATTTTCAATTTTCGAGATGCATAAGACACGGTCTTGTCATGTTGCATCAGAACATCATCAAGTCCTGACCCTGAAGCATCAGTATGCACTGTGAAACCTCCAGTACCCAAAGGAAATATCAAAATTGGAGTTGAGGTCAACATCCCCTTCAACTTTTGGAATCTCTCATCACATTGCAGACTCGAGATGAATTTAATTTCTTTCCTCATCAGTTTTGTGAGAAGTAAGACTATCTTCGAGAAATCCCAAATGAAACGCCTGTAATAACCGACCAAGTCCAAAAAAACTACGAACTTCTGTAACTGTTTTTGGTTGGTTCTAGTTCAGAATTGCCTCGACCTTTGATGGATCAACATATATCCCATCTTTTGATATGACATGTCCAAGAAATGTCACTTTATGAAGCCAAAACTCACATTTGGAGAACTTGGCATAGAGATGGTGATGTCTCAAAGTCTCTAATGTTGTCCTCAAGTGTTCCTCATGATGCTTCTTATCTTGTGAATAGATAAGGATGTCATCGACGAAAACAATGACAAACTTATCCAGGAAATCACGGAACACCCTATTCATGAGGTCCATGAATGATGCAGGAGCATTACTTAATCCAAATCTGGTGATGTCTCAGAGTCTCTAATGTTGTCCTCAAGTGTTCCGCATGATGCTTCTTATCTTCTGAATAGATAAGGATGTCATCGACGAAAACAATGACAAACTTATCCAAGAAATCAGGGAACACCCTATTCATGAGGCCCATGAATGCTGCAGGAGCATTAGTTAATCTAAATGGCACTACTCGAAACTCGTAATGCTCGTACCTTGATCTAGAAGCAGTCTTTGGAGCATCCTCTGCCTTGACTCTTAGCTGATGGTAACCCGATCTTAAATCAATCTTTGAAAATATAGCAGCCTTCTGCAATTGATCGAATAGATCATCTATTCGAGGTAAGGGATACTTATTCTTGACTGTAATCTGATTCAGAGCTCGGTAATAAATGTATAGTCTAAGTGTCCCATCCTTCTTTTTGACAAAGAGTAGAGGAGCACCCTATGGGGAGACACTAGGCTGAATAAATCCCTTCTCTAGGAGTTCTTCAAGCTACTTCTTAAGCTCTGCTAACTCCGTCAGAGCCATGCGATAAGGTGGCTTAGAGATGGGAGATGATCCTGGCATGACTTCAATAATGAAGTCAATCTCTCTATGAGGAGGTAAGACACGAAGGTCTTCAGGGAAGACATCAGCATACTCTTGAATAATGGGCACATCCTCAATAGAAACATAATGATCCTCTGTTTTCACTACACTAGCAAGAAAAGCCTTGCAACCTTTTGACAATATTTGGTGTACCTTCAATAAAGAAACAAACATCTGCTTGATGGGTCTCTTAAAACCCTTGATTTGGATTTCAGATTCCCTCGACCTATATAGTAGGACTTTCTTTTCTCTACAAAGAATCTGTGCGTAATTCTCGTAGAGCCAATCCATTCCTAAAATGACATCAAAATCGATCATCTCTAGGAGGACTAGATTTGCAACAAATTGTTTGTTCTCAATCTTTATAGGTACCTCGTGTAAGAAAGACCCACAAGTACCAATTTCCCTGACAGGTGAAGAAACAGATAACGTAAATGTCATCTCAGTGGGTTGTAAATCAAGCAATCAAGCAAATCTACTTGATATAAACGAATGAGAAGCTCTTAGATCATAAAGCACTCTAGCCATGAAACCTGAGACAAGAAGTGTATCTTCTACAACCTGAATAGGATCCTCTGACTGCTCGGTTGTGATGGAGTATACTCGTCCCATGATCTTCTTCTTCGGATCAACACTCTTCTACCTATCATCGGTCTGCTTCATCTTTGGGCAATCATGGATGAAGTGACCCTTTTGACCACACTTCAAACAAGCTCTAGTTATCTTGTAGCATTGATGGCTTCTTATGCAATGAGGACAAACATGAACACCTGGTCTATCAGCAGGCTTGGCTCTAGCCTCTTCCTTGCCATGGTAACCAATCTTTATCTTTTTGGAAGGGCTTTTAACGGTATCATGACAAACACTGAGGCTTCCACTCCCCTTTCCATGTCTTTTCAGCTGAGTTTGAGTCAATTGATGCTCTCCGTCAATAGTTATCGCTGCATTCACTGCATTAGCAAGTGTCTTAGACATGCTCCCTAAGACTTTAGCTCGCAAGCCAATCCTCAAACCCATCACAAATTTCTTCGCTATCTCCAATTTAGTTTCGTGAATTCCTTTTCCATACTTCTCGAGATGATAAAACTGAGTAGTGTATGGCTCAACGCCCAGTTCACTCTGCTGCAGGTCAAAGAATCCCTGCCTCTTCTTGATCCTTGCATGCATAGGAATGAAGTGATCTTTGAAGTGCTTCACAAAATCTTCCCAGGTCACGTTTTGGTCTTCCTTGAAATGCACACCTCTGCAGGTCTCCTACCAATCCTTTTCCTGATCTCGTAGCCTGAAAATAGTAAAGGTGACCTTCTTCTCCTCGGGACAATCCAAGGCACTAAACGCCATTTCGATCTCCTTGAGCCAGTGTTCTGCTTTCTCTGGCTCGGGTTCTCCATTGTATATGGGCGGGTCATGTTGCGAAAACTTCCACAAGTAAGACTCTCCACCTTCGCATTATCATAAATCTTGCGGACTTGTTCTCTTTCGTCACGTACTGCTTCTCTTTCTACTCGAGCACATTCTCGCTCTTCGCGGAGCTATTGTCCCATCTCAGCCATTAAATGAAACTATTGTTGTTGGGGACCCTCAAGCCTACCTTCACCAGGCACAAGCTCACGTCCAGTTGCCATCTAAAATCGTGAGAGAAGATCGAGATTCAGATGTTGATGTATAAGTACATTGACTAAAATAGGACATCCAAATTATATCCAAGAGAACTTCAGCTCTGATACCACCTGTAACAACCTGAAAGCATAAAAATGACATGCCATGTCGGATCCGAGGGTTACTATTGCATATCACATCCAAAATCTAGAAGATGGTCGAAAAAGATACGTAAATAAATCACTTGAGATATACCAAATAATTAGATAACATCACTTAGTAGCTTAACAGAAACAAAGATCAAGATCACATCTCTCAAAAGACCTCATTGACAAAGACAATAACCAAAATAGAACAACTCATAAAATATTCCTTGGGTACATCTAAAACTAAGATAAAAAAAGGAAACTAGCACTACTAAAAGTAAATGTCCAATCTTCTGTTAGCCAATCAACAGCTTCAATGCTCTATTCCTTTGAGGAACCTGCGGCAGGGCAAACCATAGGAGCAACAAGAATGCTCGTAAGCCAAACAACTTAGCATGATTTAAGAAGGATTTAAAAAAATGGAGAATCACTTGATACAATTACTAAGAAGGAAAGAAATCAATGGGACTTTAATTAAATATCAAGTTCAGGTGTCAACGAATGAACATGGCTAATAATATCCATTTCAATCTGCTGTATCGAAACACATCATCTCATAGGTATTGGCAATGGAGAAGTTTTTTTCTACTGGACTCCATGAAACAGGAGCTCCAAAAAAAACCTTAACATATGCCACTCAAGACTGATTCGAATAGGAACATGATACCGAGAGATGACATACACTGGTTACGAAAGAAATACTTAGAGAATTTCTGGAAGATGTCTAGTGTGCAAATAAAGATCGATGATTGCTCGTATGCAATCCGAATTGAACAATCGATCCAAGGTTACAACAAGAATCAAGAATCTTGAACGATAGAACACATACCGTATCCGCGATGAATAGATATCGCAATGGTCGGTTGACACCGCAATTCTTCTCCTTTGATCACGCTGCAGCCGAAAGACGATGTCCCACATGGTGATGGAGTTTGCGTAATACCTCGGCCAAGGAAGAAGAAGAGTCTGATTGCTAGACTCATCTTCTCTCTCGTGGAAGTTACCTTTCTAAACTCTCTCTCCCCTGTTCCTCTCTCTCTCTCTCTTAAGTAACGAGAGAAGGTCCTTGCTTATTCCATAGATGGAAATCACGCACAAGAAATGGAGGGTTGAATTGGCAAGTTCATAACTACCCCGCTTCCCCCTCTCTCTCCTATAAATAATTCAATTCTTTTTTTAAGCCAATAAGTGATTATATCTTTTTGTACTAATTTTAGTGGTTGTTATAGAAACCGCCAAACCATGTGTTCCACTTTCCGGGAGATTATTTAAGCACATTCATGGACTTCGTCAATTCGGACACATTATCTTCCTTTTCTTTGGAACGTGAATCCCTCTAACTGACCCGTTAGACTGTCCTCTTCGAGTTCACAATGTAAGAAAGATGTCGTCATATTTAACTGCTCCAATTTAAAGTCTCGATGTGGTAAACAATTAGTAATATCCTGATGGATGTATGTCTTACAATAAGAGAGAATATTTCATTGTATTTTATTATATTTAGATACGAAAATAGCTCATATTAAATGACTTATATTAACTATTCACATTTATACACGAAGACAATATTGTATATGGATTATTGTAGCCACGATGTGTTATTTTCGGATATTCAATTTGTGTACAGTGAGCACAAGTAAATCGACTGAAGGAGGAGTATGGTGTTTTGGGTTGATACTTGAGCTTGGATTTTTTTAGGATTCATGTTTGATATGAGAATTAGTAGATCATCGCAAAATGAGTGCTTAGCCTTACAACCACCTTTTTTCCCCTCTTGCTGTTCAAATGGGGATACTTGATATAAAACATAGGTGATTGCTTCCTTACCCCATGCCCATGTCATTCTCATTAATATTGAACCTCAATAATCTTGAAATGTTTTATAGGCGAAGTCCTTCTAAGAACTTAGCCTAGTGAAAGGTTTGGATCCACTTGTTCATATCCAAATAAGTTTCCTTCTTCTTCGCCGATGTTGGACTCTCTCATGCGTAATCAGTAGTCAAAGCAACTTCGTCATTTTCTTATACCCACTAAGGGATCCACACATTTTCCCTATGAAATATGACTCATCATCTTGAGTAAATTACAAGGAAGTCTCCAAACTTTACATAGTGTATCAATGTGATTCCCAACCTTTCCATTTTAACTATTTAGATCCCAAAGTGCTTCGCGGGTACCAATGTGGTTCCTTTCCGGTTGCTCACCGGCAAATACACCAAACGATATTTACAAACTAATTGAATGGACCATCATGCCCTTCCTAGAAACCGTCCAATATTGACACCACTACTCTTTGGATCCTCCGTGATCACCAAGCCAGCTCTTTCAATTAGCAGCGCCCACACTTTGGCGGATCCGTCCAATGTCGGCACAGTTCTGTCCTTTGGAGTTTAGCTCACTTGTGGAACTGAATCTTTACTCGGTAGAATTCCACAACGAAGCACCTGAGGGTGCATCTTAAGATTTCAAGAAATTAAGCTGATCAGAAATCAAAGACTGTGCACTTTGGATATATTTGTTCCTGATTTAGGGCAGAAAGATCACTTGATGGTGTGTCCAAAATAACTAATTCAGATTTACCTCTATATCTAACTGGATTTGATTCTTGACCAATTCCTAAACCATGTCCCTGCCCTCGATTTGGATCCTACAGTTGTTCACGCCGGAAGCCTCCAGCATGGAGATCAGGTGCTCCGTCTTCCCCACGGTGGCGAGTGGGTGCTCCACCATTTCCACACTGACGGTGCCTCTGCGCAGCATCGTGCAGAGGCGGGGAGTCGAAGGTGAAGTCGATGGAAAGCGGTCGCCTCCGACAGAGGCGCAGGAACCTCATGGTGGTACATGCGTCGACCATCTTGATGTCATAGCACAATCCAGAGAGTCAAGATCAAGATTCATCTCTGCTACATCCCACTGCCACCAGCGAGCTTATAGAATCCGGGCTCAGTCTTCCGGAGTGGAGGCGGAGATGGGAGGTCGAGACAGTGGCGAGGAGGGAGGGAGAGATGGGAGGTCGAGGGGGACGAAGAAAGGGCATGGGCTGGCTTTCCGAAGGTTATTTTCGTCCTTTGATGGTCTTTAAACGGTGTGTATTCTAATCCACCGTGTGAGAACGGGAGAGGACCTCGTTATTGATTGCTAAAGTGAAAATTGTGAGAACGGGAGAGGATCTCAATCTTTACAGTGGTAAGTTTGTGGACCACGTTGATACTGTACGAAAAATTTGGAAATTTCTTTGTAATTTAGGCATTGTTTGTATGGAGAATAAGAACTGAAATAAATAAAGGGTTAATTCTCTATTCCGTGCGGCTTCCAATAGTACAGTTATTCTCATTCACATCCTATTTTCATTTTATTCCACCACTAGTTATATCTTTATTCCACTTTACTTAACCTTATTCCACATTATTCTCCTTCATCCTATCTTTCCAACCGAATAGAGAAGATATCATTATTCTCCATCCTTATTAGTGCTTTTTCTCGGACCAAACACCCCCTTACTCTATCACCTTTCATCTAAAATTTAATCAATAAATGCACCAAATTTAACCACAAGAAGATGGCAAATAGGTCAACTTGGACTTCACCCTTCAAGTTAGTGCTCTTCATTATCAATCAAAAAGGTAGATTACACACTTTACCTTCTATTCATCCACCCGACATATTAACCAAGCATGGGAGTAGCTACAACTGTCTCTATCGTAGGCAATGATATAAAAATCGGACCGAACGATGAACAAGCTTTTTTTTGTTCGGTCTGCCTGAGTTGGACGGTCGATTCAAATCAATCATATTAGTGATGACATCAGTATGACATCATCATTTTTATCAACTCGAAAAAATCGGATCCGAGTTAATGTATTGGTATGAACAGTCGAACCGATTTTATGAAATGAAAAAAACGGATAATTTATGTATTAAATAATCTTTCATTTCAAAACTTTACTTTTTCATTCATTATACAAATGAAAAAAATACCATATCACTTACTACTTTTAATTTAAATATCAACTTACAATCTAACATAGATAAGAATAATGAAATAATCCAGCAAGTGCATAATTTCATAATGTCATTCATAAAAGGAGAAAATACATGTACCATACATACATACATGTTATTGTATCTGGATGGTCTCTTTTATGTAATTTTAAGGATTTATAGATATTTTCGACACTCGTAGAATATGCATGGGAGGACGAGATAACATCGATGGATGAGATAGCAGCGATCGAGTTGTTAGCAGCGACGAATGAGTCAATCAAAGGTGATCAGAGGAGATGTATTTGAGAGTTCGACATGGGAAAAATGGGGTTGGGGACTTAGGATATATGGGTGGTGACTCGAGAAGGGAGGAGGTGCTAGTGCAACAAACATAATTTTTTCTTACTTTTGTGTCAAACCATCAAACCAGTTCGACGCGAGTTTGATTGAATCGGTTTGGATCGACGGTCGAACGTGATTTTGTTTTTTTAAATAAAGAACCGACCAAACCAACTGGTTCGAATTCCTGGTTAGATTGGTCCGACCATTCGATCCGATTTTTTACACATTGATAATAAAAGAGATTTTTACCCGGCGGACCCTATAAACTTTTCAAATTACCTTTACGACCTTTAAAGCAATCTAATTCCTCTCTCGACCTTGTAAACTTGCTAATGCTTACCCTACATACCCTGTGGTTAACCCACATCCATTTATCCATTAAAACTAACCGATTTCATTATGTGCTTTTACATTATACCCATTTTGTTTACCAAATTTACATTGAGTACCAATCCCCCTCACCTTCCTCCTCATCACCCTTTCCCCGTCCAGCACCCACCCACCTCCTCGACATCCGATGCCCTCCTCCTCCAGGTCTGCCGCCCTCGCCCTCCTCCTCCCCGACCTCCGCTGCCTCCTCCAAGAGTGCCGCCCCCGTACCATCCCCCTCCACCGCCTCCTCCACTCCGCTCTCCTCCTCCCCTGCCTCCACCCATAACTCGTCGACGACTTGCGTCGTATGCCTGAGTGAGATAGAACCGAGCGACAAGGTGCGGGAGTTGCAGAACTACAGCCATGTATTCCATCGCGGCTGCTTCGACCGCTGGCTCGAACACATAGACCAGGGGACTTTCCCGCTCTACCACGCCCCGCTTCTCCAGCATATGGCATCAAAGGAAGGCAGATGGAGCGTACTACTGAGAATTGGTTTGGTGTTCTTTCTCCCTATCTCCCTTTGTTGGTGTTGATGTTGTTGTTGCTGTTGCTGTTGTGAGCTGATGTTCAACCCACCTCTGTTGTAAGAGTTGAGCGCAACGAGCATCTCAAGGTTGGTCTGGAAAACACCCAGAGTAAGGTGGTGCGCCATGGCGCCTGGCTGTTGCGCAAGAATGGAGCTCAGGGGCACAACACATCCCCTCTAGAAGTCGATCCCGCATGGAAGGTTAATCCTCAACATGAAGTGTGGAGCTACGCTTGGATCATGCTCCCTGTCCCAGACAAAATCGGAGCATGGTATTGCGCGACAGATAGGAACATCTAGAATGATGATTCCGACGAAGCAGTGACCATCGGCGCATTGGACCTATGGTGATGAGCAGCATCTAGAACGGCCATGTTGCCGTTAGGTTCGGCGAAGGGCTCGCCACCACCGCCCACATTGTGGTAGCGGGGATGACGTTCGACGGCCTTATCATCACCATCGTCGCAGCAGAGGATGGGAACCTGTCCTCGGGGATTTGCCTAACGAAGGCGGTGAGCACGGAGTTGTGATCTGTTGATGTGATGAAGCTGCAGGAAATCTGTCGATGCTTCGTTTACGGTCAAGCTCCTAATCTCCGATGAAGCTGCATGCAATCACGTCGGGCCACCTCGTTTCAAAGGCCTCGGATTTACTTGCTCCGAGGTCACTGGAAAAGAATAGGAAATGACATATTATCCGAGAGCAATGGAGATGGCATGACGGTGGGCAGTCAGTGGCCGGAAGAATTGGCGAAGGAGCGAAAAAGGTGTAGAGGAGAGAGGGAAGAAGAGAGAGGTTTGTAGTTTGGGAATAAGAGAAAGAAGGTGGAAGATCCACCGTTAATTTTCACCTCTGGTTGGATTAACACACCCTATTGATTCAAGTAAAAGTACAATTAACGACATGATATGTAGGATAAGACAGAGCATGTTTACAAGGTCGAGGGGATAATTAGGTTGTTTCAAAAATCGTAGAGGTAATTTGAAAGTTTATCGAGACTCTAGGGTAAAAATCCCATAATAGAATTATACTCAAACCATACAATTTCCATTACTAAAAAACTTTGGGTGCATCAATGGAAGTAGCAATTTATTAATTGGTCCGAAATCGAGATGAAACATGCGACAGTTGTGCAATTCCCCACAAAAGAAAGCAAGAGATGCAGATCGTTTTTGAGAAATTCCATCGATTGCTCAAAACCCTACCCAATGGCACAGCACATCGTCCGTCAGAAACTACGAATCCCGACCATCAATTGCAACTAAACCCCTACAATCCTTTACAAGTCCCCCGTTAATTAAGCTTCACGAGACAAATCTCAGCGCCCAATCGGCCCCTGTGCGCCACCACCCGTCCCCGACTGAGTCTCCATTGGCGGCGGAGCCGAGCCGCCGCCATCAGCCGGAGGGCTTGGCGGAGTAACCGACGCTGGAGGTGCCTCCGGTACTGGCGAGCTCTGCTGAATCGGCGGCGGTGGCAGCGAAGACACCGCTGGGGTCTCAGGTGTTGGAGGTGTCGGAGAAACAACGCCCAGCGCAGTCGGAAGTGGAGGCGGAGGTGGAGGCGAAGGGATGGTCCCGATGGTACCGGGGGTAGAGGAGGTGGCGGCGGCGGGGATGGGGTCGGAGAAGATGGGGGCGTCGCGGGCGGGGGACTTGCGGTGGCGGAAGACGACGAGGGCGAGGACGAGGGCGGCAAGGAGGAGGGCGGCGACGACGGCCATGAAGATCTTGGTGGCTTTGCCTATATAGCACAGCATTGCAGAGATGGAGATGAGGAGAACGATGAGGTCGAGGAGAGTTCAAAAGCTGTGAACGAGAGCTGCGAAAGTGCACTTTTCACCACCACGGGAAGGCCCTTTATTTTGCAAGCATACACACACTCTTTGTATTGAATGAACCTTTTTCTTTCTACTACCAAATATTTTACCGGTACTTGTCCACAAACTTTAGGTTCAATTAAGATGGAAAATAAGATAAAGATAATTTGAATTTTCTCTCATTATTCCAGATCGTAATTATTTGTGAAATCTATTATCTTTTTTTCTCATAAATACTCATTAAATAAGTATTTTGAGGAAAATCCTTTGGTATTGATAAAGGAAAAAATATTGGTTTCAAGCCATGGTTAAAATTTTATTTCGTTTTCTACTATATCTAGGTCGCCTCCCATCTCTTGAGGAAGCGGCTTTAGTCGATACTATAGCAGCCTCCTGGAGAGGCGGCTCCTATTGTAGCTCGGCGTGAAGCTGCCTCTTGGATAGTCACTCCTAGGGTAGGTTGGAGCATAATCACCTCTTGAAGATGAGGTTATTGCAAGAACGTGGGCCACCTCTTATGTCCTTTTTCCAAGAATCATTGCCCCATGTTTCTGTTGATGTTAATGTTGTTGCATGTTGTTGTTGCTACATGTTTATGTTGTTGCATGTTGTTGATGTTGCATACTCATGTCATATGATGTCTAAATATAAAAAAACAACTGTAGCATTTAACTCAATAAAATTACAATAAGTATCATGACAAGTAAACAACGATAGCGTAATTCCTTAATGTAGGTTTTACTACATGTAAAAAAATTACATCCATGTCATCTAATTCTCTGAACATGTTGTACTTTAACGGGTATTTCCATGGAAACGAACTCTTCAGGCGATCTCCGTTAAAAAAAATCAGTTGATTGGACTGGTTTATATTTGCAATCTATCAAATGTCCTCGTCGTCGATGCCACTCAAGTCTAATGATGGTAGGTGTCACAGGGGTAAATCTCAAACTTCGATTTTTGAGACTAACCTGTGCGGCGTTAGCTTCTCGCAAGCTAACCAGCCTTCCCCGATGCGTGTATGATGTACACCAGCACACCAAGCAACCACGCCGCTAGAGTTACTCGAACACAAGCACTCAAGGACACAAGAGCTATTGGCACAAAACTCGTTTGTATTGCAAGAGACTCACTCTGAGTGTGATATCTACAAATGAGCTCTACCCCTCCTTATATAGACAAGCCGGGGGTATATGAAAGGACACCATTATTACATGTACAATGAGTAGTCATGACTCTTCGTCTTCTACGGAGACCATTCATCTTCCGAGGTGGCTCTTCGTGCACATGACTCTTCATCTCGCATCCTTTCGTCTTTTGCAACCGACGTCATGTCACCCGCTCCGTCAGCATGCCATGTCATCTGCCTCATCAGCACGCCATGTCATCATGCCACGTCATCAGTGGGCCCCACACTCCTACGTAGGATGTTGCAGCTCGAGCTCCATCAAGTGCCGCCGAGCACTTGTACTGTGCCAAGGGGAACCCGCACTCCTGCGGTAAACCCCATCCTTAGCCATCCGCAAGCTAAGGTGAAGTCCTCCAGAACTTCGTAGTGTGGCCACCAAACCACACAGCCGTGCAATACCCATTTTGCACGCTATTCCCGTACCTGGGGAGTTGGGGGTGTTACATGCCTCCCCCACCTGATCCATCAGGCGTCCGCGACTGATCCTGCATCTTCAAGAAGTCCTCGATGAGGTCCTCGAACTGCCACAGGGTTGTATCTCGTTCCCAGCTTGCCTCCTCCTTCGGGAGTCCCTTCCATTTGACAAGGAAGAAGATCCTCCGGTTCTTCTTGCTCTGGCCCTCCACGCGCCTGTCAAGAATCTTCTCAGCAACCCTCGTGTGCTGAACCCGGACATTAGGAGGGGCACGTTTCGATGCCCTCCTAGTGTTATCTTCGGTGTCCTCATGGTACTCCTTCAGGAAGCTGACATGGAATACGGGATGCAGCTTCAGTCTCTCTGGAAGACGTAGTTGATAGGCGAGCGGTCCCACGCGTCGTACTATCTCAAAGGGTCCATCGTAACGAGGAATCAACCCTTTGTGCGTCGTCTTCCTCAGGATTTTCTTCCAAATCTGGGGAGTAAGCTTCAGCAGCACTTTCTCCCCTACTTGGAACTCGACCGGCCTACGGCTCTTGTCAGCCGCCTTCTTCATCCTGCGTTGAGCGTGAGCCAACGCATCCTTCGCTTCCTCCCACCGATCCTGCCTTTCCATTGCAAAGCGATGTGCAGCGGGGCACCGTCCTTGGCTATTCTGCTTAGCCACTTCGTGCGGTGTCATGGGTTGCCTACCCATCACGATCTCGAATGGACTCTGGCCTGTGGTGGAGGTCTGCTGCAGATTGTAGCAGAATTAGGCAGTGTCCAATAAACTAACTCAATTGTGCTGATTGGCCGTCACATAATGCCTCAGGTACTCTTCCAGCAAGGCATTGATCCGCTCCGTCTGACCATCCATCTACGGGTGATTGCTGGTAGAGAATTTCAGATCCGACCCCAGCATCTCAAATAAGGTCGTCCAAAACCGACCTGTAAATCGGGCATCGCGGTCGCTCACGATGTCCAATGGTATCCCCCAGTGCTTCACCACGTTCTGCAAGAACAGCTTCGCCGTGGTCTCTGCCGTGCACTCCTGGGGTGCTGGTACGAAGATCACGTATTTGGAGAAGCGATCAACTACCACCATCACCGCATTATTCCCATCCACCTTAGGGAACCCAGTGATGAAGTCCATGGAGACGCTCTCCCACGAACGTGAAGGAATGGGCAGGGGCTCCAGCAATCTTGTCGTCTTCTTCCTCTCTGTCTTGTCTTGTTGGCATACAAGACAAGTACGCACATAGACTTCCACGTCTTCCTCCATCTTCGGCCAGAAGTAGCTTGAGGAGAGGAGTGCCAGCGTGCGCTCCACTCCTGGATGACCAGCCCACTGTGCGTCATGTGCTTCCTTCAGTAGCATTTTCCTCAAGCTGCCGCTCGAGGGTACGTAGGGCCTCCTGCCCTTCGCATAGAGGACACCTTCCTCTATCCAGAATCTCCGGACTTCGCCATCGTTCACGCGTTGCACCAAGCGTGAAGTGACCGAATCCTCCTGAGTTTGCTCCCGTATGCGCTCCAGCATGTCTCCATACATGCGGGTGATTGATGCAATCACTGCGACCTTCGGCTCCTCCGGTTCGCTCTTCCTCGAGAGAGCGTCTGCTACCTGGTTGGTCCGTCCAGGCCTGTAGCGAAGCTCGAAGTCGAACTCGGCAAGAAAGTCTTGCCATCGCGCCTGCTTGGGAGTCAGCTTCTTTTGTGTGACAAAGCAACTCGTTGCCACATTGTCCTTCTGCACCACGAACTTTGAGCCGAGAAGATAGGGGCGCCATGTCCTCAGACAATGGACTACTGCTGTCATCTCCTTCTCGTGCACGGAGTACCTCCTCTCTGCTGGATTCAGTTTGCGGCTCTCGTAAGCCACGGGATGCCCATCTTGCACCAATACACCTCCAAGTGCATAATCGGACGCGTCGGTGTGGACTTCGAACGGCTTCTCGAAGTCTGGAAGTCGCAGAATTGGTTCTTCCACCACCGCCCTCTTCAGCTTCTGGAATGCCTCCTGGCATTCACGCGTCCATCTCCAAGGCTGATCCTTCCGAAGCAGGTCCGTCAGGGGTGCCTCCTTATTGGAATATCCCTTGATGAACTTCCTGTAGTAGTTCACCAATCCGAGGAAGGATCGTAGCTCCGTCGCTTTTGTGGGGATTGCCCACTCTTCAATCGTCTGTATCTTTCTGGGCTTCATGCGTATCGTGCCTCCTCCCACGATATGCCCAAGAAAGGAGATGGTCTCCTGACCAAAGGCGCACTTCTCCGGCTTCAAGTAAAATCGGTTCTGCCTCAGCTTCTCAAGCATCATCCGCAGATGCTTGACATGCTCCTCCAAGGTCCTGCTGTACACTACTATGTCATCCAAGTACACTACAACAAACGAGTCGATATACTCGCGGAAGACATCATTCATAAGCGTACAAAATGTTGCCGGGGCATTAGTTAACCCAAACGGCATTACAAGGAACTCAAAAGACCCATAACGCATAACACACGCAGTCTTTGGCTCGTCTCCCTCCTTGATTCGGACCTCGTAGTATCCCGACCTGAGATCCATCTTCGAGAAATACTTGGCTTGGCCCAAGCGATCGAACAGGTCTTCAACATTAGGGACGGGGTACTTGTTCTTCACCGTCACCTTGTTCAGCGCGCGATAGTCCACGCACATCCGCATGCTCCCATCCTTCTTCTTCTGGAATAACACCGGTGCTCCATACGGTGCTTTGCTTGGACGCATCAGACCAGCGTCCACCAGCTCCTTGAGTTGTCTCCGTAACTTCTCCAGATGTGCAGGGGGCATTTTATAGGGTGCAAGTGCAGGGGGCACCGTACCTGGCAGTAGCTCGATAGCGTGATCCACATCTCGCTTCGGTGGAAGTTCCTTAGGCAGCTCCTTCGGCATTACGTCCTTGAACTCGCCCAACATCTTCTTTACTGCCTTGGGACATGGTTGTGTCTCCTCGCCATCTTCTTCGACGCGTACCATAGCCAGATACGTCGTCTCCCCTTTCTTCAGCCCGTTGCAGACTTGCATAGCGGACATTGCTCCTGTCTGCCCCTTCTTCTTGATAGCCCTGATGAAGCAGGGGCTATCCGCAGCTGCGAAGAAGACACCTCCCAGATAAGGCGTTACAGACGCCTTCGCCTTCTTCAAGAACTCGACTCCCAGAATAACTTGGAAGTCATCAAGAGGTACCACGAGGAAGCGTACCTTTCCCTGCCATTCTCCCAACTGGACAGTGCAGTTTGCCATACCTTCGATCTTTAGAGACTCGGAGTTGGCAAGCTTTACGCGGCACTGGCTCTTCTCCAAGGGAACTCCCAAGTTCCCGAACTCTTTGCTGGAGATGAAGTTGTGTGTCGCTCCAGTATCTATCATGGCTGAAAGGGTCTTCTTATGTACCATGACATCGAGGTACACCAACTCTGGATCCTCGCGCTCCACCTCCACTTTCGCCTCTTTGCCCGACTTCAGCGGACACAAGCGAACGTTGCGCAGCAACTTGAGGTTCGTCATGCGCGCCTCTTCGTCTGAGTTCTCCTCCATGGTCATGGAGTTCAGCTTCTCCCGTTTCGGACACTCCCGTGCCCGATGTGGCCCGTCACAAATGAAGCAGCCCTTCCCCTTGGGTTGCTCGGCCTTCTTGGAGGATTCCGCACCCTCCCTTGAAGTTTCGGCCTTGCCGAACTTCTTGAATTTCCCCTTGCTCTTCTCTTTGGGTTTGGCCTTGGTCTTCTCAAGGTCCTTCTTCTCCGTGGTGGGTTTGACTTTGTAGTCGACCAACGCATCCGCAGCAGCGATGGTCGTCTGGAGGTCCTTCACTCCTTGCCTCCTGAGCTCCGCCTGAGCCCAGCTTTGTAGACCCACCATGAAATTAAAGAGTTTGTCTTCTTCAGACATACCTTTGATATCCAGCAGCAGTGATGAGAACTACTTCACGTACTCCCGTACGGTTCCCATCTGCTTTAGCCGTTGGAGCGCCTCCCTCGCTACCCAAGCAGTGTTGGTGGGTAGGAACTGCTCCTTCAGTTCCTTCACCAACTCATCCCAAGACGAGATGTCTGGTCTTCCTTCGGATGCACAACTCCTCCACCATAGCTTTGCGTGGTTGGATAAGTACATCGCCGCCAAGGAAACCTTCTCCGCCTCAGGAGTCTTGACAGCTTTGAAGTATACCTCCATGTCCTACAAGAAATTCTCCAAGTCTTTGGCACTCCGCGTATCTGAAAAGGACTTGGGCTCTGGGACCTTTGGCCTTCGAGACTCACTGGATCCGCCCCCGTTCGCTATCGCCTTCTTGACGATGGAGAGTTCCCCCAGTAGATCCTACACCATGGACTCGAGCTCTTCCAGCTTCTCTCCAAGTGCCTTCACTACGTCGACCGAACGCTGGCTATCGCCACCGGCGTCCGACACCACGCCTGCGTCGTCCTCCAAACGAGCCAAGCGTTGGGCATGGGTGCCCATTTGGGATTGGATCTCCATCACGATCCCCTCCAAGGAAGCAAGACGATCTCCGGTGTTGGGCGCCATTCCTCGCTCTGATACCAGTTGTCACAGAGGTAAATCTCAAACTTCGATTTTTGAGACTAACCTGTGCGGCGTTAGCTTCTCGCAAGCTAACCAGCCTTCCCCGATGCATGTATGATGTACACCAGCACACCAAGCAACCACGCCGCTAGAGTTACTCGAACACAAGCACTCAAGGACACAAGAGCTATTGGCACAAAACCCGTTTGTATTGCAAGAGACTCACTCTAAGTGTGATATCTACAAATGAGCTCTACCCCTCCTTATATAGACAAGCCGGGGGTATATGAAAGGATATCATTATTACATGTACAATGAATAGTCATGACTCTTCGTCTTCTACGGAGACCCTTCATCTTCCGATGTGACTCTTCGTGCACATGACTCTTCATCTCGCATCCTTTCGTCTTTTGCAACCGACGCCATGTCACCCGCTCCGTCAGCATGCCATGTCGTCTGCCTCATCAGCACGCCATGTCATCATGCCACGTCATCAGTGGGCCCCACGCTCCTACGTAGGATGTTGCAGCTCGAGCTCCATCAAGTGCCGCCGAGCACTTGTACTGTGACAAGGGGAACCCGCACTCCTGCGGTAAACCCCATCCTTAGCCATCCGCAAGCTAAGGTGAAGTCCTCCAGAACTTCGTAGTGTGGCCACCGAACCACACGGGCGTGCAATACCCATTTTGCACGCTATTCCCGTACCTCGGGAGTTGGGGGTGTTACAGTAGGGGAGAATGACGTGATATATCACTTGTCTAGGTCGCCTTCCCTTTCTTCGATGGTGTAGGTAGTTTGAGAATCTTTCTTGAAGGCATTAATTGATTAATCGCAAATTGGTTATCTTAATATTCACATGTTATATAAGAGGCCGGGGAGGCTGTTTTGAGTAACAGCCAACATGGCTGTTACACAAGGCAGTTCCCCCCTCACCCCTCCCCCCCCCTTTTATTTTTTTTTCAAAAATTTTTTCATATATATTCATCTATATATCCCTCCTACATTTCAATCAAATTTTGTGAGAACAAAGACTCCTAAGCCCTCCATCTAGAAGGGGTAGATTACAACAAATTTCAGACCGTTAAAAATTACCCGATCTAGATGGTGGGCTTAGGAGTCTTTGTTTCTCACGAAATTTGAATGACATGTAGGAGCGATATATAAATGAATATACATGAAAAAATAAAAAAAATAAAAAAAATGGGGGAAACTGCTCCGTATAACAGCCAAGTTGGTTGTTATACAAAACAACTTCCCTTTCCACGTTATATAATATGGCCACTTAACAATTATTCAGAATCGAGTCATAAATTCTCTATGAATATGACTCAATTTAATATATCCTACATAAGTTCATGGTGGAACACAAGGACACAAACAATTAGCTAACTTAATTTGGATGTTAAATATTTAATTAAATCAATTAGATAGTGAACTTAGGTAAAGTAAATGCAAACAAGATGTGATGCATGATTTTTTTTAGATTTTTCTACAAATAAACAATAATGATAATGCAAACAAAAAAAGATGCATATACACACGAATGAGCTCCCTATTAATTGATTATATACATGAACAATCAATGAAGAATTAATGAAATGAATTGCACAAGCATCAAGTTCATATTGATCAATCCAATCAATATGTGAATTCTTAAAGAACTAACATGATCGATAATAAAATAATACCTAAAATATAAATCTAATCAGGAAATTAGTTATGCAATAATTTATTCAAAGCTCCTAATTAGATTTAAAGTGATTTAATGCAAATCAGAGTATTTGATGGAAAAAAACACAATAAAATGATCAATTTTCAAACTCAATAACAAGGCTGGCAAGATAATTTTCACTCTTTGATTTTTAATGCATGACAAATAGATCAAATCAAGAATTCAATAGCATCACGTGAAAGAGAATAATATATCTCAAAACAAGTTTGATTTCAATAAATTTGGAAGTATAGTTCAAAAGTTTTTCCACAATCAATACATGGGCACAAATGCAATAAAACTTAATTAAAAAATATTTTTTTCTTACACTTAAGATCTTGACAAGAACTAAATTGCAAATACAAAAATCTCTTGGATGTTGTTGCAATTTCACAACAAGTGGAGACTTAACTATAAATATTAAAATATTAGGGACCGGAATGCAAAATGCCAAGGCATGTGAGCCGACTCACTTGATGCTTATGTTCGGAGGAAGGCTCGGGCTCGTATCTACTTCGACGCGGCTTGAGCCATGTGGTTGGTTCTTAATGCTCATCGTTGGCTTTGATGTTTCCGAGGCAGCTGCTTCGATGGTAGAAGCTCGGGTCAATCCAGAGCCATTTGATCAGCTCTGATTGGGAGTTGATCTTATGGCTACTTCTCCTCCTCCTCTAAATATCTCCTACGCACGTGGCGGAGGAAAGACAATGCTCTAATGAGGTTGGATTGTCGCCTCAGTGCTCCTCATCCTAAGATGAGATACCAGAAACCTTCGCACAGGCATGACGAAAAAGCTTGGTGATCAGCAAAGGCTCGAGCATGCCAAAATCTCATGGTCAGTGCAAGTTCATCGAAGGTGAAAAGCTTGAGCGGAGCTCCTTTTAATCATTGAAGTCCTACAAAGGTTAGAAACCAAACCAAAACATTGGCGAATGAGATGGAGATGAATTGGATGTGGAATGAGGATTGAAAGGGTGGAGTGATATAAAACCCTCAATGGGTCCTTCCTCTTGCAAAGGAATTGGATGAATCGAATCAGATAGAGATAACCTGATGAAGATGGAGAGAAGATATGATCCTGCGAAGATCAGTGACTCACGATGATCGTGTGGGAGATCTCGTATGAGGAGATCATTAACTGAGATATATGTTAAAATAAGGAGACATGAATGGAAAAATTAAGATCAAATTTCTACCTAAAATAGATATGAACGGAGAAGGGTGGAAAAGGCACGGGGAGAAGCCTCAAAGCTTCAGGTCGTTGCTTGGCCAACTTTGTGAAGTTTGGAAGCTCGAGCAACACTTCCACTAAGACTACAACACGAGAAAGTAGCTCGTGGATCTCGTCGGTGTCAACCTCTGTCGTCGCTCGTCCTCACATTCGCTCTTTATCATAGAAGAGAAGGAGGAGGCTAGGAATTCCTGCATGAAGTGGTAAATCCCGATTTTAGGATGCTGGAGTTAGGTTTTATTGGATGAGAAATGAAGGTTTGGCAATCCCAAGGCGGTAGTTTAACCGCTTATGGTAGAGACACGCGAGGGAAGCAAGGATTATGGAAGATTTGGTGTGAATGAAAACGATAAGGGCTAAAGGACAGTGGTACCGGCTGATCAAAACGTTGGTTGGATAGGTTGGAGAAAATGGGAGGAAGTTAGTGGTTTGTCACTTGCGTCGCTTCGAGGAGGTGGAGGTGGAAGATTGAAGTTGGTCTTTTGATCGTCTGATCGAGATCGAAGCACCCAGAATTGGGCAAACTTGTGCGGTGATAATGTGTTTGATCAAACGATCTAGCGGCTAAGAGTGAGGCGGGTCTGATTTGATTAAAACCGTCTGATCAAGTGACCATACGGCTCATAAAAAGTGTGGGTTAAAAAAAGGATGTGGCTAGGTGGCATAATATGATTGGACAACATGACCCAATTAGAAAATTCAGATGTAAATAAAAATTGTAAAATAAAAGAAATGCTAAATAGGGTTAAAATGAAAAGAAGATTAAATTTGTGTAGAATTTAGTTCTCTACAAGTTTGATGAAGAAACCTAAGTCAAAATAACCTATATGTTATAGCTAGATTTTTTGTGAGTGTTTTATAGGTATAAATTTACTCTTTTTAATTCTTTTCTAAATTTTTATATTTTAAATAATAAATATTATACAAATTTTATTTACAAATTATATTATATTCTTATGGGATTTTAAATGTGTAGAAAATACATAAAATACTAGCACAAAATACAGGTATATTTAACACACAAAGATCAATTATTAAAACCAATCAATAATGTTAATTAATTACATGATCTTATTTATTAATTAGAGTTAATTGAATATTAATTAGAAGGATTTGTTTAAGTGAGAGGGATAACAAATATAAATTGAGATGATAAATCGATGATTTATCATTGATTCAGGATTTGGAGTCTCAAACTTCGATCAATATTGGTGTAACTCTGTATCTTCAAGAACATCTCCTTGGCCAAGGGCCATGCCGTTAGCCTATCATCGCACTCATTTCTGTCCTCTTCTATATACTTGTCTTTATGATATGGCTTTAGTACCATTATCTTCTTCTTTATCTTCATCCTAGAGTTCATCCCTAAATTGTTGCTAGATGGAATCCTGTAAATTATTGCATGCTTCCGCAACAACTCTACTAATATGTTTATCACACTCTGCGAGTCAAACCTTATCTCGTTTAAGTGCAAGACAACCATTTGTTAGAAAATCAATTATTTGCAAGAGGTAAATTGTTTGGTAGAACTTATCGCACAATCTGTGTTTGCATATGAATTATTGTGTAATCTGAAAATACCAAGGCATGTAATCATCAGTATCATTACGTCATCCTCATGATGAGTATTGTGGAATTTGTGGGCACAATGTAGTTCACTTGGACATTCTTAAGTCTAACATATAAGACATGAAACTCAACTCATTTCTTGAATGTTTTCAGAGATCTATGGAACTACTCAAATGCCCATAACTGCAAGAGTCCAGTGGCCTGTCAATCTTAAATGTTTCTGCCTTCGAGGTAGGATGAAAATGGTCAGATACGGATACGAATATAGGTCTAATCATATCTTTATCCATTTTAAATACGAATACGAATGCGGATACGAATATTGATGGATGTAAAAAATGTGTTACTATATCCTAAAAAATGAATACGAATGCAAAACGAATAGGAATCGGATACGAATAATAACAGAAAGTTTTAACAGATTAACTAAAATATACATGTTTAGGATGGTTTAAACATAAAATAAATATACCATACATAGTAGTTCCATGACAATTATATCAACAATGGTTAATGCAATCATAAAATGTTGTTACACATAGTTATAAATAAATCTATTACTATATTTATGTACGAAAACGAATATACGAATACGAATGCGAATATTAACGAATGTCAAAGTGATATCCATATATATCTGCATCCATTTTAAAATGAATATGAATGTCAAAATATGTATAAAACGAATACGATAGCGGATCAAATATGAATATATTCACATTTGTTTTCATCCATACTATTGAAAGATCGAATTAGCTTCCCTTGATCGTTCTTAGCCCCCCCCCCCCTATCCCTTTATATAATATGAAATAGGGTTAGGGTTTATAGGAAAATGAGGAACACTAATGTAGCCAAATACTAGAAATATCCTCTTACACATGTGGTAATCTCAACACTCCCCTTCAAGCTGGAGCATATAAATTATACATGCTCAGCTTGTTACAACATTTCTTGAACTGGACCCGTACAAGCGGTTTTGTAAATATATCGACATCTTGTTCTGTGGATAGGACACCTTGTGTGCGTAATAGCCTTTTTTGTATGAGATCTCTAGTGTAATGACAATCAATTTCCACGTGTTTTGTTTGTTCATGAAACATGGGATTATTTGCAATGTACATTGCAGTTTGATTGTCACATCTGAGTTCCATGATGTCATTAGATCTGACATGAAGATCAGTCAGTACGGACTTGATCCACATGAGTTCAGTAGCTGCTTGTGCGATGGCTTTATATTCACTTTCAGCACTTGATCGTGACACTACTACTTGCTTCTTGCTTTTCCATGTTTAGGTTTCCTCCCAGATATGTGCAGAATCCTGGAGTAGATTTTCTATCTCGCAAGCATCCTCCGTAGTCTGCATCTAAATAGGCTACAAGGTTGAGGTTATTATCTTTGTGAAATAATAGTCCTTTTCCAGGGGATTGCTTGATGTATCGAAGGACCATCATGCAGGCATCAAAGTGAGTCAGAGTAGGTTAGTCCATAAACTGAATCAGCTTTCCTACTGCCAGGGCAATGTCTGGACGAGTAATAGTGAGGTAAAGCAGCTTGCCCACTTGTATCTACCAACATCTTCTGTTGCTCCCTCCACATCTATTCGTCCTGTAGGATCCATAGGAATATGTGCTTGTTTACAGCCAAGCATCCCAGTTTCTGTTAGTAGATCAGTGGTATATTTTCTTTGGGACATCACTAATCCACATTTCGATCTGGCTATCTCAATCCCCAAGAAGTATCGTAACGGTCCCATATCCTTAATCACAAATTGTTCTGCAAGATGTCTTTTTACTTTGTCAATTTGTTCATAATCATCTCCTATAAGAATGACGTCATCAACATACACTAGTATTGTTACTGTACCCTTTGAACTCCTCTTTGTGAATAAGGAGTGGTCAGATGACGATCTTGTGGGCCCAATTACTTTTAATGCTTCAGACAGTTTGTGAAACCAGTTGTGAAACCAGGCGTGAGGACTTTGTTTTAGACCATAGATCGCCTTGCGTAAAAGGCATACCTTCTGACACTCCCCTCCTTTCTTGAAACCATAAGGTTGTTCCATGTAGACAATCTCATGAATACCACCGTATAGGAAGGCATTTTTTATGTCAAGTTGATGTAATGGCCAATCAAATTTAACCGTGACAGCAAGGAGAATTTGTATTGTCGATAGATGAGCAACAGGTGAGAATGTGTCAAAGAAGTCGATGCCATAGGTTTGTGCAAATCCTTTAGCAACTAGGCGAGCCTTGTATCATGCAATAGAGACATCTAAGTTGTATTTTATCGTGAACACCCATTTTGAGCCAACTATTCAACAGTCTGCTGGAGGATCCACAAGTGTCCATATTCCTCTGGACTCAAGAGCAGCCATCTCCTCCATTGCTTGATACCAATGTGGATCTTCTAGGGCATCAATGTGGTTCTTCGGTATGACCATGTTTGAGATAGCATGTGCAAAGTTCTTGAAAGTAGGAGCAAGCCTTGAAAAATACATGACAGCAGAGATCGGGTGCCTTGTTCGATACACAGATGGACATTGTCTTGCTGTGCGGCGTTGAGCTATTGGAAGATTTCCTGAGTGATCACCACTTTCTGTATTTTCGTCAGATTCCAAGTCTTGAGATGGGGAACATAGCTGAGGAGGTGCCACGGTCCCATAAGAAGAAGGCAGGGGCCCCTATGGAGTTAGTACAGGTAAGGGAGAAGTCGAAATATTTAGTGGGGTGACGTGGGTGGTAGATACAGAGAAATAGGGAACTGCCTCGAAGAATGTAATGTCTGTGCTGACATAGTATTTACGAACTCGTGAATCAAAACATTTGTATCCTTTCTGATTTACAGCATACCCTAAGAAGACACGTTTGATAGCTCGAGCAGCAAGCTTATCTCTACCGGGTGTGGTAAGATGAACAAACGTGGTACATCCAAAAAATCTTGGTTGCACAGGATAGATGGGTTTGTTGGGAAAGAGAACTTCAATAGGGATTTATTCATGAAGAGTTGTAGACGCCATCAACTTTTTGGTCTGCCAAATGTACATACTCAGACATATAGTAACACATCTGTCTTCGGTTAGAGGATGCGTGCCTATATCGTGACAGCATACGACATAGGTCTTTGGTTATCTCGATCTCGTTAAGTCAACACTTAGACCTAAACTTATTTAACACCTCTGAATCTCTATTCCTATGCAGAGGACCTGCATCAAGAGTTCGATTAGATATCAGCCTTTAGAGAAAAGAATTTCCATCTCCTTCTCAAGCTGGAAATCATCTCTTAATAATCATTTGACGATGCTCGATGAGTCCTCGATCTAACTCTTTAGATATTCATCCAAACACCAGCCTCTATGATTCAACAATTGATTCAATAGTTATATGATCATTAAGATAGCCATGGTATATTACCGTAATTCTATTAAGGGGCCTATTATGAAAATTAGTTATTCTTCATTTCAGATCAGGGAATGATCTTTGCAATAGCATTTATTGCATAATGGCTCATCATGGGCTCGCATGTCCAACACAGGTCTCGATACACCACAAGAATAAGAATGTACAACTTCAGCTACACGCGGGAGATACCAAACGGAAACCGTTGTAAAAGTGCAATTATTACAAATAATAACACAAATTAAATAAAATGTAGAGATAAATCCTAAGGACTCTACACTTTCTTATGACTCGACTCAATCTCAATTTTTGTGCTCTTCTCAGCCGGTTCGAGCCACGAAGAATCAGCCTCCAATGCACCTAAGTTGCTCGGCTCGAATGTGGTCGGTTCGATCCACCAGGCCCTTGTACAACAGAGAGAGATGCACAAAATAAAATAAATGAAATAAATACAATATTTTGAAAAAGATAAAAGAGAGAATTAATTACATGAGAACACGGGGTCAGATTACCTGAGAGGTGAAAAACCTATCTTCCAAATTTCTAAAAATTCAATCTAAGTCTTGCCTTCCTGGCAATGGTGTCATCTGAAAAACACTGAATTTCCCTAGCTAAGAATGAGGTATTAACGTGTTGTAGTTGGGAAATTATGGATCAATCAAAAATCATGTAATTAAATTAAATAATGTACGAGCAATTGTATTTATTTTTTACTTGGGCAAGCCCGAGGTCGAACACGAGGAGGTCAATGTCTCCTTAGGTTGATTTTCAAATCATTTAGGTGTTATGTTTTCGAGGAGAATTTCCTTAGATGTTTTTTTATGAAAATAATTTTGAGATGCAATTGGAGAATGACAATGTAAAGGTCAAATAGCCTAAGTGGAAATTTTAAATTAATAAGCAATTGGGCTTCAAAATTCCTGAAGGTTATTTTTCTTTATTTATTTATGCAATGATAAATCAAGAACACACTTTTTCATATTTTATGATGTAAAATACATGCATGAAAATGGATCTTTCTCAAGTTTTAAATGCAATTATTCATGCAAATGAAATGCAAACATTATGAAAATTTGACAGAAGGTTAAATATGATGAAATAAACCTATTGTAATTTTGGAATTTTTGGATATAATTTTTTGTGAATTAAAAATACACTGTGATTTTTAGTAAATTAATTTTAATATTTAGAAAACCTAATTTTTTGGAAATAAATTTATCTAGATGAACTCAATAAAGGTTTATCTAGGAAAATTCTAAATCTTAAAGATATTAAGTTTATAGTCAATTAAAATTAGATTACTAAAATCACTAAATAATTTATTTTGAGATAATAATGCATGTACATGGATAAATTTTTGGCCACATGTAGAACATAATTGCTTCTACAAATATGATTTTTTGTGAATTTCTAGAGCAAAGGATGATTTGATATGAATTATTGAAGCTATGATGGGTAAAATAGACAATTCACATGCTTAAATAATTTTAATATATCATATAGAGCTCAAAAAATTATGAATGAATACTCACATTATGTTTAAGTAATTAAGAAATAACATGAAATTTTTGAAATTAAAATATGATGCCAAATGAATGCCTAAACAGAGATATAAAGATAGGGGTCTAAATGCAAAAGTAAATAAACATTATAATACAAGAAAAATAGCACAATAATGTGCTTCTTTGATTACTAAACTTGTGGTGGGTTTTGTGCAATTTTCCCGTGTGTGTGCGTACTACGCACGTGCACCCTGGATGGTGGGGACCATGGCATTAATCTCAGGACACAAGGGTGTGGCGTTAGTTTCTCGAAATAACACATGTGTGTCTGGTCATGTGTCTAAGCAGTTGCAGGACCTGTTGGGAATTACAAAAAGTATAGGGTATAACTACAACTTGCCCAAAAATATCTCCATGCACGCGTACATGTCACGTGATCTAGCTGAAAGAGGTTGATCGGACAGCTGATCTTGGTCCTTATCTTTTCATCGGATGATACTACTTCAATATGGATCTCGATGGGCTTGCAGGTGACTCGATCCAAGATCTGATGCTTCGTCTCAGGCGGTAGTTGGCAATAAGATCGGATCTCGACTGGAGGTGGTTTGATGCAGATACGAGTAGATTTCATATCAGGCTTTATTCTCGATGCTGTAGTGATTCGATCTCTAAGGTTCTCGATGATCAGGTGGATCGATGGCGATCAATGGCGTGGCTCATCGGCAGTGGTGATGCTCGAATCGGATCTACAATTTAGTGCTTCTTGACACGATCCCCGACGTCGAATGGACTTCAAGTCGAAAAGTTGATCCGATGTGGTTCTCCAGGTGGTTATGCGTAGATACCTTGATTCTTAAATCTGCTTCGGCTCTTATGGTGCTTCGTCTCGATCTGGAAGTAGTGGTTGGGCATCAAGATCTGTCGTTTTTTTCCACGCTCCAGTGATGGGATTCGAGACTCGAATCTCAGGTAGTTCGATGTGATACCAATCTCCTCTTGGAGATGCATCTGCAAATGTCAGACTCAAGGAGAACCTCTATCCAAAACTACAGAGAAAGAGTGAACTGTACGTGTTGGGCTGAGGTGATCAAAGAAAGGCTGGAATGGGAATTGTAAGGGTTTTAATGTGGAGGTATTGGTGATGGATTTGGGTTCTGATTTTGATCAAAAACATGATCAAATCGAAATAAGAGATGAATGGAGTGGGTTGAGGAGAGAATGGAGGAATAGGGATATCTACCTAGATTATAGGATGAAATCGATGATGTGCCTGTGGATGGATCTCGGAGGAGCTCCAGGTTGTTACCTCGAAGATCAGTTGGTCGGAGGCTCTCGCACGACATAGCTAATCTCGACGATGGTGGTGATCATGCCCTAACTCTCTCATTCAACCTTGCTCAACGGTGGAGAGCATTGATTCTCTCTCTCTCTCTCTCTCTCTCTCTCTCTCTCTCTCTCTCTCTCTCTCTGTGTGTGTGTGTGTGTGTGTGTGTGTCTCGATTAGAGCTCCCACGATGGAAGAGATGCAAATGGCATATCATGATGGAGCAAGGCAGCACAGGGGGTTTTGAGGGTGTGGTTAGGTGTCATGCAAGGAGGACGGGGTGAGGGCTACGTAGAAGGAGGCCCAGTCCAAGAGGTGTGAGGAAGATGCGGAGCTCGCGGAGATGGCAGAAGAGGCAGAACTTGGTTGTTGCCATGACTTGTGGGGAGAAGGAAGATGGAGCAAGACCATTCAATCGGCCTAGATCGAACAGTCATGGATGTGACGCGTGGCATGGCAATTAAAAAGGAAATAAAAAGCTAATCCATGCAGTTGGATGAATATCTCTTCATCCAACGGTCTAGATAAGAGGCGGATAAGGTGATTTAAGTGGGGAAACATGGCAGCTCCAGGATTTGCCACGTGTCATCCTGACAAAAATCAGAAAATAAATCAAAATAAATTCGAAATAAAATACTAAACAACATCAAATCAAAAGTGGTCTTTATGAAAGTTATCCATCTTGATGATAACTATAACTTTCACGAAGGAATCAACATCAAAATAAGTCATCCATATATTATTTTTGGTGGTACTCTATGTATGTAAAATAATGTATTTTTGCATTTTGATTTTTTATGATTTTTAATTTCAAAAAATTCAAAATAAAATCAAATAAAATATACTAAAAATATTTAGATGTTTATATTTTTTGATATTTTTAATAATTAAGAGAATAAAAAAATAAAAATAACTTATATACATATAATATATATAGACTTGGAGTGGTTCATTTTCTTTTATTTATTATTAAATTTATATTTAGATTTTTGCATATTTTATCAAAATATCACTCAAAGAAAATGAAAATGTATTAAAAAGAGTTCTTTTGTACATAAAATAATAAGGTCAAAATCAGACTATATACAATATACATTGAGGTCCCAAAATCCAAATTTCATATATGAACTTTGATTATTTTTAATTTGATCTTATTTTACAGATAATTAAATATACATTAATTCAAACGTGAGTAGAGGTTCATAGGAGACTATATGTGAGAGATATTTGCTTGCATAGTGGATTGCAAATGAGACGCCATCCCTCCTCTGTCCTAACACAGTCCCAATAGCAAAATCTGATGCGTCCATCATGATCTCAAAAGGTAGAGACCAATCTAGGGCCTGTAGGATCGGGGCATCCATGATCATTCCTTGCAGTAGCTTAAAGGCCTCAAGACATTTGTGATCAACAATAAAATCCATGTCCTTGCCTAAAAGCTCGGTTAGCGGTCGGGCAATCTCAGAAAAATCCTTAATAAAACTCCAATAAAATCTGACATGCTCGAGGAAAGACCGCAACTGTTTAATGTTGGTTGGTGGCTGGAGTCGTCTGATCACATCCACCTTGGCAGGGTCAACATCCATTCCTCTCTTGGAGATGGCATGCCCCAAGGACCAATCAGAAAATAGATATCTAAAAATATTTTCAAAATAAATTAAAAATAGCGAATGATTTTAAATCAAAAAATGTACAAAATGAAAAATATTTATTATTTTCCAAAATATTTTTCTATGATTTTTATTTATTTTTATGAAAAATAAATTATTGTATATAGAGTATAGTTATTATATACAGGTATAAATACCTATGTATTTTGTACAATTACTTTTAATTTATTATTTTTACAAAAATACACCAATTTATATTTTATCTATTTACAACATAACTTGTGAAGTATAAAAATGTTTTTATTTTATTTTTATTATTTATTTATAAGTATAAATTAAATAGGGAAAGATACATATTTACATATATTATGTATTATGTGAGAGAGATTTTTATTTTTGTTTTTCATTTTCTGTTTTTTGTTTTATTTTTAGAAGTATATACAAGGAAATAGGAACACCTTCTTATTTTTATTTTTATAGAAATAAATTAAATATAAATACAGAGGTGACAAATATATACAAGGTAGAGTGGCCCTATCTCTCTCTACTTATTTTATTTGGCGATCCGACCAATTTTTTCCCTTCTCTTGGGTTTAGGTCACTCAATATTTATTCTAAATATTTCCTTCTTTTTCCTTTATTCTTTATTCTTTTATTTTTGTACAAATATGTGCTAATTATGGAATATTAACAAATACATGCTTGTTGCTAATTTATTGTATTTACAACTATTTACATGATGCTTTGCCAAGATATTTAGCTAAAATGAAAGAATAAAGAGTGATGAATGAGGCTTTATCACCCCCCCCCCTATACTTTACTTTTGCTAGTCCCTTAGCAAACACTTATTTGAAAAAAGAAGTGAAAAAGAGAAAGGAAAAGAAAAAGAAGGAGAATCAAGGTTGATTATTAAACTTGTCTTAATTAAATTGAAGTATGGAGCTCAGTCAGACCTTTGGATTATTAGTTTGTCAGAACCTTATTTGGACTTAGGTTTAAAACTCAACAGCCTCTAAGTTCCACCAATCTATGGTCAAGACTCATCAACAATCCATATCAGAACAAGTCTACATACACAAACTCTAATGATCATGAATCTTTTCTTGTACTGTGTAAGTGATATGTAGCTCCCCACCTCAGAATTGGCAAAGTGACAACCCCCCTCAACAAGGTAACTCTAATGCCCTAGTCCGGTAGCTCTTTCCTCGAGGAGCGGGGTATTCCCTTCTAAGTTCAAGTTCAACCGGCTCAAGAAGAGGAGGAAGAAGAGAATGGACCATGACCAGTGTAACCATGTATCCTTGGGAGCCCAACCAGTGTAGCTAAGTCTCCCAGCTGCAAGCTTCATGAGATGAGAATGGGTAACATAAGCTTTGCTTTATTTGACTATATACACTCCGGTGGGAATTTCATTTTCTATCAGACGGACTGCGACTTTTTGTCTCAAAACGAGGGTTGGATTTTATTTCACCATTATACAAGTTAGTATATATTTGATATTTTTAATTACTAATGTTAGTATTGTATCCACAATAGAGTTAATTTTATTTCATTTTAAGTTAGTATAAAATAAATGAAAAGGGAGAAGTTGTGAGAATATACATGTGTTTATTTACGCAGAGTTTTTGGTTTCTTATTTATACAATTATGAATGCTAAATATGGATATTATTTATGCATGCATGAATGCTAGTAATCACTATAAGAAAATTGAGTTATGGTGATGCTTTTTTCAAAATCCGTCACTAAATTAGCCGTTGTTAAATATATAATGACGATATTATTTGTTGCGGAATGAGTTTTAGTACTCGAAATTAACGACGGATATCATATGCGTCATTATATCATTAGCAACAGTGCATATAACGATGCTTATCCGTTGTTATTTTTTAAAATGTCAACTAATCGTCGCTATTTTTTTAGTTTAAAATTTAGCGATGATTAATTACAAGTTTGAAAAAATAGCAATGGATAAGCATCGTTATGTAGACCATTGCTAATGATATAATAATGTATATGATATTCATCGCTAATTTCGATTACAAAAAATCATTTTGCAATGAATAAAATCGTTGTTATAAATTTAGCAACGGCTAATTTAGTGACGGATTTTGAAAAACAATCACTATAGTTTAATTTTTTTGTAGTGAATGCAATGTAAATGATTAAATCCATTTAATTACTTGAGAATTGAGTTCTATTTTCAACTTTTAAACTGACGAATCACATATTCATCATTAATGTACATAACATGTGTGTGCCATTGAGATTAAAACGGGCTTGCATTATCTAAAGACGGAAATGCATGGCTAAACAACTCAAAAATCCCTCTCAAGAATCTCTCCATCCATAGTCATAATCATATTGATATCAATAACTTTCATAGGAATTAAAACCTCAAATACTTTCAACGGATATGAGAGTTCGTTATATTATTTAGCGTAATAATCATTCACTGTCTCTATACCATAACATCTAGCATCCCATAAACCTTTTTCGACCAACTTGATAATCATAACCATCACTAATAAAACCTTGAAAAACATAAACATTGACAGAAGGAGATAACTTAATTTGAATGAATAATCTAATTAGAGACACAAAGTTATAACCAAGTTGGTGGTGATTTTGATTACTATTCAGTTTTGGTTCTATGTTGGAGATGATAAACTGCCTTTTAATTGATCGACGATGACCACTGGATCTCCACATATAACCTCTCTCTTGATCAGTGCAATAAACAGACATTCTTATCAAATTTGACCACCATAAAATTGTAGAGTCATTTTATATGAAAGAACTTCACATAGTACACTAAGTCTGGTTTGGACCTAAAGATGATCTCATTCTTCTGATAAATTGAGATCAATATCAAACTTGATGCAGTTATCATGATTTCTAATATATCCATAATCTCACTAATGTTTAAGAATGGCATCATACACAATGGGTGTTTCAATATGATTGTCTACATCCTCACCCTCATTTTCCATATCGTCGTCAGTATTCTAGGGTGAAGGCTCATTAGTGTATGAAGTTCAGGATCATTGTCTTCAACAAAAAACATATTTTTCATGTACTGAGGAGTGATGCATGCATTTGCACAGGATTTTATTTGCTCAAAACCTCTTGAATTGTGGCATATAACACCTGACAGTCTGTGGAACCCTTCATGTCAGTGTGTGCAGTTAACATATTGGATATCATCATCATATTCCATGTTCGTTAAATAGCATGTTCCCGAGACCTGTAACATACTGTCAAACACATGAACTTCAACTGTCTTGGATAAATTCATTTGAAACATTGTCTTGATCTTGTCAACCAACCCAACAAATGCCAATTCCAAACTGATCTTGATCAGGTTTCATACGACATCCTATTTAAGTAACATCTTAGACTTCAAGATCTTTTAGATGGAATGATGAAAGCACAATATTCTGCGCGACATGGGTAATGTTCATATATCTGAAGCTGTAGAGCTCCTTAAGAGGGTCCAGAAAATTATGCATAGCAATGTTATGGTTCCCAGGTCTATAGATGTTGTGTCCGAAGAATTGGATTTTCTTGGACTCGTCGAGGTACGCCTTCTTGGCTCGGCTGCGAGAGAGCGAGAGAGATGGAGAATATGTTAAGATGGGAGAGGGCTCCCTAGCGAGGGTTGTTCTTCGGTGATCGACTTCCGTCTATGGAGGTCGTCATTTATAGGGCGTGAAATGCCCCTCGCATAGTCCGCCCTTACTCCCCCACGCCTGCCAGATCCCCGCAAGACTCGGTCTTGCCGTAAACGTTGGCTCCGAAATCGTCGGCGGTTCTTTGACCACGAGATCAAATGGACTCGTTCTACATCTCCCACTTGATCGAAGTGGTCAAAAAAATATATATGCTCCCACTATTCGTGTAGTATATACATGGAGATTTATCATGTGAGGATCATTATCTATGAAACCTCTTCCTTGACTCATACATTCCTGAGTCCCATTAAACCAACATGTTTAATGTATGTTCCTGTTGTTATTCCCTTAGTAAGGGAATCAGCCAACATGTCACTGTAGGTATGTAGGTTACCGTAATTTCTTATTTCGCCACTATATCTTGTATATGGTGATATTGGATCTCAATGTGTTTCCTTTAGAACTATTTGCCCCACTATTAATCAAGTTTATCGCAGCTTGATTGTCACAATACATTTCAATTGACCCTTTGACCAATTCGAGGCTTAGATTCTCTAGAAAACGCTTGGTCCACACAGCATGAGTGGTAGTCATGTTACATGCAATGTACTCAGCCTCCTGTGTATGTCGAGATACACATCCTTGTTTCTTGCTACCTCAAGAAACGGCTGCACCACCAGACATGAATAGGTAACCCGATGTGGATTTTCTATCATCCATATCCCCTCCGAAATCGACATCGGAGTATCCTACCATTTCAAGCGATTCTGCTTGATACACAAGTTTCAGATGTATTGTCCCTTTCAGATATCGAAGAATCTTTACAGCTTCCCAATGTGCTGGATCAGGATTGCTTTGATATCTACTGACTAAGCTTACTGGATAAGCTAAATCAGATCGAGTACACATCATTGCATATATTAAACTTCCCACCGCTTGTGTATATGGTATATCTAAAGGTCTCTGCCCCTTTCCGGGACATTGACTCTTGCTGAGTCTCCTTCCCATCACAAGTGGTGTTGGAGCTGGAGTGCTATTCTGCATTCCAAATCTCCTTAATACAGTATGCAAATATCTTTCCTGACTAAGGCTCAATGTCCTTGAGTCCCTGTCTCTTGTTATTTGAATTCCAAGAACATAGGATGCTTCGTCCATGCCCTTCATCTCAAATTCATTGCTCAATTTCTGTTTGATTTCATTGAGCATTTGTATGTCATTACCTGCGAGCAGAATGTCATCTACGTACAATGACATGATTGCAAACCTGCTCCCACTCTTCATTACATACACACAGTTATCCAATTTATTTGAAACAAATCCAAATTGAATAACTTTCTCATGAAATTTTGAGATACCATTGCCTTGAAGACTGCTTTAAGCCATATACTGACTTTCTTAACCTGTAAACCTTTTTCTCCTGACCTTCAACCTGAGATCCATCAGGTTGTCGCATATAAATCTCCTCCCTCAATTCTCCATTAAGGAAGGTCGTCTTCAACATCCATTTGGAATAATTCCAAATCCATATATGCGACTATGGCTAATATCATCCGAATGGATGCTAACTTAGCCACTGGAGAGTAGGTTTCCTGGAAATCTATTCCAGCTTGCTGAGTACAACCTTTGGCAACTAATCTGGTTTTGTATTTGTCAACAGTACCGTCAACTCGGTACTTTTTCTTGAATACCCACTTACATCCTATGGATTGCCTACCTTCTGGCAAATCACATAATTCCCAAACATCGTTTCGCTCTATTGAGTCCAACTCATCTCTCATGGCGGTCGACCATGATTCTGACTCAGTTGAAGACATAGCTTCATCAAAGGATATGGAATCTGTACAATCCGCGACATCCTCATCCACAGTGTAGCACGACGCCTCGCATCCATAGAAACGGTAATCTTCCATCCATGCAGGCCGTGTTCTGGGTCTCTTGTTGCCGATTATACTCGTGGGTTGTGTGGGTCCACCCACTTCCTCTAAAGGATCATCATGTTTCATAGGTTCATTTTCTACATTTGGATGATCGATATCATCCTCAAGTTCTTGTCTAATGCTCAAGTCGTCTTCATTGTCTTGTAAGACAATTAGAGGATTTGATTCCTCTACTTCATGCTCCTTTTCTTGATGAATTTCAAGGAAAGTAGCATCACGACTTTCGATCAGACCTTTTATTTCATGGAAGAACCTATATCCCTTTAGAATTCTCACTATATCCAATAAACTTGCACTTTAATATCCTGAAGTCTAGCTTGTCTTTAAGTTGACTCGGTACCAGAACATGTGTTACACATCCCCATTTCCGGAGATGGCCCAACTCGGGCTTTCTGCCATTCCATATTTCATATGACGTTGATTCTACGGACTTGGTGGGAATCATGTTCTGTATATAGTTCGCAGTCAACACAGCTTCTCCCCAGAATTTCTTGGAGAGTCTTGAGTGTGAAAGCATACATCTTACTGCATTCATCAAAGTTCGATTCTTTCTTTATGCTACACCATTCTGCTGAAGGATATGGAGAAATCCTCAAGCGCATCACGGAAGTGTGATCGTCGTATCGGATACGACGAAGAACGACTAGTCGCACTAATTGTTCGGTGCAGCGGAATTTAAAAAATTTTTATTCAATGAAACCACATGATCTGAGAATCATTCTCAAATCGTTTCATCTATAACCACAACAAGTATAATGCAATACCTCTTGAAGCGTGGTTGATCAAGTCTCTAAGAGAAGAGACCTCCTGTCTCAAGTCCGATCATCGGAGTAACGGCTTGCGAGCGCGGGCCGTCTGACGTTGAGGTGCTTCACTCGCAATCCAAGTTGATCCAAGCGCGGTTGCTACACGAGATCAAACGTCTCCTTCGTGAGTGAAGCACTCCAAGTAGACGAAGAACCGCAGAGCATCGAAGCGGCAGCACGATGGCGCAGACGTCGACGATTCTCTCCACCAAGGTATGGTGGACGGCCACCAAGAAGAGAGGGAGAGAGGGTTGTCGAGTATGGAGAAAGAGAGAGAGAGAGATGTGTGCTACAATAGCATGTTAAAGAGAGAGAATGGTATGCCTCTCTATTTATAGGGTTTTGGGATCCATGGATCTCAATCCATGGGACATATAAAATCAATGGATGAGTTTGATTTATGTCAATCCAATGGTCAAGATTGTTGTTGGTAAAAACCAACAACTTGTGATTTAATTTTGATTAAATATATTTGATAAATCAAATATATATTAATACCAAATTAAACCAATTAAATAAGGAGTGAAAATACAAATGAGATCCACTTTCCCCATTAGATGGAGTGGACGGCCACCAATTCCATAAAGGAATTGGTGCCGCCACCTCCTTCCCATATGGGGAGGGCAATCTCATGGATTCCCATGAGATTGCACATCTCCTTGTTTTTCTCTCAACTTATTTTCCAACAATTATTTGTTGGTATTTTATTCACCAAAATATTTCTCAGTTATTTTGGGAATATTGCAATCTTGACATTGGAAAATTGTGAATCATATTCACAACCCAAAACTAAATGTAACTTACATTTTTCAATTAATTAGACAATGTGTATCCAATACACATTAATAAGTAATCTACAAATATAAATTATAATTATCTCTCTCTAATATATTATAAATCACAATTATAACATATTAGGAATAATTGGATATTACTATCCACATTATTCTTATCCATAATAATTAAATCACATTTAATTGTATTGGAGAAACTCTCATACATCATGATAATTAAATCACATTTAATTATCAATTTCTCTTTACTTAGATCTTATGGAATTATTCTTAAACCATTTAAGAACAATGCTATTTCTCCTCAGATACTTGGAGATAAGTACAGGGCGATTGTATTGTTCTACGTATAGTGACTTGGATATTGAGATCACATCTCAAATCCAGATCCCATGGACCTCTCACAGATGCTTGATTAAATCAAGACCGTAAACCTAATCCTCTCATTGTATCTGAATCTCATTCAGATCAATGTCCAATATATGGACTAAGATTAGGTCACTTCTCTAATGAGATGAGTCACTAAAATCCAGACCTGTTTCATCACTCCCTCGGAATGGAAGCGTCATGGTTATACAATCGTTTATGATCAAATCACCCTTCAGGTATTTCCAATACCTGCACATCCTGCATACTGGAAGACTTATAATCATTATGAAGATATAGATCACTTTTACACTGTCATCTTCATAGTCTGATCATCAAGTTTCTCAATCTTGGTCCTTGGGATATGGTATAGATCATATGCTTTCACAAAGCATATATCTTACCTTCAAATTCATATCATGCTTCTAAAGCATGATGACCATGCATGGAATTCGGTCAATCCCAATACCTCATGAGTGAGCTCATGTCTCCCGGTTCACAAGTGAACTTGTATGATCCCTTTGAGAGATCATATTACTCGTATGTCCTTACATGCACATCAGCTCGCCGGTATATAGACCTTGGTTAGGTCATCAACCTATTGGTCTGCCAAATGTACATACTCAGACATATAGCAATACATCTGTCTCTGGTCAGAGGATGTTTGCCTGTGATGTGACAGTATTCATCGTAGGTCTTTGGTTATCTCGATCTCGTTAAGTCAACTCATTGACTCAACTAATCTGATACCTCCGAATCAATATTCCCATGTAGAGGACCTGCATCAAGAGGTCAATCAGATATCAGTCTAATGAGATAGGATTGCCATCTCCCACTCAGACTGGAGATCACTACTTGTTAATCATTGATGATGCTTGATGAGTCCTCTATCTAACTCCTTAGATATTCATCCAAGCATCAGCCTCTATGATCCAATCAATGAATCAACAGCTGTATGATTATCAAGTTGGCCATGGTACATAACCCATATTTTATAGAGGGACCTTATAGTGCATTCATTCATTCAATATCAGAAAGGGAGTGAAACAAAATCAATAACTTTTATTGATAAATCATTAATTACAATAACATTTATTGTAGGAATGTTTGCCTCGGGCTCACATTGCTAACAATCTCCCACTAGCCCTCAGAATCATTCAGGAACAATCCTTAAACCCATATTCATTACATGTTGGTCGAAAACCTTCTGTGTCAGAGGTTTGGTAAGAGGATCGGCAACGTTGTCGGCAGAGGCCACCTTGGTGATGATGAGGTCACCACGCTTTTGAATCTCCCGAATGATGTGGTATTTCCTTTCTACGTTCTTGCTCTTCTGATGCCATCTGGGTTCCTTCGCCTAGGCAATGGCTCTCGTGTTATCACAGAGTAGCGGGATGGGAGTATCAGAGGAAACTACGCCAAGCTCTTGGACAAACTTGCGCAACCACACTGCCTCCTTTGCAGCATCCGATGCGGCAATGTATTCGACTTCTGTTGTTGAATCTGGTGTAGTGTCCTGCTTCTTGCTTCTCCAGCTCACAACACCATCATTCAACAGGAACACAGGCCCTGATGTCGACTTTCGATCATCAATATCCGATTGGAAGTCAGAATCGGTATATCCCAAGACTTGGAGATCACCATCTCCGTAGACCAAGATGTAATCTTGCTTCCGTCTTAGATATTTGAATATGTTCTTTACTGCATTCCAGTGTTGTTCTCCATAGCAGGATTGGTAACGACTTACCACTCCCACTGCATGGCAGATATCTAGCCTAGTGCACATCATAACATACATTAAGCTTCCTATAGCTAATGCATAAGGGCATCCAACCATGGCTTTCTTTTCCTCAACAGTTTGAGGAGCCATTCCTTTAGACAAGTGGATACCAAGTCTTAAGGGCAGGAATCCTTTCTTGGAACTATCCATACGGAATCGTTCAAGAATTTTCTTAATGTATCCATGTTGTGACAGTCCATATATCCTCTTCTCTCGGAATCTGAACTTTAGAACCAAGCTATAAGAGGCTTCTCCAAGATCTTTCATCTAAAAGGTGTGGGACAGCCAACTCTTACACTAGTCATCATCCCTGTATCATTCCCAATGATAAGGATGTCATCTACATAAAGCACGATGAACACAATGGTGCTCCCACTAAGCTTCTTGTATACACAAAGTTCATCAGGATTCTGCACAAAATCATAACTCTTTGTGGTTTCGTCAAATCTGATGTTCCAACTACGAGAAGCTTGCTTGAGCCCATAGATGGATTTCTTCAGCTTGCATACTTTACCATCCTCAGTCATGAAGCTCTGGGGCTGCTTCATGTAGATATCCTCCTCGAGGTATCCATTGAGGAAAGTTGTCTTGACATCCATCTGCCAGATGTCGTAGTCAAGATATGCAGCTATAGCCAGCAATGCCCTGATGGATTTAAGCATAGCCACAGGAGAGAATGTCTCATCGTAGTCGATGCCTTCTCTCTGTGTGTAGCCCTTGGCTACGAGCCGTGCTTTGAAAGTCTCTACTTTCCCATCAGGTCCCCTCTTTCTCTTAAAGATCCATTTGCACCCAATGGGTTTTACCCCTTTAGGTGGATCCTCGAGGGTCCATACACCATTCTTATGCATGGAGTCAATTTCTGACTTCATTGCTAGCATCCATCTATCCATGTCATGATCCGCGAGTGCTTCATCAAATGAAGTAGGATCATTGTCAATTTCACTTGACACGTGGAATCCATACCTTTCAGGTGGTGCAACCACCCTCGAACTCCTTCGAAGAGGTATGGGTGTTTCATCTTTATTTACTTCTTCAGTTTCTGGTCTAGGAAGCTCAGAATCTTCAGGGGATTCAATGAGTTCCTCTACTTCATTTTTATCTTGACCTTTAAGGAAATCATCCTCCAAAAAATTCACATCTCTGGAGACAAAAAACCTTTTGGGTCTCAGGGTCATAGAGCCGGTATCCAATACCATCTCTAACATACCCAATGAAGTAACACTCACGAATGCGAGATTCCAGCTTACTTGCATCCATGTTCTTTGCATGGACCAAGCAACCCCAAACCCTCAAGTGCTTAACACTAGGTTTGGTTCCATACCAGAGCTCATGAGGAGTCTTAGGTACAGATTTGCTAGGAATCTTATTCAGGATATATATTGCAGTATCTACTGCATATCCCCAGAAACTAAGTGGCAAATGTGATTTACTCATCATTGAACGGACCATATCCATGATGGTCCTGTTGCGTCTTTCAGCAACACCATTAAGTTGGGGAGTTCCAGGAGTAGTGAGATTGGAGACAGTTCCATTCTCTTTGAGGTATTCCTTGAATTCATCAGAGAGGTACTCGCCACCTCGATCAGATCGAATTCGTTTAATCTTCCTATCGGTTTGGTTCTCAACCAAAGCCTTGAACTCTTTGAACTTTTCAAAGGTTTCAGATTTATGATGTAATAGGAAGACAAACCCGTATCGTGAATGGTCATCAATAAACGTCAAATAATATCGATATCCATTTCGAGTCGCGGTACTGAAGGGGACCACATACATCGGTATGTATTAAGTCAATAATACCTTCGCATCTAGTAATCTTGTTACGGAAAGGCATCCTAGTCATTTTACACGAATACAATATTCACAGGTAGGTAAAGATTGAACCTGTAGAAAATCTAAAGGTCCATCCTTTATCAATCTATTGATCCTATCAACAGATAAATGACCAAGCCTTTGATGCCAAATCATGTTTGAATGATTTTCATTATTCCTGGATCTTTTAGAGTTTTTATTGGTGGTTGTAACATTCATGACATGCTCATTAATGCATAATTCATAGAGTCCTCCAGAAGTCAAAATACCATCTGCAATATGTTTTTCATAATGATTTATAACTAATTTATTACAGAACAGGAATGAATATCCACTTCTCACTAGCTTAGATACAGATATTAAGTTCCTCCTGACTTCAGGTACATAAAGACACTCTTTAAGTACTAGGACTCCACCACTAGATAATGATAGCCGACAAGTCCCGACGGCGACTGCTGCAACACTTGCATCAGATCCCATCTGGATGACTATCTCCCCTTCTTCAAGTTTTCTAGTTTCCTGAAACAAATGCAACAAATTGCATACATGAACAGAAGCACCATAATCAACAACCCAACTTCCTTCTCGTCCTACGAGAAAGCTGGTTTCAATGATAAAAGTAGATTTCATACCTGCTGGGGCTTTACCTTTGTATACCGACTTCAGGTAATCCGGGCAATTACGCCTCCAGTTCCCCGGCTTCTTGCAGTGGTGATAGACGTCGGTTTTCTTCGACGCCATTAAAGTGGATGCATTGGAAGAAGAGCCAACACTTTGTCCCTTCTTCTTTCTCTTTGGGTCGGGACCTTCCGAGAACCATGCTTCCGACCGCGCTTCCCTTTGACCTGTGCAACCATTGCACTGCCAGTGGGACCATCCTTCTTCGTCACGTCTTCTGTAGACTTTAATGCAGCAAGGAGAGCAGCACTTGTCAATTCCAACTTATTCATGTGGAATGACATCACAAAGTTATTGAAAGATTTGGGCAACGACAGCAGAATGAAGTCAGCTTGCATGTCTGCATCCATCGTTGCTCCAAGAGTCTCCAGCTCCGACAAGTACCCAAACATTTTGAGTACATGTTCATGGACCGAAGTCCCTTCCTGCATCTTGCAGCGAATGAGGTCTTTCATAACATTGTACCGCTGGGTGCGGTTAATGTCACCAAACATATCCTTTAGATTCTGCATGATCTCCTGGCAAGTACTCATCTCCACATGTTGTTTCTGAAGAACATTGGAGAGAGAACCCAAGATATAGCATCTAGCCAAGACATGATCCTCATCATACTTGTCATTGTATACTTTATCTTCCTTAGATTTAGGGTTTTCAAGCTTGCTTTCAGAGAGCACATAGCTGATGCGCTCCGTCGAGAGTACAAGCTCCAAATTACGGATCCAATCCGAGTAATTTGGTCCGGTCAATTGGTTGACCTCCAAAAGCTTGCTCAGTGGGTTCATGAATTTCATTTTCTGAATTGAGAATGCACTATATTAGAACATATAATCATATATTCAATTTAGTTTTATTTGATTAAGGCATTTTAAATCAAATTAGTCTTGCTATGTCAACTATGAAAGTTTATTACATTATTCACTTTCAAAGTAGGAGATATACTTACCGATATATCTCAAGCAAGAATTGGGATCTCCTCTTTACCTTTGTCATATCCCAATAATATGAGAACTTATGACTCCAATAAAGAGAAGCGGGAACACATTCCGCCTTTCAAGTCCAACTTGCATTTTTTCCAATTCGGTCTTTAATACCGGGCCCACCACCCCTAAGGTGATGTTGACCCGTCATTAATTGAACCAACCGTCAACAGGAATATAACTCGCTATGTGCAATCCAATATCGCCCCAATAATATGAGGACTCGATATTGGGGTCACTGCACATACGTCCTTACTATTTCGAGAAGCGACGAGCCCGATTCAAATGGATCATATGCAGGAGTTGTCACTTCAGACAGGCGTCTCCTACACATAATATCTGGCGATGAAACCCTTCGCTTTTGACGGGAGACCATGGATGTCACTTATGTGATCCTCCACCTCTTATTCAAATTCTAATTAATTAACATGAATCATATTCATATAATTAATTCTTCCAAGTGAATTATTAACTCTAATCATATTAGAGTATTCTAATTGGACATAATTAATTCAATCATATTAAATTAATTATCAATCCAGTTTAATCAATCAAACTTTAATGTCTTACTTGAATATATATGGTATATTCTCAAAGTACGTATTAGTTCGTATTTTAATAATTAGAAAAATACATTTTAATCCCTCGGACATTATCCCGACCCTACCCGCTGTCATGACCAGTACCGGACGGGAGGTGGGACGGACCGCATTCATTGCAACCCGCTACCCCAGCGATCCCCGACTAGACACCATATCCGCCTCGGGAAAGGATAATGCCAAATTGATTAATTTGTACTTGAGATGATCATCAGTTCTTCAACCGAAATTGTACCATATAGTAATAATCAAAACATTTTTTATTATAAGGAAATTTGCTAGACAAATTCCCAAATCCTATTCAAGCATCAAGTTTGAAGATTTTGGTTTCAATGATGATTTAGATCAAATCTAATCAATAAATCTAATCAATCAATTGGTTGGGGCCAAGTCAATTAAGCAAATAATCATGTTCCAATATTTCACAAATATTTTTCAAGATTATTTCACGAAATTAACAATTAATTTCACTAATTGACAATCACTTGGTTCTAGATTAGGAATGTAATTTCAGTCATGACCCCTACTCACTAAAATTAACATATCTCAATCAATTTAGATTCAAATTAGACAAACTCAATTTCCAAAGATTGCTAACTTGATTTAGGACAGAAGTCAAGTGATGTTTCACGCATTTCGAGGCAAGCCTAAACAGTTATTAATATTTTAATCACATCCCATGTTCAATAAAACAACCATATCTTAAGCATACGAAATCTGATTTACGCAAACTCAGATCCTATGGTTTCCTTATTTAATGGGGAACAAAAATCAAGTGTTAAATTCGTGTTTAAAACAATTTAAACAGTGTCGAATTTATTCACTAAACAGATCTGCGAAATCAAATGCGATAAAACTTTCGCGACCTAAACGAACCCAAGTTGTCCTCGATTTTTCGAATCATATTCGAAACCGTCGACCTAAGGCTCTGATACCACTTGAAGGATATGGAGAAATCCTCAAGCGCATCACGACGAAGCGTGATCGTCGTATCCGATACGACGAAGAACGACTAGTCGCACTAGTTGTTCGGTGCAGCGGAATTTAAAAAAAAATTATTCGATGAAACCACATGATCCGAGAACCATTCTCAAATCGTTTCATCTATAAACCGCAACAAGTATAATGCAATACCTCTTGAAGCGTGGTTGATCAAGTCTCTAATTGAAGAGACCTCCTGTCTCAAGTCCGATCGTCGGAGTAACGGCTTGCGAGCGCGGGGATGAGTCGCGGTGTCCTCGCAATCCAAGTTGATCCAAGCGCGGTTGCTCCTGATCTCGTCATACGAGATCAAACGTCTCCTTCGTGAGTGAAGCACTCCAAGTAGACGAAGAACTACAGAGCGTCGAAGCGGCAGCACGATGCGCAGGCGTCGACGATTCTCTCCACCAAGGTATGGTGGATGGCCACCAAGAAGAGAGGGAGAGAGGGCTGTCGAGTATGGAGAAAGAGAGAGAGAGAGAGAGAGATGTGTGCTACAATAGCATGTTAAAGAGAGAGCATGGTATGCCTCTCTATTTATAGGGTTTTGGGATCCATGGATCTCAATCCATGGGACATATAAAATTAATGGATGAGATTGATTTATGTCAATCTGATGGTCAAGATTGTTGTTGGTAAAAACCAACAACTTGTGATTTAATTTTGATTAAATATATTTGATAAATTAAATATATATTAATACCAAATTAAACCAATCAAATAAGGAGTGAAAATACAAATGAGATCCACTTTCCCCATTAGATGTAGTGGACGGCCACCAATTCCATAAAGGAATTGGTGCCGCCACCTCATTCCCATATGGGGAGGGCAATCACATGGATTCCCATGAGATTGCCACTTCTCCTTGTTTTTCTCTCAACTTATTTTCCAACAATTATTTGTTGGTATTTTATTCACCAAAAATAATTCTCAATTATTTTGGGGATATTGCAATCTTGACATTGGAAAATTGTGAATCATATTCACAACCCAAAACTAAATGTATTTACATTTTTCAATTAATTAGACAATGTGTATCCAATACACATTAATAATTAATCTACAAATATAAATTATAATTAACTCTCTCTAATATATTATAAATCACATTTATAACATATTAGAAATAATTGGATATTACTATCCACATCATTCTTATCCATAATAATTAAATCACATTTAATTATATTGGATAATCTCTCATACATCATGATAATTAAATCACATTTAATTATCAATTTCTCTTTGCTTAGATCTTATGGAATTATTCTTAAACCATTTAAGAACAATGCTATTTCTCCTCGGATACTTGGAGATAAGGACAGGGCGATTGTATTGTTCCACGTATAGTGACTTGGATATTGAGATCACATCTCAAATCCAGATCACATGGACCTCTCACAGATGCTTGATTAAATCAAGACCGTAAACCTAATCTTCTCATTGTATCTGAATCTCATTTAGATCAATGTCCAGTATATGGACTAAGATTAGGTCACTTCTCTAATGAGAGGAGTCACTAAAATCCAGACCTGTTTCATCACTCCCTCGGAATGGAAGCGTCATGGTTATACAATCGTTTATGATCAAATCACCCTTCAGGTATTCCCAATACCTGCACATCCTGCATACTGGAAGACTTATAATCATTATGAAGATATAGATCACTTTTACACTGTCATCTTCATAGTCTGATCATCAAGTTTCTCAATCTTGGTCCTTGGGATATGGTATAGATCATATGCTTTCACAAAGCATATATCTTACCTTTAAATTCATATCATGCTTCTAAAGCATGATGACCATGCATGGAATTTGGTCAATCCCAATACCTCATGAGTGAGCTCATGTCTCCCGGTTCACAAGTGAACCTGTATGATCCCTTTAAGAGATCATATTACTCATATGTCCTTACATGCACACCAGCTCACCGGTATATAGGACCTTGGTTAGGTCATCAGCCTATTGGTCTGCCAAATGTACATACTCAGACATATAGCAATACATATGTCTCTGGTAAGAGGATGTTTGCCTGTGATGTGATAATATTCATCATAGGTCTTTGGTTATCTCGATCTCGTTAAGTCAACTCATTGACTCAACTAATCTGATACCTCCGAATAAATATTCCCATGTAGAGGACCTGCATCAAGAGGTCGATCAGATATCAGTCTAATGATATAGGATTGCCATCTCCCACTCAGAATGGAGATCACTACTTGTTAATCATTGATGATGCTTGATGAGTCCTCTATCTAACTCCTTAGATATTCATCCAAGCATCAGCCTCTATGATCCAATCAATGAATCAACAGCTGTATGATTATCAAGTTGGCCATGGTACATAACCCATATAGTACAGAGGGACCTTATAGTTCATTCATTCATTCAATATCAGAAAGGGAGTGAAACATAATCAATAACTTTTATTGATAAATCATTAATTACAATAACATTTATTGTAGGAATGGTTCGCATCGGGCTCACATTGCTAACATCTGTTATGGTGTATATGGCATTGTAGTCTTCCTACGAATGCCTGCTTGAATGCAATAATCCTGAAAATCCTTTGAGGAATATTCCCCACCTCTATCTGTCCTAAGAGTCTTGTTTGGTTTTCCCAATCTTGTCTCCACTTCCGTCTTATATATCTTAAAAGTTTCAAGTGCTTCCGACTTTCTTCCTAAGAGATAGACATAGGAGAACTTAGAGTAGTCATCAATGAATGTTATGAAGTATTCCCTTATTTCTATGTGTGTTAACGCTCAATGGTCCACATATGTCTGAATGGATCAAACCTAATAACTCTATGGCCGAATTCCGGTTGAGAAGGGTCTTCTCGTCATTTTACCGGTCAGACAATGTTCGCAGGGCAATGTCCTTGCACCCGTGATCTTAGGCAACAAATTTGCCTTAATCATTTGATCCATCTTAGAATTTCCTGGATGACCTAGTCGCATGTGCCACAAGTCATAATCAGACAAAAAACACAAGAAATAATCAGAAGCGACGTTCATTGATTCACTAGAATTTATTACAGGAAGACAGAACAGGTCGTGTTCGGGCACAAATTTTCCCATTACATAGACCTTCTTATTCTTGCCTATTGACACACGCTTATTATAAAACCTAACTTCGAAGTCTTTCTTGAGCAGCACTGGGACAGATATCAGGTTCTGATGTATCCCTGGGGCATATAGTACATCATTCAGTACCATAGTGTTATCTCGCAGGTCAAGTTTGTATGTCCCAACACCTTCCACGTCCAGGTAGGTGTTGTTCCCCATGAAGATCCTTTGTTCGCCTTTGCTCAGCTCCTTGAAGTCCACCAGGCCTTCCTTCGTCTTGGCGATGTGTGTGATTGCTCCAGAGTCGATCCACCATCCATCATTGTCTGTGATGACGGAGTTGCATTCCACGACAGCCGCGAATTCCATTTTCTTCTTGCCTTTGTTTTCAGGCATTTTAGAATTTCCTGCCTTCTTCTTGTTGGGGCAATTGACCTTGAAATGGCCATATTTGCCACAACCGTAGCAAGAGTCGCGTGGGTATTTCCCACTCTTTCCCTTGAAATCCGCCTTGGAGGGACCTAGTTTTTTCTTTGCGAGCACGGCATTTGCTTCTTCTTCTTCCTCGACCTCAAAGATCTCAGCTTTCGATCTTTGTTTAGAGAGGTCTTGTTCGATTGCCAGCTATGCAGGTAGGTCCGTCATAGACTTATTGTTGCCATTCATCCACAGAGATATGGCAACCATGTCGAATGACGGAGGGAGACTTCCTAGTATGGCTGCGATCTGCATCCTCTCCGAAATTGCGCAATCAGCAGCCGCAAGATCATGGCCATCACGATCATCTTATTCACGTGCTCGAGGATGCTTTCAGATTCCTTCATTCTACACGAGTTGTACTCGTGTAGAAGAAGCTGGATGCTTGATAAACCCAAAAATCGAGTGGTCTTGTATTCCACACAAGGCGGGAACACAGTCGAAGTGTTGACCACTCAAAATCCGGATTTGATCAACAATTAACCCACACTATAGATCAAGCAATAAGAAATAAATGTGAAGTTAAAATTTATTTTAACTCTGCACAAAAGATGTATAGAGCAAGTATGCAGAGAGTTCGAATACAGGGAGCAAACAGGGTAGATCAAACAAGTGCGTGCGTGAGTGAATGTGAAGTGTTGTCTACACTATGCAATGCAAATATTTTTGTGGGTTTTAATTTTAATATTTTTAATTTTTAATTTTTAATTTTGTATTTTGATTTTCTTTTTAATGATTTTGTCTTTTCTTTTATATTTTACATTTTTACTATTTTCTTTTTCAATATAGGAGTATATACATACAATATAGGGAGAGAGAGGATAAAGTGTTTATAATAATAGGTAAAAATACTCAAAAATTAAGGAATAAAATCTTTTTGGCTTTTTTATAGTTTCTACTATTTTTGTGATTTTGGGGGTTTTTAAAATATTTTTTGGTATTTTAAATAGGTAAAATACAAGAAAAACAGTGAATATACTTGCTGGCCGAAATTAAAATGGGAAGGAAAAATATCAAACAGTGGCAGAATTTTTCCAAATTAATTTTAAAATATAGACAATGAAACCAGGAAGACACAGCAACTGATTTGTATTTTTGTGATTTTTCTATGATTTTCTAGATTTTTATAAAGATTTTTAGGGTTTTCTAATTTTTAAGCTTTTTCTTTTGCAATTTTTAGTGGTTTTTGGACTGACACTAGTAGATGACAAAACACACGAAATATAATTTTTTTGGAATATTTCAAAATATTTTTATAATTTTTATGGATTTTCCAATGCAAACAGTATGAAAAATGCATGTTTTTTAATAAATATGAAAATACAACAAAAATGCAATGCAAAAATATGGCGTGAAAGTGCAAGTGAACAGGAGCTTAACTTGATTTTTGTGGAATTTTCGAGACAAAATGATGATTTAAATCAATAAAACAAGCACACAAAAATTTACAAATCCTGGCAGGGGTATATATGCAAATAAGAAATAAGGGGCAAAATTACAAAATTTCCACAAAATATCCTTCTTAAACTTGTGTTTAATGGACTAAATGACAAATACAAAACCCGGAAGGGTAATGATACAATTTATCCAGTCCCCCTACGTGCTATGCACGCACCTGGGAGGGACCTATCTGCAATATTCCAAAACTTCCGGGGCTAGCATGCAAAATATCCCCAAGTTTTACACTATCTAACAAATCCTGGGACTAAAGTTAAATAACTAAACCCCAGGGGGGTCCCTACAAAATGCCCACCCCCTCAAGCGCACAGGCACGTAAGGTGACGTGGCAAAGGACCTAAGTGCAAATAAAATAAGGACGAGGGTTTACATGCAAATATTACAAAACTTTTACACTACAGACGAAAGTTTGTGGATTAAATAGTAAATACAAAATGCTCGGGGTTAAAATAGCAAAATACCCCTTGCGTGCGCGATCCAACGGCGGAGATTAGGCCACTTATCCACGTGGCGAGCGACGGACGGCCGATGACGTTTCGACGATGCACGGCTGAGATCAGATCTTCCTCGAACGATCGGACGATCAAGGCGATGGAGGATCGGACGGATGTTGTGCAATCTAGGGCTTCTCCACGATCCGACGGTGGAGAGGCGAGGACCAAGAACCGCGAGGAACGCCGGCGAGGGCGAGCTTCTATGTTAGCATCTCCGACCTCCGGTGACGGTTGAACTTCAAAATGAACGTGGAGACTCCTGGAGGTCTCCTCTTCCTCCTGGAGGCTTCAAACGACCTCGACGACGGTCGAGGTACTCGCTGGCGGCCGGGGAGCTGGGGGGCTTCGTTAGCTCCAGCAGGCCTTCAAAATAGCCTCCAGGCGCGAGTGAAGTTCTTTTGACATACAAAACGGGTTAGGAGGTCCAGGTCGACATGCCTGGACCTTAGGGAGGCGAAATGGAAGCGAAACGAGGTGTGGCGGTGATTGGCCGGAGGTGCGCTCCGGCCAAGATGATGATTTGGGCGATTCAAGCGACGATACTTCGCGATTTTTTGAGGGTTTTTAATCCTTGAACTAACAGGAATACAATGCGAATGAAAAATAAGAGGAAGGGGGCCCTCAATGGTCGGAGCCAGAGGAAATGAGGTACCTCGACCGCTGGAGTTGGGGGAGGTGGTGGAGACGCCTCCGACCTCGTACGCCTTGGCTGAAGGGACCACGGTGGAGCTGTCACCTCCAAGAATCCACAGAGCACAAGAGAGGCGATGAGGGGTGGACCGAAGGACTCGAATTCAAATACAAAGTCGGGTCTCCATATATGTTGTTTGACCGGGATGACCAAGGTGCTCCAAAGATCGAGCAAGATCTGGCGAATTGATGGCTCTGTCCCCCAAAAAAACGCAAGGGCGTGATAGACCAAGAATCAAGAGACAAAAGTCATGAAGGGTTCGATCCCAAAAAGTGCAAGATGGAGGCTGGAAAAATCGACAAGAAGAGGTAAACCAAGGTCTGACAGCAGCTACAGGGCCTAGGGCAGACAGTTGACCGAGGTCAACTGTGACTGCCCCCTGGTTGGTCCACGTGGACCAACTAGGAAAAACCTGGAAAAAAATATTTCTAAAATCATTTTAAAATAGTAAATGGCATTATTTTATTTAGGTTATAAAATAAAAAGTGTTTATAATTTTATAAACTATTTTATTGGGGTTTTAATTATTTTTATGAAGTATATTTCTACAAGTTGCTTTTTATAGCCTATATAGGTATTTTACCTGTATATTTTAGTATTTTATTTTTATTTGGTATTTTTAATTTTATTATTTTTATTTAGTGTTTTATAAAATCACAACATACTTTTATACACTTAGTTGTATTTTTGCTTATTTTTCTGATGTGTTTTGTATATTAAATAAAATATAAGTATAATGTATATAGGTATAATTGTGTGTATTATACATGTGTATTCTATACACATGTATTTTTATTTTGAGTTTTATTTGGGTTTCTATTCCTGTTTTAATGTATATAATTATTATAACTAATATTTATAAAATTATAAGAATACAAAAATAATGAATAAATAATAAATGGAATATTTTAATCAGTACAATTGTACAACAAGGGTCCAAAACTCAACTTTCAAACCGTAACTCCGAAAAATACGAAACCACCTCCATTAAATAGATTATCTTGTGCTATATAAAATTACAGGTGAGTTTGGTATATTTCGAGTTTTTATTTGCAAAATACGGGTCTGGGAAGTTGGAGTTTTGGAATCTTATTCAGAATATAACTTTTTATCTGTAAATTATTTTTTCAGTGAAATCAATTTTGCAATTTTACTTATTAAATTATCTACAACTTTCATGTACAAAGTTTCTTTATTTGATGTAAAAAAAGTGGAACCAAAATAGGTCCCAAAATGAATAAAGAATGAATTAAATAGAAGGTGTTTTTATTGTATTTTGACCCTTATCTCCCCCTACTTTATTCCTTGTCGACCTATTCATCAAGATGCCTAGGTCTCGGGGTTTTGGGTCATAAAATATTTACAATATCTTATTCTTTTTCTTTTCTTTTATTTATTCTATAATTTTGGCTTTAATTACAATATTTTATACACTAATTAAATGCACATGCATGCATGCTAAATTGCTCTATTAATGCTATTTACAGGTATTTACTAGGGTTTTTGAGGCCAAAATGATAGAATAAAGATGATGAAATGTGGATTCATCATCCCCTATACTTTACCTTTGCTAGTCTCGAGCAAACACTTATGCAATAAGTGCAAAAAGAAAAGAAAGAAAAGAAAGGAAGAACTTGGATTTAGTTTAATTATCAAACTTGTCTTCACAAAATCAAAGTTTGGAGCTTAAGTCGGACCTTTGGAATTTTAGTGCGGGCGGAACCTTAGTGAGAACCGAATTTGAAATCCAACAGTCGCTGAGAATCCCAAAACTCTGTTCAAGTCCCCTCAATAGCCAGGTCAGAAATATCTCCATTCATACGCAAACCCTTACGACTATGAATCTGACTCGTATAGTGTTAGTGATGGTGGCTCTCCCCAACTAGAATGGCAAAGAAACTGACTTCTCCAGTACGACAACCTAATGATTCCCAATCCAACAACTCATTCCTCAAGGAGCGGGGTATTCCCTTCTAAGTTCAAGTGGCAACCAGCTCAAGAGGAGGGGGTGAAGAGAAGAAGGGATGGCAGCCAGTGTAGCTACCTATCCTACGATACAAGACCAGTGTCGTCAAGTCATCCAGCTGCAGGCTCACATGATTTGACCTTGAAGCTCAAACTTGCTTATTTGACTTTACAATATTTGTACATACTTGCAGGCTTTTTATTTTTGTACATGCCTGAACATTTTCTTTTTTTAATACTATATACAGCAGCATTTACATAAGGAGTTTTTCCTCTGGAGCCAGTAGACTATCCCTCTTTTGAAGCTTTCTCGCAACCCACAGCCTCTTGTCTTTAGACTTCCTAATCACTGGACGGGTTGGGGTGCACTTCCCTCCCGAGAGGAGGACAGATGTTTCCACTTGTGTGCGTCTCATACCGGCAAATCCAATCCCCTCACCACTCCAACTGAGTTGAGCCATGTGAAAGGTGCAGGTGTCCAAGTTAGGTCATTATCAACAAGAGTCATGCGTGTGCTCCGAAATACTCTACTTAGGCAGTCAAGAATCCATTGAACTAAGTCTCGTGATCCTCAAAGAATTAAGTCAACTAGACCTGAAGTACCTCAAACCCAGTTCCTATAAGGTTCCTGTTATTAGGTAGATTTTAAGGTCCAATCCAGCTCCAATCTCCGGATTTTATTCAGATTCATTCAACTATAAAACTCAATCCGAAAATGCTCATGCTATGAAAATGATATGTAGAATGCAGAAAAATATTTTTGTGATGCAATTTTTAAGATTTTGAAGATGATGATGATGATGCTTATGCATTTTTTAGATTTTTCAAAAAGATTTTTCAAATGTTTTTGGATTTTAAATTTTTACAAATGTTTTTGGAATTTTTGAAAACAAAAGGTTTTGGCCAAAACTAGGTAAAAAAAATATTTATACGGGAGTGCTTCTTATATATACAAGAAGTGGATTTTAAGAATTTACATGGGTAAGTGATCAATTTTATACATACATAGTGTATTTTTGGTGTGATGTAGGTATTCCTCAAACTTATTTGACACAAGTTTTTCAAAGAATTTTTGAAACTATAGTTCAAAATAGTTTTTACAAACATTTTACAAATATGTACACACATTTGAAAATCATTTTGCAAAGGCTTTCAAAACAGTATATATAGATTGTCCAAAATATTTTTGCAACCATTTTCAAACCATTTGCAAATCATTTTTCAAACATTTTATTTTCACACAAAAAAATAAATTTTTACAAACCATACATTTTTACAAAGGTTGAAAATATGTAACAAAACGTTTTCAAAATAGTTTTCAATAGATTTTCACAAAGATTTTCAAACTATTTTTCAAACATTTTGCAAAAAACATTTTCACCTGATTTATTAATCAGTAAACCGAAAAAGAATTTGAGGAACAAGACACCTTTTTATTACGGTTTTTAATGAATTTTAAAGAATTATTAGCCTTATTATTAAGAAAATACAAAAGTACGAGTTATGGCTAAAGTATATACGTAGTATATACGACCCCCCTATACTTCGCTTGAGCTATGTCCTCATAGATCGGAGAGAAAAGAGGAAGGCATAACTCGTACTAAGTATAGGCAAGTCTACAGAATAAATGAATGAATGAATCAATGAATGAGAAAATTGACCGTCCCCCCTATACTTAGGATCAAATAATCCTAAGTATAGCAGACTGTACACAAAGCAGGGAGGGTCAAGGGTGGGAATGAACAGATCGTACTCAGATTGTCTCCCCTATACTTAGGGTAAGATATCCCTAAGTATAGACAAGAAGAGGAGACAAAGGAGAGGATCGAAAAGAATAGAATCACTCGGGGTGCGTACCCCCCCCCATACTTAGGACAAAGTATATCCTAAGTATAGAAAACTGTCTACAAGGGGCAACACCTTTCTGATAGATACAGAAGATAGAAAAGGAAAAGAAGAAAAGAAGAAAATAAATCGACAGATGAAAGAGTGATATGAACAGATGGATCTGTACAGCGGAAGATGGAAGTGATCACCATGTATGAGATGTAGATGATACGAGTCAAAGAACACATCTCATACCAGAAGAATGGGGGGCAACGTCAATGGTCGGCGGATCATGATCTAGATATAGCTTTAGGCGTTGACCATTGACGCGGAAGGTAGAGGAAGATGACGGTTCGGATATGTCAATACTGCCATTGTCATGTATCTTCCTAACCACATACGGGCCTTTCCACTTGCTCTGTAATTTCCCTGGGAATAATTTCAGCCTTGAATCAAACAACTATACTCTCTGATCTGGCTCAAACTGTTTATGGCTGATATGCAAATCGTGTCATATCTTCACTTTCTCCTTGTACTGTAGGCTGTTAGAAAAGGTTGTATCGCTCAGTTCTTCTAGGGGCTGCCAATTCTGCTCTTCTCTGTTCTCCTATGCTCTCGAGATCCACCAGTAACTCAGTGACTGCCCAAAAGGATTTATACTTGATCTCCACTGGCAAATGGCACGGCTTACCATAAACGAGTCGAGAAGGGAGATGTCCCCAATGGATTATTTAAAGAAGTCCGATAGGCCCACAGGACCGAGTCCAAAAGCTGTGACCAATCCTTTCGGTCCGGGCGGACAACTTTCTGCAAGATTGTTTTTATCTCCCGATTCGATACTTCGGCAATACCATTAGTTTGAGGGTGATATGGTGTGGCAACCCGATGGTCAATGCCGAACTCGTCTGCAAGGGCCCTAACCTTATCATTGATGAAGTGAGACCCCCCCGTCTGAAATCAAGACTCTCGGTACCCCAAACCGTGATATGATATTTTTCCTCTAGAATTTGCATACGGTCTTAGCATCTGCGGCTCGGGCGGGGATGGCCTCACCCATCGGCTGACATAATCCACAGCGAGCAAAATATGCTCGAATCCCTGACTCTTAGGAAATGGGCCCATGAAATCAATCCCCCATGCATCAAAAACCTCACAAAAGTGAATGGGTTGCATGGGTATCATGTCTCTCTGTCCGCAGGTTCCCATTTTCTGACAGTCAGTACATCTCTTCACGAACTCATCAGAATCCTTGAAGAGAGTAGGCCACATAGGCCGGATTGAAGCACCTTCTGTGATGTTCTCTTTCCAAAATGATGTCCTCCTGCCTCAAGCTTGTGGCAGTATGTGAGGACACTATGGTGCTCTTCTTGAGGAATGCACCTCCTCCAGATACTGTCCCCTCCTTCATGATAAAGATGGGATCCTCCCAATGGTAAAACTTGGCCTTCGCTAGGAAAGTCTCGAGTTTCTGCATGGGCCAGCCTTGTGGAACCGTCTTGGCGACAAGATAGTTCACAATGTCGGCGTACCATGGGAGCGAGGTGATAGCCAAGATCGCCTCATCTGGAAATGTCTCTGTGATAGGTGCGCTGGGCTCAGATTCCTCAAGATTCTCCAATCTGGAGAGATGATCCGCCACCACATTTTTGACTCCAGGCTTATCCTTAATCTCAATATCAAATTCCTGGAGCAGAAGGATCCATATGGTAAGGGCGTGCTTTGGCATCCTTCTTGGCCATTAAATACCGGATGGCGGTGTGATCTGTGTAGATTGTCACTCTAGATCTGAGAATATAAGATCGATACTTATCCAAAGCAAAGACTACGGCCAACATCTCCTTCTCAGTCACAGTATAATTTCGTTGAGCGGCATCCAAAGTCCGGCTGGCGTAGTGAATGGCAAACGGTAAACCATCCCTCCTTTGTCCAAGCACAGCCCCAACGGCAAAATCTAAAGCATCCGTCATGATCTCGAATGGGAGAGATCAATCGGTGGCTGAAGGACAGGAGCTGAAACAACCATATCTTTGAGAGTCTCAAAAGACGCCAGACACTTATCATTGACAATGAACTCGGTGTCTTTTGTCAGCAAATCAATGAGCGGTCGGGCAATACGACTGAAGTCCTGAATGAACGTCGGTAGAAACCGACATGCCCCAGAAAAGACCGCAACTGACGCAAATTGGACGGTGGATTGAGTTTTCTAATGATATCCACCTTGGCCGGATCGACCGCCATGCCCCTGTTGGAGACGATATGACCGAGGACCGTCCCTTGAGTCACCATGAAGTGACTCTTCTCCCAAGATAAAACAAGATTGACTTCAATGCAGCGCTGAAGCACACGGTCTAGGCAGTCAAGACAAGCATCGAACCCGTCGCCATAGACCGAGAAGTCATCCATGAAGACCTCTAAACAGTCACCCACCATGTCCAAGAATATGGACAACATGCACCTTTGGAATGTCGCCGGAGCATTGCATAAGCCAAAGGGCATCCGTCTGAAAGCATAAGTCCCAAACGGACAGGTGAATGTCGTTTTCTCCTAGTCTTCAGGCGCAATGGCCACTTGATTGTATCCAGAGTACCCGTCAAGAAAAGCAGTAATGACTCTTCCCAGCTAGCCGCTTGATAATCTGATCAATGAATGGCAGCGGGAAGTGATCCTTCTTGGTGGCCTCATTCAATCAATTGTAGTCCACACGGACCCGCCAAGAAGTGGGTACTTGGGTAGCGATCTCCTCTCCAGACTCATTCAAAATTGTAGTGATACCCGTCTTTTGGGTACCACATGCAACGGACTAACCCACTTGGAGTCGGAGATGGGGTAGATAAAATCGACGCTCCACCACCTCAAAATTTCTTTCATGACTACATCTCAAAGATTCGGGTTCAGCCGTCGTTGGAACTCACGCGACGGCCTAGCGTCATCTTCAAGATAGATGTGGTGGGAGAACAGAGACGGACTAATCCCCTGGAGATCAGCTATAATCCATCCTATTGCCTTGCGGTTTCTTTCGAGAACCTCCATCAGACGAGATTCTTTTTCTCCAGTCAAATCTGCTGAGATAATGACTGGGTGCATGTCTGGCTCACCCGCAAGGAATTTATACTTCAGCGACTGCGGCAGAGGCTTCCGTTCTGGACAACTGGGAGGTGGCAGATCTGGCTTCTGATATGTCTGTGTGAAGGCGACCAGGTCTACATGGGAGAACTCTCGCTCTGCATGAATCTTTGACGAAGGGCGGTATGCTGAATCATCAATGAACTGTATTGGCTCGCACTCCGTCCTAGTTGTCAGCTCAGAAGGAATCAGACATGGTAAATATTCATCAAAGTCATCCCAATCAATGTCTGAATCCGAGGGATCTGAATTAGAAGAACAGGATTGAAAATCATCACCCACTCGTCTCAACACTGTCAGCCTCAACTGTATCCTCATCCGGAAGTGTGCTCTCCAGGCTCTCAACTGCCATAAGCTTTAAATATAAGGAATCTTTAGGCAAGGCGAGGGTCTGTGCTACGGGATCTGTCCAAATGGATTCATCATCTGTCATCACAAAGTCGCACTCCTGGTGGATGTCTAGCTCGTCTTCTGTCATCTGCGTGGCTTCGCTGGACTGCTCTGAGCATGCTAATTGTCTCGCTCTGGTCTCATCGATCGTCTCTATTTGTATGGTTTCACCCTCTACGCGAAAGCATACCTTCCCGCTATCATGATCGGTCACCGCCTTGGCTGTGGCCAAGAATGGGCGTCCAAGTATGATGGGGGTATCGGTTATCGACTCAGGGATCTCCATGTCCAACACAACAAAGTCAACGGGGAATTTCAGGCCCTGAATGGTAACGATCACGTCTTTCAATAACCCCTTCGGCCTCTTAATCGACCTATCAGCAAACTGAAGGACCGTCCTGCTCCGAAGAAGAGGACCAAACTCGAATTGGCCGAGTAAGGCTGCCGGAAGAAGGTTAATAGAAGAGCCTCTGTCTAATAGAGTACGATCGAACTGCTGCTCTTGAATCTCGCATCTGACATAGGAAGCTCCTGTATCAGGTCTCTTGGCTGGCAATGTGTTCTGAATGGCGCAGCAAGTGTGATGGATGAGCACATGGATATGATCTCTATACCTCCTCTTCCTGTGGACTGTAGTTTCCTCTTTCAAGTTCTTTTTGAGGAAGGGGATGTGCTCAAGTGCTTCTTGTAGAGTCAGCTGAATGTGGAATCTATCAATCATCTGGTTGTTGATCTCTACATGTTGGGTCTTTTTAGGATTTCTTTTTTATTCCCCTTCACCCGGCGGAGTGCCTCAGGGAAGGGGATGGTAGGGGCCTCCTCAGATGGAGGACTAGGAATAGGTCCCTGTGCCTGTGAAGGAGGAGAATCCATACAATCATCATCATTCAACACATATGGGTCTGAAATGTGAACAGAAACCTTTCTTTTATTCATATTTTTGTTCTTTTTGTTGTTACCACAGTCTATAGATACAAAAGGTGGTAACACCACAGATGGAAGATCAACAAAAGTAGATGTGGAGGCCTCAGTACCACCACCGGCACCTGTCTTCACGGCAGCAGCACCGCGCTCTGGCTCTGCATCCAAAATGGTGGCATCAGTGCCACCGTCCGCATCAGGTATCATGACGGCCTCAGTACCGTCATCTGGATCTCCATCATTGGTGGCATCAGCACCACCGTCATCAACATCATCATTAGAAGCATCATCACCGCTACTCTGCTCATCTGGCGCTCTGGATTCTGCATGTGGCTGTCGCTCAGTTGAGGCACCGTCGGCTGGCATCCTACCGCTCCTAGTAGTCACAAAATCAGCATCATACAAAGAAGAAGACATGTCACTCAAATAATCACTAGGAGAGGTATCCTCTGTGAACTCTACCTGCTCAGACTTTCTCTTCAGATTGTTCGGATTTGGTTCAATCTGAGCTGGTATAGCGGCCTTGCCTTTGATCAAATCCCTCACCTCCTGCCGGAGCACATCCATGTCCCGCCGATAGGATTCTCGATGTTCGGCGAGCAATCGGGAGAGGCCATCTAATGCAGGGTTCTCATAGGCAGGTGCCTGAGAACCGGATGTGTTCCCCTGCTGGAAATGAGGTTGTTGCTGCTGATATTGGGGAGGCTGGGATAATGACTGCTGAGGCGGCTGTCGCGGCCTCCACTGTTGTCCCTGATAGGATGGACGAGGACCATTCTGGTACTGCTGCTGGGCATACTGGGGTTGATGTTGCTGCTGTGGTTGTTGGTTGCTCTGCTGCCCTTGAGCTGGATTCTGCTGCTGGGGTGAGGAGCCACCATTACCCCAACGGAATCCTGGGTGATCACGACGAATCACGGGTTGTGGGTACCGGTCGTACCAATTCCCATTGACTTCCATCAATGGATCCTGCTCAAAGGGTGGTGGAGGAAGAACTGCCAGTAGCTGATCCGGCTGATATATCACCATCTGAGTGTCCTGAGGCTGCTGTGTGGGGTAGTACTGTAGCAACGGGACCGGCTCTGCCTGGATGTGGTTAACATGGTGGTACGAGGCAGAAGGTTGGGAAAAGCTGCTACTGCCGGCCTCAGCTCGTGACCTGGGAGGCTGCTGGGAAGAAATTTGTGCCTCCTGGACGCAAAGGATCTGCGTCTTCAAGTCACTCATGGTCTTGGCAATCTGATCCATCTGGGTCATGACTTGCATCTGCTTTTTCGTGAGGATCTCGAGACGGTCCAGCTTCTCACTAATAATGCCCATGTCGGCTGCGGCTGATTCGGCTTGGGATGCGGCTACCGACGGAGTGTGGGGTCCGGCATCGATGCGAGCGATCCTCTGAAATGATCCTCCTCCTTGGGGTGGCTTTTGTTGTGTGTAGACTCTGTCTTGGGTCATCACAGTTAAATTTTCTGCCATGCCTTCATAGATGGCCCAGACGTCGTCTTCACCCTTGGAAAAATATGATCCACCACAAGAGTTATTCACTAGCCCCTACAGCTCCGGTGTCAGCCCACAAAAGAAGCTCTGAACTAGATTGGGCTTGGAGATATCGTGATGTGGACACCGGTCGATGAGCTCTCTGAATCGATCACAGGCTTCATGGAATTGTTCATTCGGGATCATGACAAAGTTGCTGATCATGGCTCTGGCTGCATTTGTCCGGTCGAGAGGGTAGTATTTCTTTAAATACGCGGTCCGGAGATCTGCCCAAGTATCGATGAATTGCCCCAAATGTTTGAACTAGTATGCGGCTCTGTCAACCAAGGAGAAAGGGAAGGCGATCATCTTGATTGTGTCCTCAGTCATCATCTGATCATGGATCGTGCTGCAGATCATTTCAAATTCTCGGAGGTGGAGGTGTGGCTCTTCGGTCGGCAACCCATAGAATTTGGGTAGAAGCTGAATGGTATGGGGCCGAAGCTCGAAATCTCCATGGATAAGCGGAAGTCGGATCCATCGGTGAGTGAGGGAAGCTGTTGGATTGTGCAATTCTCGCATGATGGTCTGCGACGGCCTCTCAGCGTCAGGATCACCTCCTCCTGCATCAGGTCCTCCTCCTCCTCCACCACCGCCACCGCCCCCAGGTCGGTTCTCTCTCATCTGTGCTATTTCTCTCATGAGATCACCCATGAAGGTACCCTGGTCATGAATCTGCCTCTGCATGGTCTTCAGGGATGCAAGAAGTGAATTGTTGATTGCGGCTTGATCAATGAAGTATGGAGGGTGCTCATGATCATCAGGATGCTCGCCTCTGTCAGCCATGTCGGTGTTCTCTGAAAAGGCAAAAGAACCCATCTCAGGTGTCGTCAAATGTTCTGAGCTCTGTGATGCACTGAATTCTGAAACTATTGGACTGAGAGAAGGAGAATGAGAAGGGTGATCGAGGAGGAACAGGGCGGAAGTAAACTCAGTCTCGGAGAGTGGACTCTCCGAGGTTGTCCTAGATGAATGAGGAGGAGTGCTGGATAGCGGTGCCGACAGAGTCGGCCTAAGAGATCTCCGTCCCATCATCTTGATTATTGGGAAGAGCATGGTGAATGTAGAAGAAGAAGAAGGAAGAAGGGAGAAGCAAAATTACGCACAATTGTGTTGTGTTTTTGATCTTGACCTAAATAAACTAGCAATCAAACACAAAGCAGGGGTGAGTTCACCAACTCAACACATGAAGCCGTGAAGGTTCGACTTTTATCTTTTCAATTTTAGTCTTGAATTCAGGAATTTATCTTTTCACGAGTCCTTAGAGCGCTACGCCTAAAGGAGAGAGAGTACTGCCGGAAGAGTATCCCGTACTTGTCCTCCTCATGTGTAACCTGTAGCTTGCGCTTTTTGAGGTCCTTGTAACCCTTCCTGGATCCCTACTCAGTCAAAGAAATAGAGAAAGGAAGCCAATAGGCGAAACCGATACTTCGGAACTCGTTCGCAACGGAATCACCCGTGAGCGTGCAAGAACCTACTCGGACGCAAGACGATGAGACAGACAACCCTGTGAAGGCGTGGCCTAGGCTCGATACTTCGGACAAGGTCGATGCTCTACACAATAGAGAGTCACCAATGTTGACCAAGCCCTACTCGTCCACGTACGATAGAAGCGCCAATACTTCGGAAATCCATGCGATAAACAAGGCAGCCACAAGCTGGGTTTTTGGCTCTAATCCTTACGAAGCACTCAACTCAATTGGAAGGAGACCTTCCCATGCAACCTGAACACAAGTGAGGGTGTTACTCTCCCCAAGCAATGAATCCAATTACAAGTTTTATTTAGGTCAAAGTTTTCTTAGCAGTCCATTTTTTAATTTTTTTTTGGTGTTATCGCTTCTTTTGATTAGATTCAAACAAGCGCCTAACGGTTTTTGTATTTTCTTGATCCTACTTTGTCCAAAAACAGAGGGAGAATAGAGTCGGAAAAGCCGTGCAAGTCGACACAAAGATGGAAATCTCACCTTTGTGCCTAAATGATGGATGCAAAGTAAGAAGACTTACAGTGAATCCCAGCTCTCTCCATGCGGGATGTAAAGCAGAAACTTATAAACCTAATCTACATGCCGGTATGCAATGCGGAAATCGTCCTAAGATAGGCAATTCCTAGCGTTAATAACCACAAGCTAATCACCAATCCTCGATCCTAAGAGTCCGGTCTAGACCCCCCCCCCCCTCCTCTTCTCGACACATCGAGTTCAGGAGTAGCGCTTGATGGGGAGGACTCGCGGCGCGGCGGATCTAAGAAGATGATTTAACTATTTAATTAAACTAAGTCCAAATTCGAGCTATAGGTGCATGCAATGGTTATTAGTGTGTTTGGACCTAATCTAATCGAACAAGCAGGCCTAGGACTAAGGGCTCAATCCACAAAAGAAATGAAAAATGAAAACAAAAACGGAAAATGACTGTCGAAAAACGTGATGAAAACCGCGGTGAGCCCCCGGGTGAACAAACACCGGAAGTTAGGCCCAAAGTGTCCAAGTCCTGTGTTGTTACAAATTAATAGTCACTCTCTCTCACAAAATAAAATGCAAGCTAACTACTATTCTCTCTCACTCCTCCTGCTCTCTCCTGCCGGCTTGGCTTAAGAAAAGCCAGCTCCGCTTCACGTGGTTGCTTCGGATCCCCTACGCGATCCGCCTCGCTCCGCAGTCCCTCGCAAGAAGACAAGAAAAAGAGTGGTTAGAAATCTCAACAATATGGATCAAAATCAGGAGAGATAAAAGAGCAAGCAATAATGAAGACAACAAACACAATCAGACAAAAATATGAACTACTCGTTGTTGCTCCCCGGCAACGGCGCCATTTGATAAACCCAAAAATCGAGTGGTCTTGTATTCCATACAAGGCGGGAACACAGTCGAAGTGTTGACCACTCAAAATCCGGATTTGATCAACAATTAACCCACACTATAGATCAAGCAATAAGAAATAAATATGAAGTTAAAATTTATTATTAACTCTGCACAAAAGATGTATAGAGCAAGCATGCAGAGAGTTCGAACACATGGAGCAAACAGGGTAGATCAAACAAGTGTGTGCATGAGTGAATGTGAAGTGTTGTCTACACTATGCAATGCAAATATTTTTGTGGGTTTTTAATTTTTATATTTTTTAAATTTTAAATTTTAATTTTTATTTTGATTTTCTTTTTACTGATTTTGTCTTTTCTTTTTATATTTTCTTTTTCAATATAGGAGTATATACATACAATATAGGGAGAGAGAGGATAAAGTATTTATAAAAATAGGTAAAAATACTCAAAAATTAAGGAATAAAATCTTTTTGGCTTTTTTATAGTTTTCTACTATTTCTGTGATTTTGGGTGGTTTTTAAAAATATTTTTGGTATTTTAAATAGGTAAAATACAAGAAAACAGTGAATATACTTGCTAGCTGAAATTAAAATGGGAAGAAAAAATATCAAACAGTGGCAGAATTTTCCCAAATTAATTTTAAAATATAGAGAATGAAACTAGGAAGACATAACAACGGAGTTTGTATTTTTGTGATTTTTCTATGATTTTCTAGATTTTTATAAAGATTATTAGGGTTTTCTAATTTTTAAGCTTTTTCTTTTGCAATTTTTAGTGGTTTTTGGATTGACACTAGTAGATGACAAAACACACGAAATATAATTTTTTGGAATTTTTCAGAACGTTTTTATAATATTTATGGATTTTCTAATGCAAACAGTATGAAAAATGCGTGTTTTTTATTTTTAATAAATATGAAAATGCAACAAAAATGCAATGCAAAAATATTGCGTGAAAGTGCAAGTGAACAGGAGCTTAACTTGATTTTTGTGGAATTTTTCGAGACAAAATGATGATTTAAATCAATAAAATAAGCACACAAAAATTTACAAAGCCTGGCAGGGGTATATATGCAAATAAGCAAACAACCAGGGGCAAAATTACAAAATTTCCACAAAATATCCTTCTTAAACTAGTATTTAATGGACTAAATGACAAATACAAAACCCGAAAGGGTAACGATACAATTTATCCAGTCCCCCTATGTGCTATGCACGCACCTGGGAGGGACCTATCTGCAATATTCCAAAACTTCCGAGGCTAGCATGCAAAATATCCACAAGTTTTTCACTATCTAACAAAATCATGGGACTAAAGTTAAATAACTAAACCCCAGGGGGTCCCTGCAAAATGCCCACCGCCTCACGCGCACAGGCATGTGAGGTGACGTGGCAAAGGACCTAAGTGTAAATAAAATAAGGACGAGGGTTTACATGCAAATATTACAAAACTTTTACACTACAGATGAAAGTTTGAGGATTAAATAGTAAATACAAAATGCTCGGGGATAAAGTAGCAAAATACCCCTTGCGTGCGTGATCCAACGACGGAGATTAGGCCCTTATCCACGTGGCGAGCGACGGACGGTCGATGACGCTTCGACGATCCACGGCTGAGATCAGATCTTCCTCGAACGATCGGACGGTCAAGGCGATGGAGGATCGGACGGATGTTGTGCAATCTGGGGCTTCTCCACGATCCGACGGTGGAGAGGCGAGGACCAAGAACCGTGAGGAACGCCGGCGAGGGCGAGCTTCTCTGTTCAGGATCTCCGACCTCCGGTGACGGTTGAACTTCAAAATGAACGTGGAGACTCCTGGAGGTCTCCTCTTCCTCCTGGAGGCTTCAAACGACCTCGGCGACGGTCGAGGTACTCGCTGGCGGCCGGCGGAGCTGGGGTATTCGCGAGCTCCAGCAGGCTTCAAAATAGCCTCCAGGAGCGAGTGAAGTTCCTTTGACCTGCAAAACGGGTTAGGAGGTCCAGGTCGACATGCCTGGACCTTAGGGAGGCGAAATGGAAGCGAAACGATGCGTGGCGGTGATTGGCCGGAGGTGCGCTCCGGCCAAGATGATGATTTGGGCGATTCAAGCGACGATACTTCGCGATTTTTTGAGGGTTTTTAATCCTAGAACTAACAGGAATACAATGCGAATGAAAAATAAGAGGAAGGGGGCCCTCAATGGCCGGAGCCAGAGGAAATGAGGTACCTCGACCGCCGGAGTTGGTGGAGGTGGTGGAGGTGGTGGAGACGCCTAAGACCTCGTACGCCTTGGCTGAAGGGACCACAGTGGAGCTGTCACCTCCAAGAATCCACAGAGCACAAGAGAGGCGATGAGGGGTGGACCGAAGGGACTCGAATTCAAATCCAAAGGCAGGTCTCCATATATGTTGTTTGACCGGATGACCAAGGTGCTCCAAAGATCGAGCAAGATCTGACAAATCGATGGCTCTGTCCCCCAAAAAAAACGTAAGGGTGTGATAGACCAAGAATCGAGAGACAAAAGTCATGAAGGGTTCGATCTCAAAAAGTGCAAGATGGAGGCTGGAAAATCGACAAAGAAGGGGTAAAACCAAGGTCTGACAGCAGCTACAGGGCCTAGGGCAGACAGTTGACCGAGGTCAACTGTGACTGCCCCGTGGTTGGTCCACGTGGACCAACCAGGAAAAACCTGGAAAAAAATATTTCTAAAATCATTTTAAAATAGTAAATGGTATTATTTTATTTAGGTTATAAAATAAAAAGTGTTTATAATTTTATAAACTATTTTATAGTGATTTTTAGTTATTTTTATGAAGTATATTTTTACAAGTTGCTTTTTATAGCCTATATAGGTATTTTACCTGTATATTTTAGTATTTTATTTTTATTTGGTATTTTTAATTTTATTATTTTTATTTAGTGTTTTATAAAATCATAACATACTTTTATACACTTATTTGTATTTTTATTTTATTTTTCTGATGTGTTTTGTATATTAAATAAAATATAAGTATAATGTATATAGGTATAAGTGTGTGTATTATAACTGTGTATTCTATACACATGTATTTTTATTTTGAGTTTTATTTGGGTTTCTATTCCTGTTTTAATGTAAATAATTATTATAACTAATATTTATAAAATTATAAGAATACAAAAATAATGAATAAATAATAAATGGAATATTTTAATCAGTACAATTGTACAACAAGGGTCCAAAACTCAACTTTCAAGCCGTAACTCCGAAAAATACGAAACCACCTCCATTAAATAGATTGGCTTGTGCTATATACAATTAAAGGTAAGTTTGGTATATTTTTAGTTTTTATTTGCAAAATACGGGTCTGGGAAGTTGGAGTTTTGGAATCTTATTCAAACCATAACTTTTTATCTGTAAATTATTTTTCAGTGAAATCAATTTTGCAATTTTCTTTATTAAATTATCTACAACTTTCATGTACAAAGTTTCTTTATTTGGTGTAGAAAAAGTGGAACCAAAAATAGGTCCCAAAATGAATAAATAATGAATTAAATAGAAGGTGTTTTTATTGTATTTTGACCCTTATCTCCCCCTACTTTATTCCTTGTCGACCTATTCATCAAGATGCCTAGGTCTCGGAGTTTTTGGTCATAAAATATTTACAATATTTTATTCTTTTTCTTTTCTTTTATTTATTCTATAATTTTGGCTTTAATTACAATATTTTATACACTAATTAAATACGCATGCATGCATGCTAAATTGCTCTATTTAATGCTATTTACAGGTATTTACTAGGGTTTTTGAGGCCAAAATGATAGAATAAAGATGATGAAATGTGGAATTATCAATGCTCACCTCCGATTTGGAGTGGTATTTGTCCTTAACCGCGGTCCAGAGCTCGTAAGTTGATTCGCAAGTCTCAAAGACCCGAATCAGGTTCAGATCCATGTGGGTTAGTATAAAGCTCCTAGACCTATTATATATTTTCTCCCACTGTTCCCGGGACCTAATTTCATCCACAGTTGGATTCTCGGATAAGATTGGGTCGGGTTTGTCTATAATGGTGTGTATGCTATCGTGCAACAGGCCATAGTAGATCTTCCTACTATATAATTTATAATTAGTACCGTTAAGGTACTCTATTTTCCCCACCTCAGTGGCAATTATCTTACTTGTCATATTGGATCTTTTGTTTATCTAAATAAATAAATACAAGAATGTTTGAGATTTATACTTATTTTGCAAAAAAAACTTAACAAAGCAGTTGGACAAAGAAAGTAATTTGTATGAGATTGTATAACCAATTAGGACAGAATCAAAAAATGAATTCCAACAGGAATGCACTTAAGGAGTTTGGAAACAATGAATTAATTGAGTAAATAAATTTTTTTTGAAATAAACCCTAGTCAAAAAAATAATTAATCACACAATAATATTTCCAATTAATGAATTAGGTTAACCAGGTGCAAATAAAAAACGGCTACGAAGTTCTTTTTTTAATAATGAAAATAACGGTATGGTAATTTAATATTAACAATCTACTTCAAAAAAAATAAAAGTTATTTCAACCAACAAAAAGAAAGTTACCCGCACGCAACTAATTAGGGGAAAAATACCGATTAATCAACAAATCAATATAACACGAAAGGGTACAAGTATTATATGTTAATTAATGGTTATTCGATAGTTCCATCTTAACATATTGTATAATTTTACAAGAATAATTAAAACAGATTTTTTGTTTGAAGATGATAAAAGAAAATAAGCACCAATGTTCCTATTAAGTTTTGATTCAAGTTTGACTAATATCGTGTTTTATTGAAGTTAAGCAACAAGGTTTTATAGATAACTATGATAAGACGATTGAATGATATCCTACCTTAAAAAACGTAATCTATATGATGCGATTTTAAAGCAGAGGATCAATAATAAAAAAATTAATCAGTTAATCACGCAACCCTTTTTTTAACAAAAGATATTATAACTTTAATCTAGGCTACTCAATGCTTGTCAAGATGTTTTTTAAAAAAACTATTAAAGGATATGCTTTCACACACAAAAAAACACGTTTTTATTTTCAATCTTTATTTATCCAAAAAGAAAGAAAGTTCTCCACAAAAACAATATGTCAACTTTTCAATGACATGGGTTTTTTAAAAAAAATATCAAAAAGAAACCAATGCCTTTTTATATTAAATAAAGAGGACAATATTGTGGGGCAAAAAAACTCAAAAAAAACTTCAACGAATCTTGTATTGACTTTATTTAAGTTGTGATAAAAGACTTTCTAAACAAGTAAAAAGAAGAGGAAAGAAGAGGTTGTAGATCAAAATAATAAAAAAATAAATGTGTGCAATCACTTTAAATGGCAACAACAGGCATAATAAACCCCCTTTTTTGTAAGAACCGACTCTTTTCTTTAGGGTTATGAATGGCAACTTGATAAAAAATATCAACGGCCGACTCTGAGATTAATGTTGGCAACGAAATGGACAGCCCTTTTAAAAAAATAATGCTGGCAATTAATGCTAGCAACAAAAAATGACAAGGGCTGACATGGATAATGGGGGCGTTTCACGTGATTTTGGGAGAGGGACAGGGTAGAGGGGCATTCACGGGATAAAAAAATTAAACAAATAAAGAACCTGCGTTCTCGCGTTAGGGTTCTTCTCCAGCCGCCGTTGCCGCGTCCGTGCGTTAGGGTTCTTCACCAGAGACGTCGCCGTTGCCTGCCTTTGAGGAGATCACAGCGCACACTGTCGGGATCGGAGGTGCGTCGACGTGCGGATTACAGGAGCTCTGATACCAGTCTTGGACTCGTCGAGGTACGCCTTCTTGCTTCGGCTGCGAGAGAGCGAGAGAGATGGAGAATATGTTAAGATGGCAGAGCGCTCCCTAGCGAGTGTTGTTCTTCGGTGATCGACTTCCATCTATGGAGGCCGTTATTTATAGGGCGTGAAATGTCCTTCGCATAGTCCGCCCTTACTCCCCCATGCCCGCCGGATCCCTGCAAGACTCGGTCTTACCGTAACCGTCGGCTCCGAAACCGTCGGCGATTCTTTGACCACGAGATCAAATGGACTCGTTCTACAGATTTGCCATCCAAAAGGGATTGGCGGCGCAGCTTGTTGCTCGTCTCCCAACAATTTCGTTGTAATTTGTTTTCTATGAATATTGCACGGTAGTTAATGCAAAAAAAGTATATGAGAACTGTGTCATCAAGATGTGGATCTGGTGAAATATTTAAAAAAAATACGTCACCTACTGGAACTAAAACCCCTTACAACATCACCAATCAGGATTTACTTATGAAACCCTATTAATCATAGTAACCCAAACCCCATTCATATCAGCAACCCAAACCAAAAACATAGGGCATTCACCTCGTAAACAGTGATATCAAGAGAGTGATTGACAGAAGAGTGTTGGTGGAGGCAGCGATAACCTAGGCAGAGGCATGAGGGGACACCACAAAGCAATGGCAGTATTCAAACAACAACTAGAAAGAGTAGCAGCAAAGTGAAGTCTGGGAGGTGAGTAGGTATTGGTGAAGGCGACCACCAGCTTCCTCAAGAAACAACTTATCTATTGTACATAATCAAATAAAATTTTGGTCATTGTATGGGTCAAATATTATTTTCCTTAAACCATATAACAACAACAACAACAACTCCTTTTCTCACATTAAGTAGGGTTGACTACATGAATTCTTCGCCTCCATTCAGATCTATCTTGGATCATTCTCACATTTAGATCCAAAAAATTAAGATCCCTTCAGGTAATCTCATTCCAACACTTCTTAGGCCTTCCTCGCTCTCTCTTAGTCGGATTAACATCCCTTATTAGCATCTCCTAACTGGTGCATTAGCAGACCTCCTTTGCAAATAGTCAACCCATCTAAAGCGCATTTCTCTCATTTTATCCTATATCGGAGCTACGCCAACTTTCATTCTGATCGCATCATTCCGAATCTGATCTTTATGTATATGATTGCACATCCACCTAAGAATTTTGATTTCTACTACTATCATTCTCTACACATGTCTATAGTTCATGGGCCAACGTTATGATCCATAGAGATTCGTAAAACATCCTTTTGATTCTCTACACATGTCTCACGGTTGCTTTGTAAAACATCATTTTGATTTTCGGAGGGATTTTCTTATCACATTGCAAAGGCACATATCCACTTTAGCCAATTTTATTTATTCTATGAGTAACATCTCCATCAATTCTCCGATCACGTTGCAAAATAGATCCCAAGTATATAAAGGAAACCTTCTTCTGAATGTTATCATCGTAAATCCTCGCATCGATTCCTTAAACCATACCAACAAATTTTTTTAATATATTCCTCCTTTACCCTAGACAAAAAACAGGATAATAGCTCATATTTTTAGGTTCTTCGTGACTTGTCCAAATTCGACCAACAAAAAACTTTTAACACCATAATTCAATGTTATAGATTGCACAACAAGTGTTGTTTTAAGTGTCACTTGTAGATTTCTTTCAGAGCAATTGTACTAACCTTCAATCGTATACACACACATGTGTGTGTTTTCATGTATATGTGTATATTTGTGTGTTTGTATGTGTAAATATGTGTTATGGGATATTTGCACCATAACCTTGAATAGTTTTGTATTTACGTACTCAACCCTCGATAATCCATAATTAAACGTGAAATCTCGAATAGTCACTACGTTTGACACCAATAACTTTCTAATAGTTTAGTCCATTAACTCAACCAGATCATGAAGTTAATCTAACCTATGTTCTATCCAACGACTATTAATAAAACTAAAAAAAGAAAGAAAAAAATCCAAATCCTCCCTCTTCCTTTCTCTTACTCTTCATCGTCTTCCTCCAATCAAATCTGAACTGATCCCAATCCGATCTAAATGCCACCTGAAGAGAGGGTTGTAGATGGAAGCTTCAAAGGCAAAGCTATGTAAGAACATGAAGGGTAAAGAGGGAGGTGGTCGGAGGGGAAAGAGTGTGGGCGGAGGAAGGGGTGTTGGAGGAGGTGGTCGTAGTGGCTGGAAGGGTTGAGGGTTGGAGGAAGATGATGGTATAGGAGGAGGAAAAGGGGAGGTTGGATGAATGGTATCATGTATAAATATGATATGTACAACATTTAGGGGGCGTTCGGTAGCAAGATATGGGATAAGAAGTGATTAAGCAATTGTATCCATCATTTTTGTTCGTTTGTAGGGATAGAAATATGTGTGATAAGGTGGAATATATGGTATTATTTTCTATTCTCCATTCGATTGGCAATGTAAGGATACAAGATATGGGATAGAAGTTTGCTATTTCTATTGAGTTTTTGTGCTTCGAGAGAATACCTTCACATATAATAGAATTTCCATATAGTCTTAACTCCGATATTGCGACATAATATGTTATAAATAATTAGTAAGTTTTCACAAATAAAATTTAAAATGAAAATAATTAATTGGAAATGAGAGTGACGACCCTCTTTCTTTGATAGACTCATTCCAAGTATTCTTGTTGATCAATTCTATACCCTGGTAAACACGATGTCTTTTAGAAGTATGAAGACAATGGAACATATGGAGGAACAAGACCTGGGATTGTCAAATATGATCCTAGGGGAAAGACGGTAGAGAAGCAGATAATGATATGGTCGGTGTCGAGATGGAATGAGATGGAAACTTGATAGAAGTGACCAGAGGATGAAAAAATGGATGAATATCAATACATTTTAGATGCTCTTTGTCGGGAGGGGTTGGCAGTTGCTACTAGTCTCCTACATGCTATCTCCATAGTAGTTAATTTATGGCTAGGTGGGAGATGCCCCTTGAGTTTGGCTGAGTTTACAGCCTCTGCACCTCTTACTCCACTACTCAAACCTGAGAACGACATATGTCCTATTACTGCAGGAACTATCAAAGGCGTCTTGTATCCAAAGTTGTTATGACAAGGGTGGGTAAAGAGATGTCCAAGTATCTAAATAACTTTCAATTTGGGGTTGGTATATCTGGAGCAGCGGAAGCCAGCTTACACATTATCAACAGACTTTTGAGAAAGCTTCACGGTGACGGGTCTCTATCTATGCTTATAGTAGATTTCTCTAATTCTTTCAACATGATAGATAGATCTCTGATGCTCTATGAAGTTAGGAGGAGATGTCCATCTATTTATTCATTGAGTTTATATATGCTTAGACTGTCAGATTAGATATTGGAGACAATCATTTATGGTCAACCATCGAAGAGTAGCAAGGTGATCCTTTAGGTTCACTTCTTTTTTCTCTTGCATTGCACCCACTTACTCATGAGATCAGAGACAATTGTGAACTTTTTCTTCATGCTTTGGTATCTTGATGATGGTATTATCATCGGGGACACATTGGAGGTGTCCAAGGTGCTTGACATTATACAGTGCAATGTCCAATGATGAGGTTTGTTTTGAATATCAAAAAAAAAACAAAGCTTTTATGACCTTCATGTGATGGACAGAAGATCCACAAAGGGTTGTTTTCTGTGGATATTGTGAGGCATGTACTTGAGTGAGGTCACTTGGAGATGTAGTAAATGGGGACAAAGACTTTATTAAAGACATGGCTATGATGAGGGCCACCAAAGCTGTTGATTTAATGCATTTACTTCCTCAATTAGATGATCCATAAAGTGAGCTTCTTTTATTACGGTCTTGTATGGGTACTGTCAAGCTCATGTTTGGCTTAAGGACATGTCAACCCACATACACGGAACGAGCTGCTATGTGATTTGATAAAAGACTTCGCAAAGCTATTGAGGATATTGTGATTTATGAAGGTTGTTTCTTTGATGACCTTCAAGGCGGGTGGTGTCACTACCCATCAGACTCTGAGGCTTTGATCTGCATTCAGCTCTTAAAGCTTCTTCATATGCTTTCGTGGCCTCTAAAGCTCAATCTTGGAAGCTCCAAGATCACATTTTACGAGATGATGAGATATATGGTATTGATTCTGATTTTCTATACACTTTGAAGGGCCTATATGTCACACTTCAATCTCTCGATCTTGCATATTTTGCTAATAAGGACTTCCTCCTTACCATTCCTATTTAGGGTCTTGGAATGCATAATCACCCATTGAGCATCGTACTATCCTCAAGTATCGCCTTATGATTCCTCTACCCATTTGATGAGGCTTGTCTACTATGCCACTAATCCTGCTTAGACGCTTTTGGTGAGCATGTAGTTCATTGTCATGAATTCTCAGGTTTTAAATATAGATATGATTTTGTAAGAGATGTCCTTTATGAAGTACTCAGACTGTTGGGGTTGTATCAAAGAAAGAAGCACTATGAATTTTTTGACGGATCCACAAGAGGGGAGATCGACACTCAGACTAGCAAATGTTTTAATATTTGTATGGGTTGGAAAGAAGCATGCATGTGTTGATTTGATAGGAATTTGTCCATTGGTGGGTAGGGATGAAAATGGATCGGATATGCCTATTTCCATATCCATATTCGCTTTATCTCTATCGAATACGAATACGGATACGGATATGATTCGGATATGCATTATGGAAACCATATCCTTAAAATACAGATACGAATCTGAATCGGATATTTATCTAATCCGAATACGGATCGAATGAAGAGCAGACCTGAATACGAATCGAATAAAAAGCTGATCCAAATTTGAATCGAATAAAGAATGAAATCCAAATATGGATCCAATAAACATAGAATCTGAATATGGATTGAATAAAGACCACATACGAATACGAATTGAAATTTTATCAAGTTCATAATGATTTTAAAAATAACAATGAAGTATAAATAAGTTGCATCATGACAAAAGGGAGTGCCGATGTGACATGCATTCTTGATCAGAAGCAAAAGGAGGGGTAGGATTTCGTAAGTTTTGTTCGTGTCCATCCTCAAAAATTTATTAATATCATTAATATATTATATTATATAACATATAATAATAATATAATAATAATGCATGATTGTGACTTATTTTACACTAACTAATATATAAAATAATAATAAATATTGTACTCGGATATCCGGATCTGGATCCGGATATTCAAGCCTTTACCCTATCCGTATTTATATCTAGAATTTTTTACAAACCATATCCATATCCGATACGTATTCGGTTAATATTTGGATACAGTAAGCGGATATTCGAATAATTTTTTGAATACGGTAAGCGGATATTCAAATATCCATTTTCATCCCTATTGGTGGGTCCGATAAGGAGTGATTTATTATGGGATTCGCTACACAAAAAGTTTTCTCGACTAAAGTTGCTAAGCATGAAAAGGTTTGTATTAACAATCAACATATATTCATCTCTTTTGGTTTTGATACCTTTGGGCTCTTGGAAGGTTAAGTGGTAGAGATCTTCAAAAGCGTCCAAAAAATTATGCATAGCAATGTTATGGTTTCCAGGTCTATAGATGTTATGTTTTGAACCCAAAAGAGATTGATGGCGCAGCTTGTTGCTCGTCTCTTATATATTAATCTCTTTGAAATAGTGTATACCTAATCGGGAAATATTAAAAAGTATATGGCTAATGCATTTCAATTTGAAACGAAAATGAAGCATCTAGAGCGAGTCGGCATGGAGTTGAGGGAATTCATCGACGATTGGAGATTCTCGGACCTCCAATTATTGCCTCAATGTAGTATGATGAAGGTCGTTGATGCTCAGCATGGCGACTGATCTGCACACGCCACGATCATGCTCTTACTCTCTCCCAACCTCTCAGACGCTCGATGGGAGTCGAGGGCGCTATCACCGCTCTTACTCATAGTCTGGAGGTCGTGGAGAAGCTTAAACAACGATGGAAGGTATTGGAGAGGGTGCGAGAGAAGGGACTCGGATTGACCAGCATGAGATGAGGGTGTTGGAATCATTGGCAAAAGAAGGCATGGGTTTGGGAACCTCTGCCCAACCTCCTTCAACCCGCACATGAAATCGCGCCCTAACATAATCCTGGTATAAGGAAAAATTCTAAAAAAAACTAAAAAAATCTTAGTTGTGTACAGATTCTCACTATTTTTCACAAAAAGAGACTCGATCTTTTCTTTTGTCTCAAATGAAGGCATCTATAATCTTATGCAATTCTTATGTCACGCTTTTATGTCGATATTAAACCCCAAAACTCGTTTTTGTTGCATTTGAAAAATAAGATGTGTAATTGAGAATCAATACATAATTGAGACCCTCTTTTTGTAATTTACCCTATGTTTTTTTTTCGAGCTTCTTGAAATCCCAACGTGATGCTCATCCAAACATTGTTAAAATATCTCGATCAAATTCAAAATATTATCCTTTATATTTTATTCGAGATCCCTTCAGATATTAATTGTTCTATCAAAAAGCCCGTGAATTACCAATATCTGCACAAACATGCCTTTGAAGCGGTAAAATGGAAGAAATAGAAACCAATTTGACGTAAAAACAAGGCGGATTTTTATTAAATATAGACAATATATCTCATCAACTTGCACCCAACACCCGATTTTAAAAACACACGTGGAAATCAAACGACAGCAATGGGACGATTAGAGACGACGAAGCTCGCGACCCTCTTCCTGATCTCCTCCGGATTGGCCCCCACCAATTTAGCCTCCACCTTCCCCTCCTTCATCAGCACAAACGTCGGCATCGCCTTCACCTCCATCCTCTTCGCCACATCCTGACCCAAAATTCAAAGAATCAAACTTGATGAACAGACCAGATAAGAAGAAAAGAGCTACCAACAAAATAAAACCGACCTTGGCCTCATCGACATCCACCAAGATGAAGAAGACGTCCTGGAAGCTGTGAGCAAGCTCCTGGAAGAAGGGGTTCATGGCGACCGATGGTGCGCACCACGAGGCAGTGAAGTGGACAAACACCTGCACGACAACAAGACCATATAGTTCCAGTCCAGATCATGGATTGCATATGTTGAGGGTTGGGCTTACAGGGCATCCTTGATTGTTGGCCTCGGTGATGTACAAGTCCCAGGACTCCTGCGAGTTCACCCTCACCACTCTGGACTTCACCAGCTGACCCTGACCCTCCATGTCAATTAAGCAAAGCAACTAGATTAGATAGATATGGGTTGATTGCTCTCTTTCCTGTTGGCCTTCCTACAGCGATCTATATCGTGGTTATTTATAGGCCTGGGAGTGGGGAGATCCAAGGGGTGAGCAGCTGGTTTTGCCGGAGATATTTTTGCCCCTGCGGGAGCTGGTGAAGTTTGATTGGATCGGAGAGACGACCCCACAAAAAGAAAGCCCTCATCCTTATCCGATGCCCATAACTCGTGATCTGTTAGTGTGTGTGTGTGTATAATTTGCCTTGGGCTGCACATGGGATTCCGTTTCCAAGTCTATCCGTCCGCCATTGGATCATAAGCTCTGTTTTTGCGACTCACATTTATGCAGCAGGACTTAAATTTTTCAATACATAAAGATAATTGTCTATCTTTCGTACGTCGACTTTCACTGATTAGTTTGAAGTAAATCCTTGGCATATACACGTAGCATTATCTGGTACTGATGAACAACACCAAAGCCTTGAGTGTCAATTTAGCTCACCATTTCGGTGACCGATCGAAACGGAATTTCAATAGAATTTCAATCAGATTTGACCAAAATTTCAATCATTTTTTGTACTAAACCCTCATCTTTCAGTCATTTCGACCATTTCGATTGAATTTCAATTTCGAGAGGATATCAAGATTCGACAGAAATTCAACCGAATTTCGCTGAAATTTGAGACTATGAACACTCACACTATTCCCTTTAGAGCATGGAAGGACATCGATATCGATATCGTTTCGATATTGTGTCGATATCGATATATCGGCGATATATCGCCCATATATCGCTATATCTAGGAATCTTTCTGAAGAAAATGACTGAAATCGGATATATCGATATATCAATTTCGATATCGGTCCCATGTCGATATGGATATATCACCGATATATCGGGATACGACCTTCTATGCTTTAGAGTTGGCTTCACTACTAACCAACTGGACAACCACCGTTGAAATCCATGAAGAAATGACAAGGATGAGCAACTCTATAATTTTTAAAAAAAATTGAATAAATTAATGCATTAAGATTGGCTTTATGTATTACATGTCTCTTTCCGACCAATCCTTGCTCATTTATGGAATTATTTCCATGTAAGATTAAGATTAATCATCACATAACAATTATTTGCTCACCACATAAAGCAATTCTTACAATTTTCATCCATTCCAGCAGAGAAACCTGGGCAGAGGTCAAAAAAATCGAAACAGAGCAAGGAACACAAAACATTTATGCATAAACAAAAACCCCACAAAAGATAATTTTATTCATGTCTTAGGTATTAAGCTACAAACATTACATTTTGCATTCAACTCCAGATTGCAAAAGCTTTAGATAGCACAAGCTTCCAAAAGATACCAAGTGGGAGGAGGCTCCCATGACAGAGCATCATTTTCACCTATTAGTCTGCAAGCAAGTGAATGGTTCAAAGCTGAACCAAAAAACATTACATAACCAGACAATCTGAGCAGCATATACAGCAACCGCCGCAAAAGAAGCACTTCCTCTTGCGGGAAGAAGCTTGTTTCTAATACAACACAGAATACAAATGTGAGAATGATGCAGGATGCAACTGCCACAAGCATTGTCACATGCAAGCACGAATAATCCTGATGTGCCGAGCCCCAGGCATCCACCCCATGATGGAATACTCATAGAGCATTAGCCTGAGAACAGAGGGCCTTGCATTGGCATGCCTTGTCTCCTGCCAGCCCTTCTCAGTAGCGCTATAAACTTCCCTCCGGTGAACAACAATAACTGAGAAGCAAATGAAGACCTTAAGTAAAGCACTCACCCACAAACAATTAGCTGCACATGCTTTTGCAGTTAAAGGCCGCTTTCACTAATGGAAGAAAGTTGCCTGTGATACAACATAAAATACAATTTAAGAGTCTTGTCAGAGGTCAGCGATTACTTGGTGCCAATTGACCTTTGCTATAGCCAAGATGTTAGTCCGTATAACGTGTTTGCGCATTACGATGAGCAACTCCGATTTCACAAGAGTTAACCTTGGAAGCAAACTGAAGAGAACATTTCGACTCCCCGGTAGAGGAGGATTCTGGGCTGATATTGACAAACATTAATGTCTTGGATTCACCTCCAAGACAAGGCTGTACATTGACACAAAAATCGTTTATACTCCAAAAGATTGTCCATATAGAAATTAAAGATAAACTTCACCTGAAGAAGATAAGTCAACTTGGAGTTCCTGAATGGAATATGTTCCTCCTTTTTAGCAATGGCAGATATAACATCACTCAATGACAATAAGCTCTTGTTAATATGCTGTAATTGACAAAAAGAAAAACGAGATCAGTTTATCAACCAAACCAACAGCAGTAATACTCAGCAAATTACCTGGGTCTCCTTCAGTCGATCCCCAGTAGCCCCACTCTTATCAAGCCTCTCACTGCCAGCTAAATCAATCAAGTTTAAAACCCCGTGTACAAGTTGTCCCGTGTTCTAATCACCAATAAAAGAGAATTAGGAGGCATATTACTTAGTGCATTAATACAAGAAAAAGGTATTAAGAAAAGGCACCTCTAATCACCAATACAAGACAATTAGGATGCCTATTACTTAGTGCATAAATACAAGTAAATAGGTATTACGAAAAGGCACCTCATTGACTCCAGATATCCGTAGGATGAAAACAAAATGGCTTCTTGATGATTGCTCGTTCATTTGGGTCCGACCTATTGAACTGAGACAAAAGAGGACATGTATATGATGAGCAATAAAAGCTGCGCATTTAGAAGCTCAAAAGCAATGAAATCAAAATGCATCACTGCCAATCAGCATAAATAATCAAATCAAGCACAAATACAACAAATCTAAAATCATACGATACAGATACAATTATGTGCTTGGAGTACGAATTCCAAGCTAGGAGGCCACACGAACAATTTAATCCTATGCAAGCGGGGGTGGATGTTGCTCCAGATCCTCCGATAACAACCCAAAAATAATCCCGCATTGAAATTTTGCAAATGAGGAGATAAAAGAAGTGGAGATATTACTTAAGCAAGGCAATTTGAGCGGTTTCTTTTCGTCCTCCAGAGATACCAATATATCATCACATGGAATGATTAAGGAGACAGTTTGCATGTTGATATGACAAGTTTACCTATAGTCGCCAAGAAAGAAAAAGACAATGCACCATGCACCCTCTCTTTGCAACAATTTCTTTCTTATGCCTTCTACCATCTTACAAAAATCCGTTGAAGCCCTCTCAGCACCAAAGATCCCACAATCACAACAAAACATTGTGACATCCATGGCTACTTGAAATGGAAAAAGAGATAGCCGCTCTCATCTCTCGTGGAGCATGCAAGCTAGTATATCCACCTAGTCACAACAAAGCGGTTGGATCTTGCTGGATCTTCAGAATCAAATGCAAACCAGATGAATCGATTTAGTCGTCACAAAGCTAAGCTGGTAGTCAAAGGCTTCACAAAAACATACTGAATTGACTTGAAGAACGCCTTCCTCAACGGCGATGTAGAGGAGATCAAGGATATACAACAATCTCTCGTCTTCAAAGCTCAAGGAGAGTGTCCAAGGTTGCAGAAGTCAGTACTCGATCAGTAGGGTCCTTGACGAAGGATTAATTGGCAATCGGAAAGTAATCGGATTTAGTCGAGCATTAATCAGTTTTGAGTTTTTAATTATTTTAAATATATAAATCAATTTTTAATGCATATACTGTAATATATATATGAATAGATTTAGCTATTTTCATATTAATAAGAGCTTAAAAAATAAGTATAGCAAAAGAAGAAAAAATGAAGCAAGTTAAGAACAAAATGTTTGATACGTAGCACAATCTAAAAAATGGTGAAGCCTTCTTCCACTATAAGTAGGGTCGGCTACATGCATTCTTGCTCAAATCCTTGTTGAAAGATTCAACTATTTTTTACATTGGCCATCGACCTAATGCAAGCCCCACAAAGGGGATTTGAACCCTGATCTTTTGGGTGGCAGGCACACTGCACTACCGTCAGACCATTTAAGTGGGTATTTGCTACATAACACAAGCTAATGTTCAAAAACAAAGAAAACATGTTTAAACAAAAATAATTCAAGGAGCAAGTGACACAAGGCATTCAACCTCATCAATGTCATCATCCAACTCAAGCTCTTCTTCTTCATCGCCTTCCTCATTTTCAATGTCTTCAAGATGTAACTCATCCACATTCATCGGCATAGCATTTGAGCACGAAGAGAAGTTCCCCGGTCAGGTTCACCTCGTTGGCTCCTTCACAATTTCAAATTATCTTAGGCGCCACTAGCATGTGCTACAGTATCCCAAGTCAATCCGGAACCTAGAAAAACATCCTCATCCTGAACATTGACATCTCCAGTCTATTCACCTACATGATCACAAGACAAAAGAGGATCTCTTTTTTCTCAACTCGACATTCTGCAGGTTGGAATTGAAATGCATGTACACAAGATCATTCAATCTCTTCGTTTCCAACATGTTTCTTTTCTTAGTATGGATCTGAAGGCCAATATACAAGTAAAATTGCAAATTTATGTCAACTATTGTTTTAATTTCTACTATTCATAATCCAATTGTGTGGGTCAGTGGAGTCATTACCGAGTCAAATGTACTCCCGGTAACGCTCATATCTAGAGGATGAAGACGTCAAGCTTAAGATCTTGATGGCCACGGCTTTTGTTGCAATTCGCAGAAGCGAACACGCACAAACACGATCAAACAAGCAAGAGCGCAAACACACGGATTTACAAGGTTCACCCGTAACTGGGATACGTCCTTGGGCGGCGGCAATCGGCTTCACTATGTGGAGAAAAGAATGAATACAGAGGATGCTCTAAAACCCTAACCCTAAGGAGTTTATATAGCACTCCCATACAGACGGATCCCTAAAAATAGAAGGATCCAAATACCCGAATACAAATAGAACCGCTCCATAAAATTTTCGCCGAGGGCGCTGCCCCCACACCCCCGCAGGGGGTGGGGGGCGCACCTGCTCCCCCCCTAGACCCCCCCCCACAGCGAGACCCCCGTCTTGTTGGGGTATGGTACGGCAGGGGGATGCATATGCAGTTCTTCAATCTGGGTCAGATGGTTAGGATTCAAGGCATATCAACAATCTCCACCTTGAATTGAATACTCTGAGAAGCTTCGCTAAGCTTCGTCGTGCCGCCGCCAGCCCCTCCCTGGGGCTACTCCCAACTGTCGACATTGAGCAAGTCCAAACAATGTTTGAACTTACTCCCAGGAACCGCCTTCGTGAACATATCGGCTGGATTATCTGTTGTACCAACCCTCTTCACCTTGATCCTCTTCTCAGAACGAATGAAGTGATATCTGACATCTATGTGCTTGGTTCTCTCATGATGAACATGATCCTTGGCTAAGCATATTGCACTAAGACTGTCACAATATACTATAGCCTGATTTTGTTGCAGACCGAGGTCTCCAAGTAAACCCTTCAGCCAAATGCCTTCCTTTGCAGCCTCTGTCAGTGCCATGTATTCTGCCTCTGTAGTAGACAAAGTAACCGATGGCTGTAAGGTAGCCTTCCAACTGATGACCGAATTCCCTAAAGTGAAGACGTAGCCTGTCATCGATCTCCTCCCATCAATATCTGCTGCATAGTCTGAATCTGAATATCCAGCAACCAAGCACTCTGAATCACTTCTATAAATGAGGCCAATGTCTGTTGTTCCTTTCAGATAGCGGAAAATCCGCTTGACTGCCTGCCAATGCTCCTTTCCTGGTATACATAAGACTCCCAACTGCGATGGCATAGGGAACACGTGACATGTATTCCTTATCAGCATTTGACTGTGGTGCAAAAGAAACTGAGAGATGAATATTTGAAGTAGATGGAGTGCTTAGAGGCTTGGCTGTAGACATCCCAAATCTCAGTAGAACTTTCTCAATGTAGTTCTTCTGAGATAAGAAAAGTTTCCCTTCTGTACGATCTCTAATGATCTCCATCCCTAAAATCTTTTTCGCTGCACCAAGATCCTTATTGTCAAATTCTGAACTAAGGAGCTTCTTCAGATCATCTATGGTACTCCTCTGTTTGGCAGCAATCAGCATATCATCGACGTACAGTAACAGATAGATGAAGGATCCATCCTCCACCTTGTTGTGGTAAACACAAAAGTCGTATGGGCTCCTGATGAACCCATGATCAGTCATGAAACTATCAAACTTCTTGTACCACTGCCTGGGAGACTGCTTAAGCCCATACAAAGACTTCTTCAATCTACATACAAGATCTTCCTTGCCCTGAGATAGGAATCCCTCTGGTTGGCTCATAAGAATGTCTTCTTCGAGTTCACCATGTAAGAAGGTTGTCGTCACATCTAACTGCTCCAGCTCCAAGTCTTGATGTGCTACAAGAGCTAGTAGCACCCTGATGGATGTATGTCTTACAACAGGAGAAAATATCTCGTTGTAATCCACACCTTCCTTCTGACTATAACCCTTCGCAACTAGGCGTGCTTTGTATCTGATGCCTTCATTGTCTGAAATTCCTGTCTTTTTCTTGAAGACCCATTTGCATCCAACGGTCTTCCTCCCCTTTGGCAATTTGACAATTTCCCATGTCTGATTCTTGTGAAGAGACTCCATCTCCTCACCTATAGCAGCAATCCACTGCTCAGATTCTGCCCCAGATATTGCCTCCCTGTAAGTGGAGGGTTCTGGTGACTCTGCCTCCTCCGCAACCTGTAGTGCAAATGCAACCATGTCTTCGAATCCGTATCTCTGCGGTGGATGTATCTCTCTACGGGGCCGATCAGTAGCAATACTAGGTTGCCTCTCTTCTGGTTGCTCTGCTTCAGGCTGTTCAACAATAGCCTGATCAGGAGTGGTGTGACCAACTGCGTGATCACTACTTGATGTCAGTTCGAACTCCACCTGTTCGGACACATCATCACCTATCCCTGCATCAACAGACTCACTACTCGAGTGAAGCACAGAATTCTCATCAAAAGTAACATCCCTGCTAACAATAATTCTATGCTCGGAAGGGGGCCAGATTCTATACCCCTTCACTCCTGCACCATATCCTGTAAACACCCCTTTCTTTGCCCTTGGTTCTAACTTTCCTTCACTAACATGATAATAGGCAGCACAACCAAAGACTCGTAAAATAGAATAATCAGCATGATTACCAGACCATACCTCCATGGGTGTTTTGCAATCAATGGCAGACGCGGGACTCCGATTCACCAAGTAACAGGTTGTATTCACAGCTTCAGCCCAGAATGCTCTACCAAGTCCAGCATTAGAGAGCATGCACCTTGCTCTCTCCAGAAGCGTCCTATTTATTCGTTCAGCAACTCCGTTTTGTTGTGGCGTATCTCTAACGGTAAGATGTCTCGCAACACCCTCCTCCTTGCAGAACTCATTGAACTCCGATGAACAGAACTCCAGTCCGTTATCTGTGCGAAGACGCTTCACCTTCTTAGAAGTCTGATTTTCCACCAAGATCTTCCACTGCCTGAAGGTCTGAAATGCTTCGCTCTTGTGCTTCATAATATACACCCACACCATCCTGGAATAATCATCAATAATAGATAGAAAATACCTGGCGCCTCCCAAAGATGGAACCCGTGAAGGGCCCCAACAATCAGCATGGATGTAGTCAAGTGTCTCCTTCGTCCTGTGGATAGCTTTACTGAATTGCTCTCTGTGTTGTTTCCCGAACACGCAATGCTCACAGAACTCCAGCTTAGATCCCTTGAGATCCCCGATGAGACCCTTCTGATTGAGGATATTCATCCCCATCTGACTCATGTGTCCTAGCCGCATATGCCACAATTTGGACTCTGATCTTACGGCTTGGGACACCACTGCAACAGAACATGTAACTGTAGACCCTTGCAGAATGTATAGGGTCTTCTGCTTGTTGCCCTTGATGACAACCACCCCGCCTTTGGCAACCTGCATGACTCCACCTTCAGCACTGTACCTATATCCTTTAGAGTCCAAGACTCCAAGGGATATTAGGTTCTTCCTCAAATCAGGGACATGGCGTACTTCTGTGACCGTCCTCACGACTCCATCATGCATCTTGATCTTCACAGAGCCGATCTCTACTATCTTGCATGCTGAATCATTCCCCATGACAACGTTCCCACCATCTATCTTCTCGCAGTTGTAGAACCAGTGTTCATTGGGAGTCATATGGTAAGAACAACCTGAATCAAGAATCCATGTGTTGTCTGTGGTCGACTGATCTGTGACGGTGAGAACCAGGTCATCTTCAGAATTTGCGCCTCCATGAGCCACGGCAGCAACTCTGGTTTTCCCTTTCTTCTTCGGGCTGTCCTTCTTCCAATGTCCAGGTTCCTTGCAGTAATTGCAAATGTCCCTAGCGTTGTGATTCTTCGATTTGGACTTCTGCTTTCCCTTCTTTGCGTAGCCAGAATTGCCATGACTCTTCTCATGAGTCATAACCAAACCTGCAGCGTTAGAGTCCTGCTTCCCGGTAGCCATATGTCGAAGTTCACGCGTATGTAGACTCGCGCGAACTTCCTCTAGGGTTATTGATTCTCTTCCCACAATGAACGATTGAACAAAATTCTCAAATGATAATGGAAGAGAAACTAACAAAATCAAAGCAGCATCCTCATCTTCAATCTTAACATCTACGTTTCTTAAATCCATCAACAATGTATTTAAGCGATCTAGATGTTCTTTAAGAGATGTACCTTCCTGCATGCGGAGAGAGAACAAACGTTGCTTCAAAAGCAACTTGTTGGTCAGAGACTTTGTCATGTATAGACTTTCAAGTCTCAACCACAGACCGGCCGCAGAAGTCTCATCAGCAACCTCCGCGATAATCTCGTCCGCCAGACACAGCATAATCGTCGAGTGCGCCTTCTCTTCCTGCACCGTCAACTCGGAGGGTTCGAGTGCCTTCGCACGCTCCTGGTCCAACGGCGCCCAGATGCCCTGCTGCTTCAGAAGGGCGCGCATCTTGATCTGCCATAAACTGAAACCGTTCTTCCCTGTGAACTTCTCGATCTTCATATTGTGTGACGACATCTTGCTAGATGATCCTGACGGAACCCGAATCTCTGATACCAGTTTGTTGCAATTCGCGGAAGCGAACACGCACAAACACGATCAAACAAGCAAGAACGCAAACACACGGATTTACAAGGTTCACCCGTAACTGGGCTACGTCCTTGGGCGGCGGCGATCGGCTTCACTATGTGGAGAAAAGAATGAATACAGAGGATGTTCTAAAACCCTAACCCTAAGGAGTTTATATAGCACTCCCATACAGACGGATCCCTAAAAATAGAAGGATCCAAATACCCGAATACAAATAGAACCGCTCCATAAAATTTTCGCCGAGGCGCTGCCCCCACACCCCCGCAGGGGGGGCGCACCTGCTCCCCCCCTAGACCCCCTCCCCCTACAGCGAGACCCCCGTCTTGTTGGGGTATGGTACGGCAGGGGGATGCATATGCAGTTCTTCAATCTGGGTCAGATGGTTAGGATTCAAGGCATATCAACAGCTTTCAAATGAGGCGTGTCATCACCATGATTATACCGTTAATTAATTATTAAAATAGAGAATTGGTGAAGTTAATAAAATAAAATATACCTCAAATCATATGAATTGAAAACAATGATCGATATACACGGATCATGACTGATATCATTTGTCATCCTCTATCCCATGTCGGCGATGGAGATCGTACCGTACAGTAGGGACGGAAAGGTGGCCTCAAGAGAAGTCCGGCAACGACTAGAGGGCAAGCGGCGCATTGAGGCATTGCATGCGGAGACGTGACACACGAAGGGGCTACACAAGAAGGGACGGTGCACGGGGATGGCGTCACGCGGAAGGGGTGATGCACGGTGGAAGTGGCGTGCAGAAAGGGTGGAAGGTAGGGATAGGGTTAGGTTTTTGGGCACGAGAGCTCCGATATAAAACCACTGCTCTGAGATCATGTTGGCAAAAATAAGAGAGTTGATTATTCTTGGGAATCATAGGCTCTCTTATATATAGATGCGAGGCCAATGGAAAAAAGTATATAAGATAGACATAAAGAAATAAAATAACGGAAAAGGTACATAGGAACATAGAAATATCACGGCAGTCTCCACATAAGTCCTTCATGTCGGGCGGTGGCTTCACACTCCACTTCGCATGCCCTCCCTCGAAGACGTGCTATCGCCCAACCCTTCTCACGCTTGCTTTGTCCCCGCATATCTACTTCTTAGAAGGAGATCGTATATGAGTCTTTTCTCTGTGTAGTGACTTTTTGTATAACTATAACCCTAGGTCTCTCCCGATATAAGGCGCAAGACCCTAAATGTCGGTTTCGGTCACCATTTCGGTATCGATCAAAACAGAATTTCGATGGAAATTCGACTGGAATTTCGATCATTTCGGTCATTTTTTGTACTAGGACCCCCATATTTCGGTCATTTCGATCGAATTTCGATTTCGACTGGATATCGAGATTCGACAGAAATTCGACCGAATTTCGTTGAAATTTGAGTCCATGATAAGGAGTCCTAGGGTGCCATATTATAATCAGACATTTCCCTCATTCCATACAACTCTAAAAGATACAACCAAGCAATCCAATCATTGCCTTAAATGTTGAATTTTTAGAATCGTTTCGCTAACTGAAAATTGACATATGTTAGCGTGAACCTTCGTACGGATGAAACTCCTCTAGTTTTCAAATTTATTATTCGCAATATCAAGAAAATATATATTAAATCAACAATATTTCACCATATCATTTATGTATAGCTATATTTATATTTCTATATTGTTTCCCTGATATTCTACTTCTCCTGTCTATCGTATGCAATGTTCATGAAATCGGTCGCACGGACCGCATATGCAGCCGCATATGCCCGTGCGGCATGCAGACCGCACCCGATTTCATGAATCAGTGCATTATGCACCCTCCCCGGATATCCCGCATATGCCCCGCATACAGTTCCAGCAGCTCCAACTTTTCAATATTCTCATTTAGGTCCTTAATTCCGCAGCATTGCCTCTTCCTTCATTTAATTGTAAGAATATGGCATGCATTTGTATATAATTTGTAATGCATTATACCATTATGTATATGCAATGTTTTATGTTTTTTTCATGTATTGTTTTCACAAGCATATGCAATGTATCATCAAATATTTTAATATATGTCGATTGAGGTTATTGAGCAGTGCATGTATGTATATTGAAGTTTTATTACTACGAATCATCTAATATGTAAAGTTTTTATGCTAAATGTTTTTCATGATTAAATGAAAGGCAATTAAAAAGCATATAGACGCCCATCTAACATGAACCATTTTTCTTAGATATTTTTTAACTCCACTTAGATATATAAATTCACTGGTAATCTTATTCATAGATATTTATTTATTTTTAAATTAAAACTAGAAAATCGCGTAGAACCGCATATACCCCGCATAAGCCCCCGCATACCGCTTATTCAGTATACGGTGACCTGTCCGAACGCATACGCATACAGCTTTCCTGAACCTTGATCGTATGTAATTTAACAATAGATTTCTCCTCTATATAAGAAAGCCTAGGTTTCAAGGACTAAGCATCTTTTGATATTTTTTCCAACAAGGTGTTGGACATGCGAGGCCATAGTGAGCTATGTTATTGCAAATATCATTCCCTGATCTGAAATTAAGAATAACTAATTTGCATAACAGATCCCTTAGTACAATTAGGGTATGTAGCATGGTTATCTTAATAATTATACAGTTGTTGATTCAATTGTTGAATCATAGAAGTTGGTGCTCGGATGAATATATAAAGAGTTAGATTGATGACTCATCAAGAACTGTCAAATGATTGTTAACAGAGGATCGCCAACCTAAGAAGGGATGGCAATCCTTTCTTCAAAGACCGATATCTAATTGATCTCTTGATGCAGGTCCTCTACATAGGAATAGAGATTCGGAGGTCTTAGATAACTTAGTTCAAAGAGTTGACTTAACGAGATCGAGATAATGAAAGACATATGCCGTATACTGTCACAATAAAGGCATGCATCCTCTGACCGAAGACAGATGTCACTATATATGAGTATGTGCATTTGGCAGACGAATAGGTTGATGACCTAACCAAGGTCTATACACAGGCACGTTGTTGTGCATGCAAGGGCATATGAGTAATGCGATCTCTCAAAAGGGTCATACAGGTTCATTGTTGAGCCGAAAGACATGAGCTCACTCATAAGATATTGAGAAGGATCAAATTATATGCACGGTCGTCTCACTTTGGAAGCTCGATAGAATTTGTAGGTTTGGTATATGCTTTTGGAAAGTATATGATCAACACCTATGTATCATATATGCATATGGAAAGTATATGATCGATACCAACTTCCAATGATCAAATGAGAAACTTAATGATAAAACCTTGAAGAAGACAGTCTAAATAGATCTAAAACTTCGGATTTATTCTAACGTCTTCCAGTATGCAGGATATACAAGTATTAAGAATACCTGAAGGTGATGAGATCATAAACGATTGTATAACCAGTGACTCCTCTCATAGAGAAGTGATCTGGTCTTGATTAAATCATGACACTTCCAAATGTTGGACAGTGATCTGACCGTGATTCAAACGCAATGAGAAGATTAAATATGCGATCTTGATTAAATCAAGCATCTATGAGAGGTCTGCAAGATATAGATTTGAGATGTGATCTCAATATCTAACTCAATATACGTAGAACAATATAATCACCTTGTCCTTATCTCCAAATAACCATGACACTTCCAAATGTTGGACAGTGATCTGACTGTGATTCGGATGCAATGAGAAGATTAAATTCGCGGTCTTGATTAAATCAAGCATCTATGAGAGGTCTACTAAGTCAATATACGTAGAATAATATAATCACCTTGTCCTTATCTCCAACTATCCACGAAGAAAGCGCATTATCCTTGAAAGAATTCAAAGATAATTTTATTGTTGATATATGTATCCGAGCATTGAGAAATGGATAATTAAATGTGATTCAATTATCATTAATAATATAAATTTGATTCACATTATAAGGAGAGTTATCAAAGATAATGAAATGCGATTTAATTGTCAAAGATGTGAATAACGTGAATGTGATTCATGTTATTTGAGTGCGTGACAATAGAGATCGAATATGATTAAAGTATAATGGATATGAATAATGTGGATAGCATTCTCCATATTAATCAGATATATTATAAATATGATTTATAATGTATTAGATAGAATCTATTATGAATTATATTTGTTGATTAATTATTGATGTGAATTGGATTCACAATAAATAATTAATTGAAAATATAATTTACATTTTATCTTGGATTGTGAATGTGATTCACAAGTTTCCAATGAAATGATTGCAAAGCTCACAAGATAATTATGAATTATTTTTGTGAGATAATTTACAAGTGTTGTATTTATTGTGAAATAATGTTAGAATGAGATAATGTAATCCCATTGGAAGGAGATTACTATCCACCAATAAAGGTGGTGGACGGCCACCAACTCATAATTGGAGTAGGTGGCCATCCTCCTTATTATGTAAGATGATTATCTACTTCCCAATTTTCTCCAAGGATAATTGATTTAATTGAAATTAATTTATAATGATTATTCAATATGTATTTAATTAAATTAAATTAATGGTCGTTGTCTTTTTACAACAAGATCATGGCCATTGAAAGAAATATAAATCAATATCATCCACTGATTTTTTGTGTTGTCCATGGATTGAGATCCACGTACTCCCAAAATACTATATAAGAAGAGGCACACCATTGCTTTTCAAATTACAACAAGAGATACAACATATGCTTTCCCTCTCTCATTCTCTACATACCAAGCCCCCCCCCCTCTCTAAACATGTGGTCATCCACCAATGAGCCCTAGAGAGAGTCGTCGTCATCGCGGCATCGTGGTTAAGTTGCTGGATCATTTGCTCGTTGATAGTCGTCACCTTCTGTGCGCCTTGCTCGTGAAGAAGACGTTAGATCTCGTGTTATGAAATCAGGAGATTCGTCGCTTAAATCATTAACATGGATTGCGAGAAGCACGTGTTTCATAAATGCGCTCGCAAGCGTCTCCTCCATTGGATTGGACTTAAGACATGGCATCTCTTTCTTTAGAGACTCGATCGCAGTCACGCCTCAAGAGGTAAACGTAATATTTGTTTGAGATTTAAATGAAACGATTCGATAAGTGTTCTTAGATCATGTGGTTTTATCAGATTAAAATTTTTAAATTCCGCTACCTCGAGCAACTCGTACGACTAGCCTCTCTTGGTCGCATACGATGCGATCCCCATGCTTCCGTAATGCGCTTAAGGATTTTCTCATATCCTTCAAGGATATCAGAGCAATAGATCGGAGGTTTAAGATATGATCCTTGAACCGAAGATGAATTGGGCAATTTTTATTGGTGTAATGTTTCATCGTATTTTGTTCACGCAGCCCGGTTTGTGTGATTTTTCCTCCCTGTTTAAAAGTGTTTAAACACGAAATTATCACTTGGATTATGTTCCCCATTAAAAAGGAAAGCGTGGGATTTCAGTTTACGTTATTTGGAATCTAATTGCTCAAGTTATGATCAATTTAATAAACATGTTCCACTTTTTGGAGATGGCGAATCTTGACATAATTAAAGAGTTAATTACATTTTTAAAATGCCTGCAAATACTTCGGTTCCGTTATAAATCAAATTAGCAAATCATAGAAACTTATTTTGCTTGATTTGGATTTAAATTGATTGAAATATGCTAATTTTAGTGAGGGCCACTGCTAAAAATTACTTTCCTAATCAAATCTTATGATTGTCATTTAATCAATTAGTGGAAATTAATGGTTAATTGCCTATAATAATTTTCTATAAATATTTGTGAAATATTTAAAGATGATTATTAACTTAAATGTCATTTCCTTATCAAAATTGATTAGATATGATCTAGATCACAATTGGTTACATAAACCTTCCAATAAAAATAGTTGCTTGAATAGGATTGGGAATTTGATTAGCAAATCTCCTTATAATATTAATCAAAAATATTTTGATAAACATTATATGGTATAACTTCGATTGAAAGAGAGATTATCATCTCAAGTACAAAGTTATTAATTGGCATTGTCCTGGACTGAGGTGGATATAGTATCTAATCGGGGAGCGTTGGGGTAGCAGGTTGCTCTGTGAGCAAACTGTCCCACTCCCGTCAGAACTGGCCATGACTACGGGTAAGGAAGGGATAATGTTTGAAGGGATCATGATGTATTTTTTTAATTATTAAAATTCAAATAATATACATTTGAGATAATACCATATTCCAAGTAATAATAGAGAATATTTGTTTGATATTAATTGGATCATTAATTTAATATGATTAGATTAATTGGAATCTGTTGGGAAAATAGAAAGAATGTTTATTCATGAACCCTAGGTTCTCTTGTATAGGAGAGCAGCCTATGGGAAAATTACATAAGAAGTTCACAAGTACGGAAAATTAGAAAATAGTACAATAACAATGATAAAGAAACATATCTCTACATTCCCCCTCAAGATGAAGCATAAATGTCGATCATGCTCAGCTTGGACGAACACTTCTGAAAAGGTCCTCTGAGTAAGGCCTTGGTGAAATATCTGCAGTCTGATTCCCTAAGCTGACATGAGTTGTGGAAATGAAGCCTTCTGAATCATATCTCGTATATAGTGACAATCAACCTCGATGTGCTTGCTACGCTCATAAACTGCTGCGTAATTTGCAACAAATATAGTCGCTTGATTGTCACATTCCAGTGCCATAGGAATGGGAACTTCTAGACATAGATCTGCAATGACAGCTCGGATCGACATCATTTATGTACTAGCTTGGGCCATAGCCCTATATTCAGACTCATCACTAGATCTGGCTACAACCGTTTGCTTCTTGCTCCTCCATGAGACAAGTGAGTCTCCAACATATACAGCAAACCCAGTAGTGGATTTCCTATCCTTGGGACACCCTGCATAATCTGCATCTGCACATGCTGAGATGGTAATATCCTTGCTTTTTCTAAATAACAGACCGACACCTAGAGATGACTTAAGATACCCGAGTATCATATGTATAATATCCATATGAACCTAATGTGGTTGCTACATAAATTGACTTACCCTACTAACAGCAAAGGAAATATCAGGTCTAGTGATAGTAACATAAAGGAGCTTTCCTATCAACTCTCTATATCTCCTCCTATCCACAACATCAGTCTCGTCATCATATAGCTTCATGCTTGGAACCATGGGTGTGGTAGCAAGTCGACATCCAAGCATTCTCGTGTCGCTTAGCAAATCGGTGGTGTATTTCCTTTGGGTCATCACAAGCCCTTGTTGATTTCTGGCAAACTCCAGTCCCATAAAGTATATAAGAACTCCAAGATCCTTTGTGACAAATTCATGACCCAGAAGTTCTTTCGCTTTTTATTCCTTGCTCATCATCTCCTATAATAAGAATGCCATCAACATACACTATAATAGCGACCATACCTCTGGTTGTCTTCTGTATAAATAGAGAATGATCTGCATTAGAGCGTTTGTACCCCTGTTTCTCAAACAAGTCTGAAAGCTTCTGCAACCAAGCGCTAGGGCTCTGCTTAAGGCCATATATCGTCTTATGAAGTCTGCACACCTTGGAACACTCCCCCTCAATAGCAAATCTCGGTGGATGTTGCATGTAGACTTCTTCCTGAAGATCATCATACAAAAATGCATTCTTGACATCCAACTGAAACAACGACCAATCTTAGATAACAACAACAGAGAGAAGAATATGTAAGGTTGAATGACGAGCCACTGGTGAGAATGTGTCGAGACAATCCACCCCGTACGTCTGGGTAAACCCACGTGCAACCAGACGAGCCTTGTATCTGTCGATGGTACCATCTACATTCTGCTTAACCGTAAACACCCATTTACAGCTAACTATAGAGAGTTCAGTGGGGGTTGGGACAAGGCTCCAAGTGCCTCTCGACTGAAGAGCAACCATCTATTCTTCCATGGTCAAACGCCATCTACTGTTATTCAAAGCATATTTATAATTCCGTAAAATATCCATTGTTGATAAGGCATCCGTAAAATTCATGAAATCGCATGTTAACCGATCAAAGGATACCGTTGATGCAATATGATATGATGCACAGCTACGCTTCAGCTTCTGAAGTGCAATAGGCAGATCCAAATCTGCAGCCTTTACATATACCTCGTGTAAAGAATCCTGCGCGCGGTAGACCATTAGACCCATCATTAGAAATAATATTATCAGAACATACCTCGTCAGTACTAGATGATGAGCGGTGACCATGAGCAGAAGTTGACCGGCAAGTATAATGGAAAGGCAAAGGTGGAACAGGGATCGTGATAGTAGGTTGCGGTAGCATAGCAAAAGGTGATGCTGGTGAAGGGGGTGGCGGTGGTGGAGATGTGGGAGGTAAAGGGGGTGGTGGTGGCATGTATATATTATCATCAGTATCAGAAGACGTCAACCGATCACCTGTAGGAGAAAAGAACATCACTGACTCACAAAAGGTGACATCGGCACTAACATAATACTTCATGCATCGGATCATAACACATGTATCCTTTCTGCGTTCTTGAGTACCCAACAAAGACATACTTGACAGCTCTAGGCATGGCCTCAAATTTCAACGAAATTCGGTTGAATTTCTGTCGAATATCGATATCCAGTCGAAATCAAAATTCGATCGAAATGGCCAAAATAACCGAAATATGAGGGCCCTAGTACAAAAATGATCGAAACAACCGAAATTTCGATCGAATTTCGACCGAAATTCCGTTTCGGTCGGTCACCGAAATGTTGCCCGAAACTGACATTTGAGGCCTTGGCTCTAGGAGAGAGCTTGTCAATACCCGGGGAACATGGTGGACGAATGCGACTGAACCAAATACTCGAGGAGTGGGGGAGAACAATTCCTTCTCAAGAAAGGCAAGAGAGAAGGGAATTTTCTCACCCAAGACTGACGAGGGCATGCGATTAATAAGATAACATGTCGTTAGAACAACATCACCCCAAAAGGAGTGAGGAGCATGACTCTGAATGAGAAGAGTCCTTGTAACATTAAGCAAATGGCGATGCTTCCTTTCTAGAATACCATTTTGTGGTGAAGTATAGGCACAAGACGTCTGATGAATAATTCCCTTGGTGGAAAAATAACTGGAGAGATAATGAGTGCAAAACTCCAATGCGTTATCAATTCTAACAATTTTTACTGAGGTAGAAAAGACATTTTGTACTTCTATAAAGAAATTTTTTAAAAACATCTCCATCTTCATATTTATTCTTTAACAAAAAGACCCGAGATAAACGAGAGAAATCATCAACAGTGGTCATGGCCTCAAATTTCAGCGAAATTCAGTCGAACTTCTGTCGAATATCGATATCCTGTCGAAATCGAAATTCGACCGAAATGACTGAAATATGAGGGGCCTAGTATAAAAAATGACCGAAATGACCGAAATTTCGATCGAATTTTAACCGAGATTCCACCGAAATTCCGTTTCGATCGGTCACTGAAATGGTGACCGAAACCGACATTTAAGGCCTTGACAGTGGCTAGATAGAACTTGTATCCCTGATGATCAGAAACACGACTAGGACCCCAAATATCTATATGAAACAACTCAAAAATAGAGTTACTGCACCGACTCTGACGACTGAGAAAGGTAGAGCGGTGATGCTTTCCCAAGTAAGATTCCTCACATTGAAAGGATGCGTGAGGTGAGATCTGAGGCAGAACATGACATAGTTTCTGGAGGGAGAGATGACTAAAGCACAGGTGCCACGTAAATGGGGAGATAGGTCCAGCAGATAGAGGGGAAATTTCAGCATAGGTAGTTCGAACTAGGCGATACAGACCGCACTGCTCATGGCCACACCCAATCACCTTACCCATAAAGATGTCTTGAAAAATGAGAGGATGGGTCAAAAATGGCTCGACAAAGTAAATACTTTGTAATCTGACTAATGGACAACAAATTCATAGAGAAATCAGGCGCATGTAGCGCATTCTGCAGATGCATGGATGGAGTCAAACTAAACTCCCCCTTGTCCAGAAATTGGGGAATGAGTCCCATCTGCAATGATCACAGCCGTTCTGGAGGAACCTGTCTGTACGATGTGAGTTGACCCTTATCGCCACATAAATGATGTGTGGCACCAGAGTCCATAATCCATTCTATAGCATCAGGTCTACTACTGCTCGTGAGTGCATAAGTACTACCTGTGATACTAGAGGAGGCTAAAGCAGCTACATCTGAATGACTCCCAGGGGCCGATGGAGATGTCACAAAACCAGAAGGAGGTATAATGCCCTAAAATCGTGTTACCAGGTCCTTAAAATGTTGATCCAAAGAAGATGCAGCCGAAGGCTCAGTCTGCTCAGCTACTCTGGCAGAGGCAGGGAATCCATGCTTGGAGTAGCATGTATCCTTTGTATGCACAAGATGATGGTAAAAAGTACATGGCTGACGAACTCGATCTCCTCTGTCGCGAGGTCCTCATCCACGAAACTGAGAAGAGCTTCCTCGACCTCGGGAGGCAGGCGGCCATCGTAGAAGATGTTGGAGCTGCAGTAACTGATGGGACAGTGATCCAGCTAAGCCTGCGAAAAGCTTCCTCCATAGGAGGAATAGTGGAGTCGGCCAAGATCTGGGAACGGGTCGCCTCATATTGAGGATCTAGCGCTGCCAGGAACACACCAACCATAGTGGCATTCCGGTAGGTCTTCTGTTGCTCCAGGGTAGATGTGAGACGCATAAAGTTGTAGAGCTTCTCGAACATTCCATGCAAAGATGTATATAACGAGTGGAGAGGCCGCCCATTCTGCTAGATTGTGAAGATGTCATGCTGGAGTTGTATAATCCTCGTCTCATTCTTGGCATGGCAATAGGTAGCAGCAAGAATATCCCACATTGCTTTTGCAGAGGACTGATGGAGGATATCATTAGCAGATGGAGGTTCAATCTGTTCAGCAACACATGTAGAAGCAGGAAATCCATGTTTGGAATAGCATGTATCATCGGTATGTCTAGAACGATGATAGAAAGTGCGTGGTTGGCGAACACGACTCCCTCTGCCTCGAGGTCCACGTCCACGAAACCGATGATGACCCCCACAACCTCAAGATGTTGCCATGGCTGAGGCGGTCTGACTGGCAGTAGACGAAGGAACAGTAATACGACTCAGCATGTGAAAGGCTTCCTCTATACGAGGAATAGTGGAATCTGCCAACATCTTGGAACGTGTTGCCTCGTACTCTGGATCAAGGGCTGGCAAGAATACACCAACCATAGTGGCATTCCTGTAGGTCTTCTGTTGCTCAGGAGTAGCTGTGAGAGGCATGAAGCTATAAATCTTCTCGAGCATTCCACGTAAAGACGTGTATAATAAGTGTAGGGGTCGTCCATTCTGCTTGATTGTAAAGATGTCATTCTGGAGTTGCAGAATTTTCGTCTCATTCTTTGCCTGTGAATAGATGGCAGCCAGAATATCCGACATTGCTTTTTACAGTAGGCTGATGGAAGATATCATTTGCAATCTCAATTGCTAACATTCCTGAAAACCAAACCTTGGCGTATGCGTCATCCGCCTCCCATGAGGCGTTAACTTCAGTCTTCTCAGCAGGCTCTTCCTCAGTAAGAATGTGTTTCTTACCGGTCGACTTCATCATACTCATGAACTACATTGCCCACAGCTCATAATTTGACCCGTCCATCTTCACAATAGGCGCAGGACCTCTGAAGGCGCCTGTAGATGGAATATTTGCCTTGCTTTCCGATATGATGATAATAGAAGACTAGGATTGTAGACTGCAGATATAATTGTCTACGCTGACATTCACGGGTTCGGTTGCATGTGTAGACTCAAGCAACCAAACCCACAAACAAGAAGGTTCGACGAGAACCTATGTAACGACCCCGGCAAGAGGGTGTAGACGATGATTACCTAGGCAATATGAAAGCATAGGCGATAATGGTGCAGCACGGGATGACTCGAGAAGGAGGCGCACGCTCGGACAGGAGACGCGCGCTCAGACAGGAGGTGTGTGCTCAGACAGGAGGTGTGTGCTCGGACAGGAGGAGCGTACACGAAAGGAGGGGCGGTGCGCGGAGGCGTGGTGCCCGAAGGAGGGGCGGCACACGGAGATGTTGTGCGCGGATGGGGGGGGCGGCGCACGGAGGAGCTGACGTGCGGAGAAGAGGCGGCGCGCGGATGGGAGGTGGCGCGCGGAGGAGTTGACGCGCGAAGGAGGCTTGCGATGGGAGTTACGGTTAGGGTACAGGAGCTCTGGTTTAGGACCGCCGCTCTGATACCATGTTGGGAAAAACAAAAGAGATGTTTATTCCATAAACCTAATGCTCTCTTATATAGGAGAGTAGCGTATGGGTAAATTACATCAAGAGTCGATAAGCACATAGAAAATATGAAATGGTACAAATAAAATAAATTATATCTCTATAACATTGAAAGTGAATAAGCGAAGGAACTTTTAGTGTTGACAAGGCAAGACAACTTTGATATAAAAATTCTTAAATCAAAGTAATATATATGCAAATTTATTATTTCACATAATCCTCATTAAACCCACTCAATACTGTACTCAATAATAGCCAATAAAATATAATGGATTTGATCCTTTATAAAGATATTGAACTTAGAGTTGGACGCATAATGTATGCGGTGCAATGTGCAACTTTCCTCATAATAACTTGGAATGATAATTAAATAGACAATAGGATAACAACATAGGGTTTATATATCTATAGTCTTGATCTCTCATCGAATGTACTTTGAAAGTGACATGTCGATGATGATAGTAATTGTCAAATAGTCCTTATAAAATCCAAAGAAGAAATTTTGGCAAACATATGTGCTCTCAACATTTAATCATGAATGACATGGTTCATTTCATCATGCAGAATGGTGGCTCTTTAAGAGATGATGTATTAAAAATATTTGAGTACCCACCTGAACCAAAGTCCTTAGGAGTTAAGATGGATGTAGATATGATGAGTGTCATCATTCTACTATCTATACTCTAGTCATTCATGAAGCTTTATAATATTTATATTAGATGAATTAAATGAATCATGAATGCCATGGTTCATTTCATCATGCAGAATGGTGGCTCTTTAAGAGATGATGTATTAAAAATATTTGAGTACCCACCTGAACCAAAGTCCTTAGGAGTTAAGATGGATGTAGATATGATGAGTGTCATCATTCTACTATCTATACTCTAGTCATTCATGAAGCTTTATAATATTTATATTAGATGAATTAAATGAAGCATGTATAAATATTGAAATACTCTTATATTGAAAGCTTTTGGATTCAACATGAGAGATCCTTCGTCTTAAGCAATGGTTGTTTATAGATGAAGGGAGCACAGTGGAAGCATGGATCGAACTCAAGTTAGAAGGAAAGACAAAAAGTTGATTATACATTTATGATTTCCATACATATGACATCCAAAGAGTTGGATGAATGCCAATACTACAATAAGCCGGTGTGTTGATAGTATGACTATCAAGTCTATCTAGAATCCTTGGAGAATAACGTGGATAGTGCATCGAAATAATCTACATCTACATATAATCATGGAAATGGTCTTTCTTACTAGATAAAATCAAAATCTGATAATTGTATCTCATTTTTCTGATGACATTTGCAATGACTTGCATAAGTTTTAGAAGACAAGAAAATTTGATCTGAAGGTTTAATAGTCATTCACATGGATATTAATGCAATTGTTGCAACAATCTCTATTGGATAGATAAACTCCATAATCTCAGTGGGAGAGCCTTTAGTCTTAGAGAATGTCTACATGACCCAGATATTAGAATACACTAATTATTTATTTCTAAATATTGGAAATAAACATGAATTATGGAATAGATCTATCATAAAGAGTTATGATGGATATATCTCATATAGTAGTCTAACATCTGGAGGACTCTACTAAATTAGAAAATTAATGAATGGTTAAATAACATTTCTAATACTGAAAATTAAACCTTATAAGATCAATAGGAGGATGAAGATAATTGACAATGATCTAGCATAAAGCCCTGGACATTTATCTATTGATGAGATCAATTGACGAGTAAGAGATGAAACTTTAGATTATCTGAATTTTCAGATCTTTCAAACCTGAGAGTATTGTATTCAAAGTAAAATGTTTAATACACCTTTCTCTGAGAATGGTGTAAGATGCCAAGGTAATCCGTCTAAAGGACTTGGTATTCCCCCCGATATGGGTTGTCAATGTCTATGCAGCTCAAGGAATCTACAGATGATATCAAATCGTCCATGTAGTTGTCGGTTGGACGATGGCCATGACCGTACTCGTAATCCACGGGTTCTGAACTCGGACTTGGAACAAATTGTCCATGTGTGTTCCTTTGTCGCTCCATATATTCACGTCATGCACGTAGTCCTTCCTCAAATCCGGTATCTTGTGTTCCACGACACCCCCTCCAGACCCACCTGAGTATGTTTCCCCACCATCACCAGGTCCACCATGACCAACGTCTTGTCCCTCCCTTGCATGTTTCAATTTCAGCCTCAAGTTGTAACGCACGTAGACAAGATCAATAAGCTTATGTTCTCCCAACCTGTTCCGTCTCTTCGAATGGATCAAGTTAAATGTGCTCCAGTTCCTCTCACAACCACCAGCAGATATGGTTTTAGACAACACTTTCACTGCCATATTTCATAAGTTGGGAGCTTCCATCCCGTATAATAACCATCATTCGACTGCAGAAAACCAAAACGAGATAAATCAATAGTAGGAATAAATGAACATACAATCAATGGATTTATTTGTCTTCATCCCTACCAGAAAGAGTATTGCCTCGTCCATTTACCGCGGTAATTCGACCAAAGGAACCCAAGGCATCCTCAAAATACTTAACCTGCACACATAAGTTTAAGTCATAAATTATTACATAATACTCTTAAAGAATATTTTTGTGAGTCCTAATCTAGCTTCAAATTCAGGATTACATCGTTCATGCACAAGGTTTGTAACTTCTCGTCCTTGACGAGCTTCTCCGCCACAATTTGTACAGCTGCTAAAAGGTCAGCATTTGTACCAAGTCCATTCTTGTACTTGTACTTAGGATTGAAGTAATAAGCTGGACAGTGGACACAAAGTCACGAACAAGCACAATTCTCATATTCTAAAGATTTATAAAAATTTAAAAAATGAAAAACAAATTAGATTATTACATAATACATACTGGCCTTGTGAAGAGGATGTGAGAGCATCTTGGACCAACGCTCATCTATGATGTCCAACCATGCTTTGGATCCTTTTCCAATCGCTTCTCTGACCTTCTCTTTCATGCAGCGCATTGCCTCGTAGATCACTCACATGGTGGGCTTCTTATCGCCATCCACGATCCGCAATGTAGAAACAACTGGATCCATGGTCCTCGTGACCCGAGTCACGTCATCCCAAAAGTGTCGATCATTGATCAATGTCTCCTGTCCTCCTTCAGTCCGAGCTTCAGGTATCTCGAACCATTCACCTTGGCAACACATGGTTTTCAACCCTGTCTGTTGTTGTTTGAGACTTTGCAAACGCTATAAAATTGGTTGAAAAGCGTGTGATCCCATGCCTCACTAGCTCACCATTACACATCCGCCTCAACAATGACAGCACTTTGTTGTGGTTGTAAGTGAATGTGGTGATCGTTCGTGCTTGCTCCACCACATTTGAGACGAGCTTCCTCTTGCTGAAATCCTTTCGAATTAAATCAATGCAATGTGCAGCACACGGTGTCCAAAAAATACCATAGCTGCTAGACTTCATTATTATTTCACCTGCTTTTTTGAAGTTGTCGTCATTATCCGTCACAATTTGGAAAATGTGATCTTTCCCAACCTCTTTAATGACATCCTTCATCAACTGTAGCATATACTTGTGGTCCTTCACATGATCAGATGCATCAACAGATTTCAAGAGTAAACAAGGAAGTCGATGATCTGCTTCCTCGTGTAGGTCGTCCACCCATCGCAAATCAATATCACCCCGTACTCTTGCCATCTCCACCTCAACTCGGCGATGTACTCATTCATCTCATCCTTCTCTATCCCCAGATATTTGTTCATTGTCTCGTAGGATGTAGGAGCCTTCACTCCCCTTCCCGCTACAGCGATCTCATCAATGGCATGTTGCAGAAATTGCTCGCTAGCAATGTTGGCAGGAATGCTCTCCCGAAAGAAGAGCTTGTTGATGGCCTTTCATACCCTTTCTCGTGCATTGGTGAACATACCCTTCACCGTTGTCTGTCTTGGATCCTTACTTGCCTTGTATTGCATGGATTCGCTCCTCGTCGAGAAGGGCTCAATTCCCTTTCCCTTGTGTTTTTTGGTGGGTGGTGGTACTGGTGCGCCTCTAGAACTACTCCTACTGCCACCTGCACCATATAAGCCGCCTCAAGCACCACCGAGTTCTCTCCTCTCGAACTCGCTCCTCATTGATTCTTTTGTTGCCCTTCTGTATGCCCTCATCTCCGTTGTAGTCTGAATGTCAGCGGGGTAGACAAAGTCATCGTCGTTTGAATCTGAGAAAACGTTAAATTCTTTCTCAAACATGAACTCTTTCAATTGTTCATCCCTTCTTACCCTCTCTGTATCCCTTTCCTTCTTCCCGTCCAAGATGGCCTTCACCTTATCCCTCACATCTTCGCGACAACGTGTGCACTTAGCAACATTCTTATTATTGCCAACAAGATGTTGCTTCATCCTCGTGATTATGTCTCCTCCCAACTTCTTTCCACAGAAATTGCATTGTGGTTTCCCTTTATTTTCATCAGGAGCGGAGGCATATCTCCAACCAATGTCCCCACTGAAATCGCCCCTCTGATCCTCAGAACAATCAGATCCTGATCCAGAACCGGAATGTGCCATGATGAAGATCACCGAAACATGTGAGGAAATTGAAGAATAATCATTCAAGAGGCATACAATACGACCGATTAAGAATTTGCTAATTAATTTATGTTTTAATTTTCGGATTTATTATATTTTTAATTTTTCTAACACCTAATACACGCAAAATCGCAAATACTTGGTGTTTGAAATTGAAAGTATACTCTTAATATTCTGATTTTCAGAAGAAAAAAAAAACACCTTATGTCTAAACATTAGGGTCTTAGATCTAGCAATTAGGGGACCATTTTCGAGAAAGACTACCTAAGTGACACAAAATATGTAAAAAAATAATAGATCTAACATATGAATTTCGGATTTACTCAATTTTTAAATTTCATTTACAAAAAAATCTGAAACTTATTTTCTACTTCCATAACTTAAAATCCGAGTTTATCATTGAAAAACTCATCATCATTCCACATTAAAACACAAAAGCCCCAATTTTCTCTTCCATAAATCTTACAAAATGTTCTCAAAGTACGTTTTACTTCATGTTATACACAAGATCCGAGATAATACGTTCATAAATATCATTATTGTGCAATTAAAACACAAAATTCCTAATTTTTGTCTCCAAAAATAAAGCTAGATATTAGAAATCTCTCAAAAAAATATCATACCAAGCTATATCAACATCCTAATAGTAAAATCCCTCAAAAAATGAAGAATTTGATGAAGATTTGGTCAAATTTGACTTACCTTGAAGCAAGGGGCGAAAAATGACCTTGGAGGAAGTTTGGAGAGGTTGTTGTTGGAACTCCGTCGAAATGGGTGATTTTTGACCGAAATTTCGATCCATATCGCCAAATGGGTGGATTTTTTAATTACAGATTCCCTTTATCGGGCGAGATAACAACATGACCCGAAATCTCGCTGATAACTCGCTGATTTCGGCCGAAATCCGGGAAATCGATATTCATATGGGTTTCGAGATACTCCACCCATCGAAACCGAAATTTCGTTGAAATTTCACGAGATTTAGTTCCATGTTAAAGATCCCATACATATTGGTGAGTGTGGATCATCTGTATCATAATAAACATTGACGGTATGTGATATCATTCGATGATTATTTATGATATCAGAATTCTTCCATTCACCTTAGAAACCTTTGAAATATTCAAAGATTTCATAATTTTGGTCTAGAACCAAATTTTGAAGGAAGATGAAATGAATTTGATCTAACCTAGGTAGCAAATACCTATTAGATGAATTCAAAGAATACTTTATGGAGAAAGGAATATCACTCCTATCTCACTCCAAAAACACCTTAACTCAATAGAGCGGTACGGATATACAATTGGATCATGTGGGACATGATTTGATCAATGATTAATATTAGCATAATTACATTTTAGTTTCTAGGTATACATATGTAATGGAGATAACATTATATATCATTAATAAGATTTCATGCAAATCTAAATCTGAAAACCCTCATAAGCTATGTTTTGGAACCTAGCTTAGTGTTGACACTTGAGAATTTAGGGTTCCTTGGTCCATGACCATGTCATGGATGCAAGTAAGCTGGAATCTAGCACAAGAGAGTGCTACTTTATAAGGAAAATAAAGGATGGTATTATATACCTACTTTATAACCTTGAGATTCTTAAAAGATCTCATCTCTAAGGATATGATTCTTCGTGGATGACTCTCTTTGAAAATCAAGATGAAAATGAAGTGAAGGAACTCATTTAGTCTTGAGAAGATAATGAGGCTCCTGAAATCAGAAACGAAAAGAACAATTAAAAATGAAACATTAATACCTCTACAAATGAGTTTAAGGAAGGATTCCATATGTGAGTTAAGGCTGACAAATGATCTTACTTCATATGATGAAGCTTCTGAAGATCATGACATGGAGATATGGATGTTAGCAATAAAGTGTAAAGTAGACTTCATATACAAGTGGCGTATATGGACCCTCGAGGATCCACCTATAAGGGTAAGACCTGTTATGAGTAAATGGATCTTCAAGAGAAAGAGGAAATCTGATGAGAAGATAGAGACTTTCAAAGCACTGCTCGTATTCACAAGATACGCATGAAGAGAAGAGAAAACGTCACTTGCGATAAGACTTGCTCTTCAGTAACCATGCTTAAACGCATCATAATATTGCTAACTTTAGCTACACAACTTGACTATGGCATCTTCAAGATGTGAGTCAACATTGCATTCCTCTATCATTTAAGGATATTCACATGAAGTAGCCCTAAGGCTTCATGGTTGAGGAAAGCAAGGTGTGCCAGCTGAAGAACTTCATCTATGGACTCAAATAAGCTTCTTGTAGTTGGAACATTGGATTTGATGAAATTATAAATGTTAAGATTTCAGATAGAATCTTAATGAACAGTGTGAAGCTTACTGAGAATGTCATTGAGTTCATGATGCTAAATGTAGATGATATCATAATCATTTGAAATGATATAAGGATAATAATAAGTGTTTTAAAGACTGGTTGTTCCATACCTTGAGATATGATCTGAAGAATACCACTTAAATCTTAGTTCAGAAGATGTTCAGAAGCAAAGAAAAGAGGGTATTGGAACCGTCACATTAAGTGGTACAGCTTGAACATGTTTCATTCTTGAAAACCCCAAGGAAGGCTTTCGTCCCTTAAGATATGGTAATAACCTATCTGGAGGGATAGCACCTCAAGGTGTTGAGAAAGTGAATGCTAAAATTGTTTGCCCATATGCATCAGTTACAAAAAGCTGGGTGTCTATGCTAGATGTGTGCGAAAGCCAGATGTCTACCATGCAGTGAGAGTAGTAAATGGTTACTAATTCTGCTAAGGAAATAAATACTTGATTGTAGTGAAAATAATATATTCAAATAAAACAAGATTTTTGAGATGGCGATCTCAAAGTCTTATTTTCAAGAACTTAAGACTTTATAGATAGTGATCTAAAAGGTCTTAACAGCAGATACTTTAGGAGATTGAGATCTCCGAGAATAGGGGCATTCTGTTAAGGATAAAAGAAATAACATACTGGCTAATAAGATTGAGTATTTGTTGCATAAGATGCAACATTCGCATTGGATGCGAGCACTGTTATTCAGGGATATACAAGTGTCGTAAAAGGACTTGGCGTAGTCTCTCAGGAACAAGTTGATTGATCAACTTACCTAGTTATTTTCTAAATAGCTTATGATTATCACATGAGTGTAGGTTTAAATAATTAACCAATTAATAGCGCTTTGAGCTAGTAGGAGATTGTGGGACATGTGAGCCCACAACGAGCCAATATGCAATAAATGTTATTGCAAATATCAATCCCTTATCTGAAATGAAGAAAAATTAATTTGCATAATAGGTCCCTTAGTACAATTAGGTTATATACCACGATCGTCTTAATGATCATACAGTTGTTGATTCAATTGTTGAATCATAGAAGCTGGTGCTTGGACGAATATCTAAAGAATTAGATTGAGGACTCATCAAGCACATCAAATGATTGTTAAGAGGGGATCTCCAGTCTAAGAAGGAGATGGCAATCCTTTCTCTTAAGACCGATATATGACCGACCACTTGATACGGGTCCTCTACATAAGAATAGAGATTAAGAGGTCTTAGATAAGTTAGTTCAAAGAGTAGACTAAACGAGATGGAGATAACCAAAGACCTATGATGTATACTGTCACGATATAGGCACGCATCATCTGATCGGAGACAGATGTGTTACAATATGTCTGACTATGTACATTTGACAGACCAATAAGTTAATGACCTAACGAAAGTCTATACATCGGCGTGTTGGTGTGCATGCAAGGGTATATGAGTAATGTGATCCCTCAAAGGGAACATACAAGATAATTGTTGAACCGGAAGACATGAGCTCACTCATGAGATAATGGCAACGATCAAATTCCGTGCATGGTCGTCTCGTTTTGGAAGCTTGATCGAATTTGTAGGTTTGGTATATGCTTTTGGAAAGTATATGATCAACAACTAGATATCATATATGCATTTGGAAAGTATATGATCTATACCAACTCCCAATGATCAAATGAGAAACTTAATAATAAAACCCTGACGAAGATAGTCTAAATAGATCTAAAACTTCGGCTTTCTTCTAAGGACTTCTAGTATGCAGGATATACATGTATTAGGAATACTTGAAGGTGATGTGATTACAAACGATTGTATAATCATGACACTTCCATTCTTAGGGAGTGATGAAACAGGTCTGGATTTTAGTGACTCCTCTCATAGAGAAGTGATCTGGTCTTAGTCCAAATGTTGGACAATGATCTGACTGTGATTCAGATGCACTGAGAAGATTAAATTTGTGGTCTTGATTTAATCAAGCATCTATAAGAGGCCCTCAAGATCTAGATTTGAGATGTGATCTCAATATCTAAGTCAATATACGTAGAACAATATAATCACAATGTCCTTATCTCAAAATATCCACGAAGAAAGCGTGTTATCCTTGAAAGAATTCAAGGATAATTTTATTTTGATATATGTATCTGACCATTGAGAAATGGATAACTAAATGTGATTTAATTATAATGAATAATATGAATTTAATTTATATTATAAGGAGAGTTATCAAAGATAATTAAATGTGATTTAATTGTCAAAGATGTGAATAATGTGAATGTGATTCATGTTAATTGGGCACATGAGAATAGGTATCCAAGATGATTAAATTATCTTGGAAAGGAATAATGTGGACAGCACTATCCATATTAATCAGATATACTATAAATGTGATTTATAATGTATTAGAGAGAGCCAATTGCGATTAATATCAGTGTTGCAATAGTCAGTCAACTATCCCGAATAGTCGGTCCGACTATGCGATGCGGGGGGTCCCCAACTGAACAGACCTCCAGTTGGTCAATAGTCGGCCCGACCAAATAGTTTGCCAATTATTTGGCCTACTGGCCCGACTATTCGACAGACTAGAGTTTGACTTTTGATATTTTTATTTTTTTATTTTCAATTTTCAATTTAGGTTACATTTTACCATAGTATCGTCGCAAATGTCAAATTCTATGTATCTATTATATTGATTGGTACTTTTATCTTGAATTCATGTTAACTAATGACCATATATGTATAAAAATATAAGAATATATGTTTTAAAAATATTTTTAATATTATAAAATACAAAACTGAATAGTCGCTCGAATACTGATTATTCTCTATTTAGTGACCTCTCCAATTGAATACTGAATACCGACTTCTACAACATTGAGCAATATTTGTTGATTAATACTGATATGATTGGATTCACATTAGATAGTTAATTGAAAATATAACTTACATTTTATTTTAGATTGTGAATGTGATTCACAAACTTCCAAAGGCATGATTGCAAAGTTCACAAGATAATTATGACTTATTTTTGTGAGATATTTTACAACAAGTGTTGTTGTATGTATTGTAAAATAATGTTGGAATCAGATAATGTAATCCAGTGTTGCAGAAGATGGTATTCACTATTCAGTCGGAGAGATCACTGAATAGAGAATAGTCGGTATTCAGGCGACTACTCGAAATTATTCGATTTTGTATTTTTTAATAGAAAAATTATTTATAGAGGAAAGGGATCCTACTCCATGGAGTAGGTAGCTTACCTACTCCGCCTTCTTTTTTTCAAAATTTTTTATTTTTTTTTAAAAATGCTTCCATGGACTTTCATAATTATATCCCTCTAATATGTCATTCAAATTTCGTCAAAAACAGAGATTCCTACGGCCTCCATCCAGAATATGAAAAATATAGTAAATATGTGACCTTTAAAAAAGGACTGTCTTGATGGAGGCCGTAGGAGTCTCTGTTTCTGACAAAATTTGAATGACGTATTAGAGGGATATAGTTATGAAAATCCATGGATACATTTTTCAAAAAAAATAAAAAAAAAATGAAAAAGAAGAAAATCGAGTAGGTAAGTTGCCTACTCTATGGAGTAGGATCCCTTTTCTCTTATTTATAATACATATATTCTTATATTTTTATACATATATGATCATTAGTTAACATGAATCCAAGATAAAAGTACCAATCAATATAATAGATATATAAAATTTGGCATTTGCGACAATACCGTGGTAAATGTAACACATAAAAATTGAAAATTGAAAATTGAAAATAAAAAATAAAAATATCAAAAGTCAAACTCCAGACAACCGACTATTCGGTGCTACGCATCACTTTTGACATAGCACAGAAGTCAACTTATAGCGTACAAACAGGTCTCTCCAGAACGGATTGTGGTTATAGCAGATGGAACTCATTCCCCCATCACTGGACAGGGGGAGATTAGATTGACACCATCTATGTATCTGCAGAATGTATTGCATGCAACTGAGTTTTCTATGAATTTGTTACCTATTAGTCAGATTACGAAGGATCTATATTATCGAGCTATTTTTGACCCGTCCTCTCTTGTATTTCAGGACATCCTTACGAGCAAAGTGATTGTCAGTGGCTGTGAACAAGATAGTCTCTATCCCTTGGTTCAAACCCCTTATGATGGCTTACTCTGTTGGACTCGTTTCACCGTTTACATGGCACATGCGCTTTGGTCATATCCCGCTTAAAAAATGTGTTGTGTTCTGCCTCAACTTTCTCCTCTTTTGTCCTTTCAATGTGAAGCATGCAGTTGGGAAAGCATCATCGTTCTGTCTTCCCTAATCGTCAGAGTCGGAGCAGTAGCTCCTTTTTGAGTTATTTCATATAGATATTTGGGGTCCCGGTCGTGTTCTGGACCATCATGGACACAGGTTTTATCTTGTTATTGATGATTTCTCTCGTCTGTCCAAGGTCTTTTTATTAAAGAATAAATCTGAAGCTAGAAATATTATCAAAAACTTTATCAATGAAGTGTAGAATGTCTTTTCTTTGTTTGTGAAATATGTGAGAATTAATAATGCTTTGGAGTTCTGTACTCATACTTTTTCCAATTATTTTTCAACTCGTGGTATTATTCATCAAACATCATGTGCATATACTTCCCAGCAAAACGATGTTGCAAAGAGGAAGCACCGTATTTGCTTGATGTTACTAGAACTCTTCTCAATCAGAGTCGTGCTCCACACTCTTTTTGGGGTGATGTGCTTACGGTTTGCTATCTTATTAATCGCATGTCCATGTCAGTCTTGGGTGAGAAAATTCCTTTATCTCTTACATTTCCTAAGAAAGAATTATTCTCGCTTACTCGTGTGTTTGGCTCGGTCACTTTGTCCACTAGTTGTCTCCAGGTCTTGACAAACTCTCTCTTAGAGCAATCAAATGTGTTTTTGTCGGATACTCCAAGACACAAAAAGGGTATAGACGTTATGATCCAATGCGCGGGAAGTATTATGTTAGTGATGACGTCACCTTTTTCAAGTCAGTAATGTACTTTTCTCCTACAGATGATAGGTTGACTTCTTCAGGCCACGATGATGAAATCTACATGCCACCACCACCAACATCACCACCATCATCACCTCCTTCACCACCACTGCCACCATTACAACCACCTATTCCCTCAGCCCTCATTGTCCATGTCCCATCGATGTTGCATTACTATACCCGTCGACATGCTTATGCTCATGGTCACCGCTTATCATCTAACACGCATGAGGTATGTTCTGAATACACGGTTTCTAACGATGGGTCTGATGGTCTGCTTGAGCAGGGTCCTTTACAGGGGACAGACGTAGAGGTTGATGATATGAACTTACATATTGCGCTTCGGAAGCAAAAACAAAGTGCATCATATACGCTAGCATCTATAGTTTCCTTTGATCGCTTGACTGAGGATTTCAAAAAAAATTGCAGGTGAAATGTCTGCGGTGGACATTCCACGGAATTATCACGAGGCTTTGAAAGAAAGTCGGTGGTGATTAGCTATGGAAGAAGAGATGGTTGCCTAACAGCCATGTGGTACTTGGAGCTTGGTTGCAACTCCTGAGGAAGCTTCTATCGTCAGTTGCAAATAGGTGTTTACTGTTAAACACAGTGCAGATGGGAGTCTGGATCAGTATAAAACCAGACTAGTTGCCTGTGGATTTACTCAAACATACGGTGCGGATTACCTAGACACATTCTCCACAGTGACTCGTCATTCTACTCTAAGAATTCTTCCTTCTGTTGATGTGGTACGTGATTCTACTCTCTTTCATCTTGATGTTAGAAATGTCTTTGTGTACGGAGACCTACAGAAAGAATTCTACATGCAACAGCCTCCTAGGTTTACCAAAAATCGGCAGGGTCTTGTAATGACCCAACAGAAGTATGTGACAGATAAGTTGGTTGAGACGGGAATGATTGGATGTCGATCTGCTACCACCCTATAGACCCTAGTATGAGGCTATATGATGATGATACAGAGGAAGTGGACATGAGAAGATATGGAGAAATAGTTGGGAAGCTCCTTTATTTTACTATAGTCAGGCCGGATATCTCATTTGCAGTTAGCCGAGTGAGTCAATTTACGGAACAACCTCGGCAGGTACACATGAATGTTGTATGTATGATCTTGAGGTACCTAAAGTCTCTGCAGGTACAGATTATTATTCAGAAAAAGAGCAACGCTTACAGTTTTTGCATGTGTTGATACTGACTATGCAGAATGACCAAAAGATAGAAAGTCCACTTCAGGTTTTACGGTCTTAGTAGGTAACTCTCTTGTCTCCCAAAAGAGTAAGAAGCAAATTGTTGTTTCCAGGTCCAATGTTGAATCCAAATATAGGTCTATGGCACAATTTACTATAGAAATGATGTGGGCCCGAGCAGTTCTAGCATATTTACACATAGATGTATTAATTCTTATGCAGCTACAATACGATAACCAGGCAGCCATGTTTTCAATGCAAACATTCCCGCATTCCATGAGAGAATCAAACATATTGAAGTAGATTGTCACTATACAAGAGATGTGATTCATAAAGGTTTTATCTCTACCTCTCATGTTAGCTCCGGGGATCAAACTGCAGATATTTTCACTAAGGCGTTGCTCAAAGGCTCTTTTCAGAAATGTGCATCCAAGCTGGGCATGATTGGCATCTATGCTCCGGGGAGTGTAGAGTATATTTATGTTTATATGTTGTTTTCCTAATATTCTAGTTTTACTGTCTATCTTATATAATTTACCCATAGGTCTCTCCTCTATATAAGAAAGCCTAGGATTGATGGAATAAATATCTTTCGATATTTTTTCCAATAATTTATATCAACAATATTGATGACATGTCACCAACAACCTGAAAAAAGATACAATCCCCTTATCGATATTGCCAACTCAACGATATCAACATATCGATGACCTTTCACCAAGAAGTCACGACAACATACGAGGTCGTACTCCGAAGTCCAAACTGTCAAGCAAACTAGGAGTAACATGGACTTAATCTCGACGTTGAATACAATCTTCACAGATGACTAATCATGATATTTCAATGTTGAGATGTGCAGGACTGGTGATCTCGCTCATCTGCATGTTAAAAAGCTATGTCATCAAATACACCTTGTTTGGCGCAGTCAAGGTTTAAAAAAACATGAGGCGGATCGAGGCGGTTTTCTGTTATTGAGGCAAGGCGTAAGCCTCGAGGCGGTCGAGGCGTAAGCCTCGATTTTATAGAGAAAATACGTGTCAAAATTATTATTAAATATAATTATGTTATCATAAAACTGTAAACTTCAAATATAGACATAATATATGATCATAAATCATAAATTTGAATATTTTAAATTTAATAGATGTACAAAATATACCATATCAACCATACATGCTAGTTTTAATTTGTGATTAAGTAAAATTAATATTGTAAATATGTGAATTCCTAATATTCTTACAAAATATACATTCTCCTAAACATATATTATACTCATTGTATCGATACAAGCAAAATTGAATATCATTTGTTGAATTAAAATTTGTTCATACTGATTAGAAACAATCCTTGTATACTTGCATGATTTCTTTGATGCAATGATGATTGTAATATAAATTGTATAATTATATATTTATGAAATGGTATGTTTAGGGAGTAACATATAATGGTACTATAATACAATATTGTGGATTGTGACTTGTATGTTTGTAGCTAAAATATGTTTTTATAACTTTAATATTATTATAAAAGTATAGATTTATATAAGTTTTTATTTATTTACCCAAAAAAATACACAACAGACCGAGGCGGCGCCTCGAGACCGCCTCACCGCCTCGACCGCCTCGGTACCGCCTAGGGTATTTGAGGCTTACGCCTCAGATATCCAGACTGAGGGTATAGCCTCGAGGCAGTTTTTCATGGAAAACGCCTCGAGGCTTACGCCTCGGTGCCTCGAGGCGCGTTTTTTAAAACCATGGGCGCAGTCACGCAAATGGCTTCTCGTACAAGTTTTCTAGAATTTTGAAATAATCCCATGTTGATGTCTCCTTCACGATATTCAAGGCCACTGATGGAGCAAGTCTGATCCTTACAGTTTCTAGGGCCTTTCAGACAAAACCTTCCACTCATCAACAATCTCTTCGGGTTTCTTTCCTTCAATCGACGCATAGGTAACCTTTATATAAAACTTCTTCACATCCACACCTTTTGTAATGCAAAGTTTAATCATTTAAACTTCTTGATCTTCATCTCCAATTCTTCCACCATATGTGATCGTTGACCTCTAAACCGTAATTTTGATACTAATTGTTGGGAATGAATCCAATAAATTAACACATAAGAAAACAATAATCAAAAAATAAAAACACGTGCATTCTCAAAACACAAGCATTTATAGTGTTTCTGCAATGTCTTCTCCAATTGCTCACACCAAACTTGTGTATTCATGAATATATTTGGGACTACAATATGTGGATGTCCTAAAGGATTATATATACCGCATATTTGAAGTTACGATTACGATTAGAGTTATGGTTATAGGAATGTGTTCTAAATTACCAAAATACCCTTTTAAATAAAAAAATGTACCATATCAATCGATGAGGTTAATGGACGCATGCATGTTGCCAATCAATCTTCACATGATGTAACCCAACAATTATAACATCTCAAAAACATGGAAGGTCGTATCCCGATATATCGACGATATATCAGTATCGACAGGTCACCGACATATCGCCGATATGTCCGATATCGGGTATCGACAGGCAAAAAAGGCAAGCTGAATCCCGATGTCGGCGATATGGCGTCGACATATCGGCGATATATCGGTATCGACATGGTACCGATATCGATACCGATATCGATATGTCCTTCCATGCTCAAAAATAGTCACATATATAAAACTCCCACGAAGGCAACGTGGGATATAAAAGTGATAAAATATACTAGTTGACAAAGAATCTGATGAAAAAAGCTATCTAGCATACATGTCTCAAAGCATGGCCCAAAATATCAATTTCGCTTTCATCTCAGGGAGCCAGCGAAATCAAAATATCAACGTTGTCACCGAGAAGTGGATATTTCAGCAAAATTTGGATGAAATTGGTGAAATGCAAAGCAGAAAATGGCATGTTGCATGTCAATTCCGATTTTGTTAGTATCACCGATATTTCGATTATATTCAGTAAAATTTCGAGCCATGTCTCAAAGTACTAAAAATAATTGAAAAACAATGCCACGAGGACTATTTACACCACAACTCTTAAGATAAGAGGTTGATGGATGCATGTACATCGCTAATAAGTCTTCATAGGATGGAAACCAAAAATTAAGACATCTAAAAAAATCTCAGAAATGAAAAACTTACATAAAGTGATCCTTGGTTATATGAGTGATATAGATACCACTTAAACAAAGAGTCAAAAGAAAAATACTAACATGTCTCAATTAATGAGAATGATTGAGAAAAAATACATCATAACGAGGACATTAGTAATATAAGTGGGAGAAATTCTAACATCTCAAAAATAATCTCATATGGAAACTTATAAGAGGTGAGAATTGATTACGATAGTGAGAAAACACTACTTGACTAAGAGTTTGATGGAAAAGATTGCCCAAATGTGAGGCCACCAACTGAAGTAATTGAGTATTTTATCACAACAAGGACATTGTAAATACAAGCGAAGGTCGTAGCATCCAAAAAAATAGTCCCATACAGAAAACTCATAGGTGAAATTGGGTGATAAGAGTGAGAAAATATTGACAATTTGAAGCTGAGCAATTTAGATGGTCATAACTGAGTCTAATATGCACAACCCCAACAAGTTGAATGGACATGTTTTCCTCACGGATTTGGTAAAAACTCACAACATTACAGTACCTCAAAAGGCCAAATTTTTATTGTGAAGAATGACCATAATGTCGTAAAATCAAGGTTGCAGAAGTCGACAGTCGGTACTCGATCAGTCTGGTCACTGACTAAGAATTAGTCAACGGATGGGCAGCTAATCGAATTTAGTAGGGTATTAGCTTATTTTGATTTTTTTATATTTTAAATATATAAATATTTTTTATACATATACTCTCATAAAGTTACTTAGATATAGATATTTCAATTTTATAAAAGCTAAAAAAGAAGCAATTAAAGGAAACAACAACAATAACAAAGCTTTTTCCCACAATTAAGTAGGGTCGGCTACATGGATTCTACGCCTCCATTCAGATCTATCTTGGGTCAATCCCTGGGCTTATATCCAAAAAATTAAGATCCATTCATATACTCACATTCCAACACTTCTTAGGTCGTCCTGGCCCTCAACCAGCTCAACATCCCAAAACTCGCATCTCATAATTGATGCATCAGTTGCCCATCTTTACAAATGACCAAACCATCTTAAGCGGTTTTCTCGCATATAATCCTCGATCGGAGCTACATCAACTTTATTTCTAATTGCATTATTTCGAATCCGATCTTTACGTGTGTGTGTGTGTGTGTGTCCACACTACCACCTTAGCATTATCATTTCTGCTACTTCCATTCTGTGAACTTGTATATGGTTCACAGGCCAACATTCAGATCCATCGAGCATAACAGGTCTCATAGTTGCTTTGTAAAACTTTCCTTTGATTTTTAAAGAATTTTCTTATCACAGAGAACAGTAGAAGCTCCTCTCCACTTTAGTCAGCATGCCTTTAATCTATTAGTAACATCTCCATCAATTTCCCCATCATGTTGCAAAATACATCCCAGGTATCTAAAAGAATCTCTCTTTTGAATGTTATCGTCACCAATTTTTACCCCGATTCCTTCATCATTATTGCCATCAAAGGTACACTTCATATATTCAATCTTGATCCTACTTATATGAAATCCTTTAGTCTATAATGCATGTCTCCAACCTCAAGCTTCTCATTTACTTCATCTCTAGTCTCATCAATCAACACAATATCATCAGCAAATAACATAAACCAAGGTATCTCATCCTAAATGAGAATTGTCAACTTCTCCATAATCAACGTAAAAATAAATGGACTCAAGTTAGAACCTAGATGTAAAACAATATTGATGTCAAAATAGTTAGCCTTCCCAAACTGGATCCTTACACACGATAAAGCTCTATCATACATATCATTTATGAGGTAATGCAGGGATCGCCATATCGCGATATATCGTCGATATATCGGCGATATATCGGTATCGACAGGTCACCGATATATCGCCTGAGACGATATCGGATATCGACAGGAGAAAATGCCTTGGTGGATACCGGGTTTCAGCGATATGCGTCGATATATCGCCGATATATCGGCGATATATCGGTATCGACATTGTATCGAAACGATATCGATACCGATATTTCCTTCCTTGGGTTAATGTAAGAACGGGTACTTGTCTCTTCTCCAAAACTCTCCATGATATCTCATGTGGGACATAATCATAAGCCTTCTTCAAATCAATAAAAATCATATGGAGGATCTTCCTTTTAGCTCAATAAAACTACATTGTTCTCCTCAGCAAATGGATGGCTTCAATAGTTGAACAAACTGGCAAGAATCTGAATTGATTTTCTTTACTTAAGAAACTTGTCTCGACCTTCTTTCAATCACACATTCCCAATTTTTCATAGTGTGACTCAGCAGCTTCATACCTCTGTAATTTGAACAATTTTAAATGCCTTCTCTGTTCTTATAAAGAGGCACCACAATACTTCTCTAATCTTAAGGCATTTTCTTGCTTCACCAAATAACATTGAATAAATTCGCAAGCCAAATCAAACCACGCTCATCTAAAACTCTCCATACTTCTATAGGGATGTCACCCGGTCCTACACCTTTCTCATGCCTCATAACCTTCAAAGCCACATCTACTTCCTTTCTTTGTATACATCTATAGCTTGCACGATTCAAGTAATTTTCACTACAAGCTAGATCACCCAAAGTGATCTCTCTAATTCCTTCGCAATGAAAAGTTTACGGAAATATTGATTCCATATTGTCTTTATATCATTATGAGTAACAAGTGTATGTCCTTCCTAATCCTTAATGCATCTCACTTGACAAAGGTCTTTGGTCTTTCTTTCTCTTGCTTTATCCAACCTGCATATATCCTTCTAGTCCACCTTAGAGTCGAGATTTTTGTACAAAACTTCATAAGTTGTTGACTTAGCTTCGCTTACAACTTTCCTTGCTTCCTTCTTCTCTATTTTATAGTTTGTGACAATTTCCTCAGTTCTATCCTTAGACATAGCTTTAAAGCATGCTCTTTTCATTTTGAGCTTCTCTTGCACCCCTCCACTCCACCAAACCTCCTTTTGGCTTGGATCTCGTCCCTTTGACTCGCCTAGCATCTCTTTGGCCACCTTTCGGATACAAGATGCTACTGCCTCCCACATCTCGTTTGCGCTTCCGCTACAATCCCAAGATAAGTCTTCTAAAACCTCCTCCATAAAGCTTGATTGCTTCAGTTGACGATTCCACTATCAAGTTCTAGTGATCATAGGAACCCTCCTTTTCTTAACCAGCGCTTATATTTGCAAGTAAAGGGAAAAATAAAAAAAACAAGTTAAGAACAAATGTTAGGTACATAATACGAGTTAATATTCACAAACATATATAACATGTGAAAATAAAATTAATATAAGTAGCATGTAAAAAGCCATTCATCTCTATCAATGTCATCATCCAATCAAGATCTTCTTCTTCATCTTCACCATCACCTTCTTCATCTGTCTTCAGGCAGAAAATCCTCCTCTTCCTCATTTATAGGTACAATGATGGAGTTTGAAGATGAAGCTCCCTTACCACATTCACATCTTTGGATTCTTCTCAGTTCCAAATTCTCTTCGACACCACTTGCATAAACCATTGCACCCCAAGTCAATTCGAAACGTAGAAAGACCTCATCTTGAGCTTGTACATTGACCTCTCCAGTTCATTCACCTAAATGTGCGTGATCACGAAAGGAAAGATGATCTCTACCTTTCACAAGTTGACATTCTATCAGATTGGAATTGAAATGAGCGTACACAAGATCGTTCAGTCTTTATCTCTCCAGCATGCCACTCTTCTTAGCATGGATCTACAATCAACATTACAAAAATGGTAACTATATCAAATATTAATTTACTACTAGTATCCAAGTAGACGGGTCAGTGGAGTAGTTACCGAGTCAAATGTACTCCAGTTGCGCTCACATCTAGAGGATGAAGACGTCAAGCCCAAAATCTTGATGGTCGTGTCTTTCAAATGCAACGTGTCATTTTCATGATTATACCACCAATTAGCTAATAAAATAAAGAATTGGTAGAGTCGATAGAATCAAAGATGATTCGAATGACATGAAATTAAAACAATGCTTGAAATACATTGATCGTAACTTTCTTCATTCCTCATCCTTTGGCTTACCTCACGACTAATTTCTTGCCAAACAACCTGCGACCATGTTTGTAATCAAGAAGCTCCATTGTTGTGATGGCTTCTTGTACATCTGGATAAAATCTTTCTATGCAATCCATAAAACTTCTCTTTACCACAATATCTGCATCACCACCACACTCCGTGTAGAAGAAGCATGAGTTCAAAAAGTAAGCCGCTATATGAAATGGAGTGTCAAGTCTGCCTTTGATCCTGTAGATAATAGTGTCCACAAAAAACTTGTAAGACGACGCTACATTATTGAAAGATGGCATTATCTCTCTCTCCTTACCTCTTCAAGTCCTTGTAAACAAAGCTCGTAGATGGGCGTCGACCCACATCAACCACATACAAGAGAGGAACCAAAGGTGTAAAAAACTTGATTGCAAGTGAGGTGTGATTTCAAAAAGGAGTACTGAAGACTATGGATGTTGCTTGTTCTCCCTTTTTGGTCATATACCATTTGCAGTTTTTACACTCGTCTGACGAAAAGATTAACCTGCTTGTCTTCTTTTCTTTATAATACTTTTAAGAGTGAGGAAAGTAGTTGTAAACTTTGTTTGATCTGGTCTAGTGATGTCCCTCTTGTTTGTGAACTTCCACATCAAGCTCAGAGTTTAGTGTGAGCATAAATGAAAACTGTGAGTGTCTTCACCTTTCTAATTACGCTCTTCACTTTTGAATCTTTGCTTATCTCCTCAAAAGCAAGATCAATGAAATGCGCAGCACAAGAAGTCCACCATATCTGGGGATATTTTGTTAGCAGCAATTTCTCTGCTGCTACATTTACCGAAGTATTATCCACAACAACCTGAACAACATTCTCCGCTCCAACTTCATTTATGCACTCATCCACCAGCTAAAAGATGTACTCAGTGATGTTTATCCAAGGCATCAACGCATTTCAAAAATGAAGTACCTAATGAGCAATAGACACAAAGTTCATGATGCTCCTCCCCCGCATGTCCATACATTCATCAATTATTATAGAGCATCGTGTCTTCTTCCATGTAATATGATGACATTGTAAGTCATCTGATATTTTCTTCACCGCCTTATTAAAACATGGACCGCTCATCTCATACCTCGCAGGAGTCTTGAAACTGGGACCATACATCCTAATTGCCTCCACTATCTACTTCAAGGGCTTCATGGTCAATGCATTGGAAGGGATCTACGATGTATATGCTCAGTTGCATATATAGGAGACAACCCTTTCACGATGATCCTTGGGTAAAGCATCATTTATGATCATCTGACGTGATCCTTAAATAGCAACGGTCTGCTCTAGAAATTCGGAAAATCAACGTCTTTTTGCATATCCAACATCTTCGGTAATGTTGATATTGATCTCATCTCCCATCTCAGCAACCCCAACGGCTTTCTGACTCTTCTTTCCGACAATGTCATCCACGTATGGTAACATCATCTTCTTCATATCTTCATCCACCTTAGGACATGCAGTTGCAATGCCCTTACAATACGCAAGATGTTGCTTGAACCTATAAACCCCTCCTTTCACCATCTTCTTGCACAACATGCAAGTAATCGTATTCAGATCTACACGGTTTGAAAGGTATCCAAATTGCCATGTAGGATCATCTGATCTCAACGGCACATAGAAAGACGAGTCGCTATAAGAAGCAACATTCATGGGGGTGTGGCCATCTATATTATCAGAAACTCACAAGTTAAAACTTGGCATAAACAAATTACTAATTACTATTCTACTAATAGTAACTATATAGTAAAATTATAACAAAATCAAGTTACAAGTTCACATAAGAACAAACAAATGCATTTAAATAAGAACAAACAAGCTGCAACTCCTACAAATGCATCTAAATAAACATAAACAAGCAACAACTCCAGTTACATTGAAATAATCCAGTCATTACATGAGGAAATTTCAGTTACATTGAAATAATCCAGTTAGAAGCACAGAAAATATTTGAAAGTTGAGATATATTTAAACACTTCACAAAAATACAGATACTGTTTTTATTGGAAATTGAAATCCAAGAAGAAATTCAACTCAAGAAGCAGTAGTTTACTTCTATGTAGATACCAACTCAGCCCTTCAGAGAGGAACTGACGCTATAAATAACCGATAAGAACAATAACTGGTTCACCTTTAGAAACCTTTTTACCGAATCAGATCGATATGGTTTGATACAATCATACAATTAAATACATGTAAAGCTACCTGATATGTGTCCCTCCAGAATGACTACTAAACGTATACGAACTAGCAAAGTAGCAAGATAGATGTATAATATTCACTATCAAGTCACAAGAAAGATAGTTGAGCTTATAAGCATTTTATTGCAGCATGAGCTGACCTCCTTTGCAAATGGCTAAACCACCTTAAGCGATTTTCTCACATCTTGTTAGAAAATAAACTTCCGGAAGCGAAACATGGAAAAAGATAAACAACACGAAGAACATCGGGATTTTACGTGGAACCCTACTCCGTAAGGAGCGGGATGAAACCACGGGAGAAGCCCTCAAAGGGGCATATGCTTCATTGCTTTTTCTCAATGAGTACAGGAGGTCTGGGGCTCATTATATAGCCTCTCCAGAGCCTCCAAGTCCCACCACTAAACGATGTGGGACTAAACACATGAATGGGGTAAATGGATCTTCTCCGGGATCCATTTACTCTGCTACAACACTATGGGCGCACTACCAAATACTCCAACACTCCCCCTCGAGCTGGAGCATGCAATGCTCAGCTTGGACAAACAGAAAGAAACTCAACTCAACGCTACAAGACACTACGGACAATATCAACCCAACGCGCACATTGCTGCAGTCGAGGACGTTGCTTCTCATGCCGTGCAGGTGAGGAGGACGAACGGGCTGGAGTGTGAGTCAACTGAAGACTCGAAATCTGACCATCGAGTCTGAACTTGCGCCTGAAGTCTCCTCGTCGGAGAACTGGGTCTCTCCCATCTGGCTCAGAGAATGGTGCACTGCTCTAGTGTACCTATGATACCACATGAAAACCCTTGCCAACATATGGCATAGGGAATGGTCCTCTACTCTGTAGTCCCTATGGCTCACATGAAAACTCTGGCCTGACAACTAGAAGAATGATGGGGACCTCTGACAATGATGGCAACATATGCTCATCTGAAAATGACCGCAATCATATGCGTGTCTGAAACTGGAATCTGTAGAGTCTGATCAACATCTGGCTGGTCTGAGGAATCTGCATCTGGCATCTGAATCTGGAACACAAGACCTGTGACTCTATACCATACTCCCCCTTTCTCCCATACTTGTCGGAAAACATGGACGTCGACCAAGTTGGGAGAAGACAACAATGATGGGGAGAAAACATGAAACTTGCGGCTATTCTTTTCTCTTTTTTTAAGCCGTCAATTTTTTTTAATATACGGCTTTTTCAACGCTTTTTTTAAGCCGTCATTTTTTTTGGACTTTCCTCTTTTCCTTTTTTCTCGTACGGATTTTTTTGTACGATTCCATTTTTTCTTTTTTTTTCTTTTTTTGACAAATAAAAGGTGGTTCAATTGGACCCAATCATACATCAGCCCAATTGGGCTTACAAAACACAACTTCTTTTACTCTCTCTCTCTTTAACAGGCCTTCTCTCCTTTTCTTTTTTTTCTTTTTTTGAAAAACTTGCACCCTCCTTTTTTTTGAAAAACATGCACCCTTCTTTTTTTTAAAACAAGCTTCTCTCCCCCCCCCCTTTTTCATCACCTTTTTTTTAAAACAAGCAAAGCCCACTTGGGCCCTTTACCTTCCTCTTCCCTTTTTTTATTCGACTGGGTACCCCAATAGGGCCTCCCCCTCCCCTTTTTTTTTCACTGTAATTATTTTTTAACATACGTTTATGCGCCCTTTTTAGGGTTCCCACGGGGAAACCCTTTCGAATGCCCCCGCCCCCCCTTGCCGCTTCTGATCGCACGCCGCTACAGGGGAAGAAGCCCGCGCCGCCAACGGCATGGAGGCCCGATCTTGCGGGCGCGGCTGGAGGAGCCGCATGGGGAGCACCTCCACGCGAGGAGGGGGCCATGGGGTCTGGACCCGCTAGAGGATGGGGGCGATGGTGCCTGGACCCACCTGTCTGGAGATGCAAGGCGCTCCGCGCCGCCTGGGGGATACGAGGAAGGCGGGGCGGCTTCCCAAATAGGTCGCGCTGCTGAGAGATGCGAGGCTTCGCCCGGAGCTTGGAGGTTGCCGCCGCGATGGAGGAGGAGAGCCAGGAGGTGGCGATGCCAGCAGCCGCGCGGGAAGGTGCACGCAGTTGCGGCCTTCCTCGAGCGCCACGAGGGCCTGGAATCTGACCGTCGAGGCTCTGGAGTGTGCGCGTCGGACACCACCAGGAGGCGGTGCTTCCGCCTAGAGCTGCGGAAACGCCTGGAGGTCACGCGGGAAGAGCCTTGGGCCTCCTCGCGATGAAGGGGAGGAGCCTGGGAGGCCGCACGCTTTCTGCGCACTCGAGAGGATGTGCACCTGGATCTGGAGGGTTTTCTCGCCGCCTTTTTTTTCAGATCTGGCTGCCGCTAATGCCGTTGGACTTTCACGCACACGATCTAGATGTGCGGCTGCAAGAGCCACGTGAGGATGGTGGCCACGCCCAGGTGTACGATCAGCAGCATGCACTTGACGATCTAGAAAGACTCTTGCGAGAACAGCAACAAATTTGTGAGAACAGGGGCCTCTTTGCCTTGAGTTGTTGGGAATGAACAGCAACTAAAGCAGCAACTCAGGGAGAGCTAGGGTTTGAGAATGAACCTTATAATTGAATCAAAAAATTGAACTTTCTTCAAGAACAAATCCACCAACAGTAATTGAATCGAAACTCAAAAAAAAAACATAACATGATTCCTCGAGAATAGAACCCGCTCTGATACCATGTTATAAAATATGAAGAATGCGGAAGCGATAGATAAACAGAGCATAAACAAGAAAGATCAAGCATGGGAACACCATGATTTTACGTGGAACCCTACTCCTTGAGGAGCGGGATGAAACCACAGGAGAAGCCCTCAAAGGGGCATATGCTTCATTACTTTTTCTCAATAAGTACAGGAGGTCTGGGGCTCCTTATATAGCCTCTCCAGAGCCTCCAAGTCCCTTGTCGGAAAATCAACATCGACTGCAATCATATGCGTGTCTGAAACCATCCTTCTGATTGCATCATCTTATCCTTAATCAGAGCTACACAAACCATCCTTCTGATTGCATCATTCTTTGTGCGTGTGTCCACACATCCACTTTAGCATTCCCATTTCTGTTATCATCATTCTCTACGCATGTATATGGTTGACATGCCAACATTCAGATCCATAGAGCATAGCAAGTCTTATGCTTCTTTGAAGAACTTTCCTCTTATTTTTAAAGAAAATTTCTTATCACAGAGAACAGAAGAGGCCCATCTCCACTTTAGTCAGCATGCATTTATTCCATTGGTAACATCTTTCTCCATCATGTTACAAAATAAATCCCATGTATCTAAAAGAATTTCTCTTCCGAATGTTATCGTCACCAATCTTCCTTGATTCTTTTATCACTGTGTCCATCAAAAGTGCACTCCGTATAATCAGTCTTAGCCCTACTTATATGAAATCCTTTAATCTCCAATGCATGTCTCCAGACCTCAAGTTTCTCATTTACTCCATTTCTAGTATCATCAATCAACACAATGTCATCAGCAAACAACATACACCAAGATATCTCATCTTGAATGTGACTTGTAAGCTCGTCCATAATCCACGTAAAAAGAAATGGACTCAAAGTTGAACCTTAATGTAAACCAATGTTGAAGTCAAAATATCAGTCTTTCCAAACTGGATCCTTACACAATATAAAGCCCTATCATGCTTATCCTTTATGAGGTTAATGCATAGGACAGATACTTGTCTCTTCTCCAAAACTCTCCACAATCTCTCATGTGGGACAAAATCATAAGCCTTCTCCACAAAAAACAACAACAAAGCCTTTTCCCACAATTAGGTAGGGTCGGCTACATGGACTCTTCGCCTCCATTCATATCTATCTTGGATCAATATCGAGCTTATGTCCAAAAAACTAAGATCCCTTTGTATAGTCTCTTTCGAACACTTCTTGGGTCGTCCTACCCCTCTCTTAGCTAGCTCAACATCCCAACACTCGCATCCTCTAATCGGTGCGTCATTTGATCTTCTTTGCAAAGGAACAAACCATCTTAACCGGTTTTCTCGCATCTTATCCTCGATCGGAGCTACACCAACTTTCTTTCTTATTGAATCATTTCGAATCCGATCTCAAACCTTCTCCAAATCAAAAAAAATCATATGGAGGTTTTTCCTTTTTAGCTCGATAAATGTCCATTGTTTTCCTCAGCAAATGGATGGCTTTAATAGCTAAGCGACCTGGCATGAATCCGAATTGATTTCTTTTAATTTAGAAACTCATCTCAACCTTCTTTCGATCACATATTCCAAAATTTAAATTGTGAGAATCATCAGCTTGATACCTTCGTAATTTGACAATTTTGAATGCCCCTTTTGTTCTTGTAAAGAAGCACCGCGATACTTTCCTCTGATCTTCAGGCATTTTCTTACTTCGCCAAATAACATTGAATAAATTTGTAAGCCAAATCAAAGGACGCTCGCTTAAAACTCTCCATACTTCTATAAAATTGCCATCCGGCCCTATACCTTTCCCAGATCTCATAAACTTCAAAGCCTCCTCTACCTTCTTTCTTTCTATTTGTCTATAACTTGCATGATTCAAGTAACTTTCACTACTGGCTAGATCACCCAAAGTATTCTCTCTATTTCCTTCCCAAAAAGCTTATGGAAATACTGCTTCCATCTAGTCTCCATATCCTTCTGAGCAACAAGCACGTGACCTTCCTCATCCTTAATGCATCTCACTTGAGAAAGGTCTTTGGTCTTTCTTTCTCTTGCTTTGGTCAACATGAATATATCCTTCTGGTCCTCCTTAAGTCGAGATTTTTGTACAAAACTTCATAAGGTTTTGACTTTGCTGCGCTTACAGCCTTCTTTACTTCCTTCTTCGTTATTTGTAGTTTGTGACAGTTTCCTCTGTTCTATCCTTAGACATAGCCTTGAAGCATACTCTTTTCATTTTGAGATTCTCTTGCAACCCTCCACTCCACTACCAAGCCTCCTTTTGGCATGGAGCTCCTCCCTTTGGCTTGCCTAGCATCTCTTTTACCCTTCAGATACAAGATGCTACCACCTCCAACATCTCGTTGCTACATTCTCAAGATAAGTCTTGTAAAACAATATCCCTAAAGCTAGATAGCTTTAGTTGAAGATACCGCCATCTAGTTCTAGTGATCTTTGAAACCCCCCTTTTCTTTACAAGCCCTTTTATTTGCACATCCATAACTAACAAGCGATGGTGGGTTGTCAAACTCTCTCCTGTGATTACTTTGCAGTCTTTGCAACACAAATGATCTCTTCTCATTAATGCAAAGTAATCTATCTATGTTCTAGTCGAGCTACTCTTATAAGTAATTAAATGATCCTCCCTCTTTTGAGGAGAATGTTTGCTATGAAAAGATCATAAGCCGTTATAAAATCCAAAATGTCGTTTCATTCTTCATTTCTATCCTCGGAGCCATGGCCTCCATGAACACTAGCATACCCTGAAGCATCTTTTCTCACATGCCCATTACGATCTCCACCCAGGCAAATCATCTCTCTTTATTGAATTCCTTGGAAAATCTTATATAGATCCTCCCAAAAAGCACGTTTAATCATTTCATCTAAATCAATTTGCGATGCATAAACTGAGATGATAACCAAAATTTCTTCAAGCACCAATTTTAACAAAATAATCCAATCCCTGAATCTTTGCACCTCAACCACACAATCCTTCAAATCCTTATGAACAACCACTCCAACAACGTTTCAATCCTTATCTTTATATGAATAATAATGTTTAAAACATGTCTTCTCGATCTCGTGCTTTCTCTCCAACCAATTTTGTCTCTTGAAGACATAGTATCTGAATCATCCTTCTTTCCATCGTATGTACGATCCCCATCGATTTGTCAGTCAAAATACCAATATTACAACTTCCTATCCGCAACTTCCTTAGCAGAAAAAAATTGAAGTTCTTCCATGTGATGCACAACAAACTTGACATTGCCATAGATCATGCAACCAAGGAATATTAGGGAAATATGAATATGAATCATTTATAAAAAAATAAATAAAGTAAATCACACGGGTATTTCCTCCCGTGATTATTTTCCCAATGACAACAAACCAACTCAACTGACTTACAGACTTACAGTGAGAGTCGAGGCTCCATAGATAATCTCAATAAGCTCCGCTGAGGACATATATATCGTATAAACGATACATAACAGTGTAACACGGCACAATAGCATAAAAATAAACATGCCATTCAACAAACTATTATTAAAAAATCGCAAAAAAATTAAAACCCTAACCTTCAAGTAGGTGATGCTAGCTGGAGCACGAGGAGAGGAATGTCGAGGAACTACTCGATGATTGGATGGAGCTACCGACGTGGAGGACCTGGCGATCAGACCGGCTGGAGCTGGCGACTGGAGGAGGTGTCGACAAATGCATAGGCTAGGTTTCAAAGGGAGCTCAGTCTAAGGTTTGCATGAGGGCATGAGGGTTTCTATTATTGGCGGACAATAACCTAAAACCATCCAACATATGGCTTTTTGGGTTTCAAGTATCCGGATCCTACTTGCTAAAATCGATTGATTAGTCGGTCGACTAGCCAGTTCGACTAATCGCTATACCTGACTAAATGCCGATTAGACCTAGTCAAGTCGACCTCAGTGTTGCAAAAGACGGTATTCAGTATTCAATCGGAGGGGTCACTGAATAGATAATAGTCGGTATTCGGGTGACTATTCAAAATTATTCGATTTTGTATTTTTTAATATAAAAATTATTTACAATACATATATTCTTATATTTTATATGTATATGGTCATTAATTAACATGAATCCAAGATAAAAGTACTAATCAATATAATAGATATATAGAATTTGACATTTGTTGCGATACCGTGGTAAAATGTAACCCATAAAACTGAAAATAAAAAAAATCAAAAGTTAAACTCCAGTCGGGCCAATCGGCTGAATAGTCGGGCGACTATTCGGTCAGGTTGACGATTGACCGACTGGAGGTCTATTCAGTTGGGGACCCCCCCCCACCCGCACCGCATAGTCTGACCAACTACTCGGGATAGTCGACTGACTATTGCAACACTGGTCGACCTATATACCGATTCGATTAATCAAGTTTACGCAAAATAGTGCCATCATCTATCTAATGTGTAGGGGACCCCATCTTGGTATTCATGTCAATCCATATCATGATCTATAAAGATTGTTTCTTTAGAGATTGATTGTTTAGTAAACGGTCCTCACATTTCCCCAACTATAACCTATTCCTTAATATTAACCCCTAACTCCCACCCCAAGCTATCTAGTCAGCCTGACTTTGAATCTCTATTGTGCCATTAGACTGCACCCTTCGAGACTAAATTAACTTTTAGGTTCTCCGGGTAACACCAAAGTGGACTTCCCAAAACAATCAAGTTGGTTGCTACTTATACGCATCATGCCATTCATAATGTATCGAATCGTCGAGCAAGACTTTTTAGATTGATGAAAACTAAAAATGGCAACCAACTTCATGACCTACTCAATAGGACAACAAAATATTTCAACTCGGTGTCCAAAAGTTTCGATGCATGTACATTCATTTTGCTAGCATTCTCAAATTGCATTCTTCCCCTCCTTTCTGGCAAATATTTTTTATCTCCGTATGTTTTCCTAGATGAAATTGGAGGATCAATGGCAAAATGGCAAAACATTCTCCCACTTGAAGTAGGGTTTGTTATATGGATTGTTGCTCAAATCCATGTTGGCAAAATTGGAAGATCAATGTAAAATAATAATATGCATCAACATGGTTGGAGAATAGGTTAAGTACCCATCATGAAGTCCATATTAACCAATAGTATGGAACTATAATCTTTAAGACAAATAAATAAATGATACATGCATACTATACAACTTTGACATGGTAAGATTCTACCTCCATTGATTGACCTAAAAGTTAGTATAAAACAAAACTGCACAAACTACTATACATTTTAAAATAATACTGAAGTCAACTTAAGCCTAAAAAATGCAAAGATGATGCAGGACAGCATTGAATTTATACATGAAAAAGAAGAAAACTCCTCAATTTCTTAAATCGATAAATTATGCATGCTTCTCGTATATGTTATAACTAAAAAGTGGTCGCTTTTTATGCATGCATGTGTGCGTGTGTGTGTGTGCGCGCATGCATTTGTGTCTGGGTGTGCGCACGTTGGGTACGTGTGTGCATTGGGTGTGTGCATGTGTGTGGGTATGTGTGTGCGTATGTGGGTATTTGCATGTGTTGGGGGGTGTATGCGTAGGCACGGGCATGCATGCACACATGCACATGAGTGTGGGTGTGTGTGGTGGTGTGCATGTGCATGGGTGTGTGTGCATGCATTGGGTGTGTGCATACGTTTTGTGTGTGAGTGGACGATATATGTATATGTGTGTATTTTGAGACTAGCCTGACCTATGAAAAATTCATGCCTCCCCCTAGCAAAGGTTTCGGCCCCAAGATTGAACTATGATCTTTTGGATGGTAGGCACATTGCATTACCAACTAACCAATTAACATTTATGCTATTTACACTTCTTCCAGAGCATAACCCATCGGTAGGTCAGAAAACAGTAGATTAAAAGGGGAAACAATAATGCATGAAAATCTTTCATGAAACATCATTTCACATATAAAAAATTATCATAGGTGTACCGGCTTTGACCAGCCTCTTTTAAGAGATATGAAACTTCTTTTAGACTGCTGACATCAACTACTGTAAGGTCTGATACATGAGTGTTGCCGTTGCGGTCATGCTTGATAGTGTATTGTTTGCCACAAACAGTAGTTGTATCAGGACAATTTGTTCTGTTTGCCACTAATAAGTCGCGTACGGTTTCATTGTATATCTCCAACATGGACGCCTGAAGCATTCAAGAAATCAAAAGATGACAAACATAATTATATGAATTGGGAATGTGCACATCAATGTTAATGAGAACCTGCATTTTAAACGCCCAGCCATGAGATGATAATGATTGGCTAGTTTGAAATATTTGTTCCAACGAGCGAGGTATCAGACCTCTCAACTCAGAAGATTCTTGCTTGCCCATCATTGTATAAGTTTTACCTGAGCCTGTTTGTCCATATGCAAATATGCAAACCTGTATGCAGTCCAAGCTGTCTAATAAGTGTCCCATTCTAAAATCTGAAATCAGCACAACGGATAAAAGCAAAAGTGATTGCCTTGTAGCCATCAAGTGCGCTTTGAACCAACTGAGAAATTTCAACAAAAATATCTTGCTGTGATGCTTCATGGTCAAAAACTTTGTCAAAAGTGAAACTGTGTTTCTTATCTGTTAAAAGAAACCAAATTTGTTTTACGGCTCTTTAAACACGTGTGAAAATGATAGGAAAAACAAATGCACTGAAAAGATGCAAAAGATCCACAAAATGGAGAAGTTGAACCCTTACTATTGTGCAACAAATCAATTCCACGACCAAGAGACTCCGTCAAGGTGGGGTAAGAAACAGCACTGCTTTCTGTTCCACTAAAATCATGATCATGAAACAAAGGACGAACTCTACAGAACACTCTAATATTCCCTTTTAGCTCCTGCATTGCAAACAATTAAATATTAGAAATAGTAAATGCTGAAGTAAAAAATTGAAGCAATAAAAGGTTCATTTAAAATCCACACTCATCGCATTTCATTAGTACAGCACAAAATTTATACAAATCTTAAAAATAAACCCAATCAATCATTGAGCGCATGCTCTCTTTTTAGAAACATTGAACTCATACATACTCATGCCAAATAAAAGTAGCTTGGTTGTATATATAACTATTTTTGTAGATAGAGAAAGAGCACACAGGAGCTTCCACAAGGACACCCCAAAAACTAAGTACAATTCCAACACTTAAAAGGGAAATAAAAAAAGTTAAATGTACATGAATGGATTCCAAATGACCAGCTCAATTCCAACTCGTACAAAATTTAGAACACTGAACATTCATGCATGTACATCTCCTCGACCACATGAACGTTCTAAATATAAGGTTGGCCATTCAAATAAAGCACACAATCCAGTAAAACGTCGACTCCAGAGGCAGAGGACCTCAATTTAGTGTTTTTAGCCAAAAAGTCACCAACTCACCGTGGTCTGCTCCACTACTAATTACCAAGTATCACTCCAGTAGAGTTTGGAAGAACCTGTTAAGCATCTCCAAATATTGCTCACACAGATAACCATTGTTCAGTTGGTGTCAAAACATGAAAATGAGCACCAAGTTACCAACAACAGCTAGCGTTCCAACTTTATACCAACAACCAGCGCACTAACACGGTAACACCCCATATCATTCAATGTCAAAATTAAAAAAAATAGGTGTTCAGCATGCAGACGAGCGGCAGAAAGGAGACGGGATACATCGCTATCAGATTGCAACCATTAACTACTCAAATTTGAATTGAATTTTAAAATTGACAAATGAAGGACGATGTATTTATTAAAAACAATTCCAAGTTGCATTTTTTATTTTGAAAGTTATGATGCCAATGATTAAATAATATGTGTGATGGCATGTGGATATTGAAAACGGAGGCATATTATAAAAGTTACTTTTTCGTTAATTATATTTTAATCATGATGGGAGTTAAGAATATGATTGACTCATTATCAGTTATTGTATTTTGAGGTCAGCCTTTTAAAAGCGTAATCCAAGAGAAATAACATTAATGTATTTTCTGATGGGAGTTAAAAGTGCAATCCAAGAAAAATAACATTAATGTATTTTCTGATGTTAAAGATATATCAACAAACACTATTCCCTAGAGAGTTCCCAATTTAACCACAGTCATTCATTGCCTTTTCCATGATTTCTGTAAAGAAAAAATTAATCAGTACCTGAATAGTATTGTGAAGTTTTTTTCTCAACTTTTCACCGTCTATAATCTTAAGTTCTGCTTCAGCTAAGCGGCTTTTAAGATCTTGCACTTCCTTCTTCTGTTCTTCATATACCATGGTTGTTTCTAGCACAGATGAGTCAGCCATCTACAGATGCCTGAGAATTAGTTATGGCTTGAATTGATAGCATGCACAGAAGGTATTAGTGATTTGGACTGATTTGGGAAAAAATCAATAAAGCATTACAAAAGTTCAAAACAGACACTCAACATGCATAAAACAATCAACACAAAAGCCACGCATGCAGATAAGTTCATGTAAGATGATATCTTTCACGAACAAATAAATAAAAAAATGGTGAAGCCTTCTCCCACTATAAGTAGGGCTACATGGATTCTTGCTCAAAACCATATTGAAAGATTAGACTATTTTTTACGCTGGTTGTCGACTACCTAATGCAACCCTCACAAGGGAAGATTTGAACCCTGATCTTTTGGGTGCTAGGCATACTGCACTACCACCAGACCATTTAAGTGGGTACTCGCGAACAAATAACTAACCTGCAATTTTGCATTTGCAGAATCCAGTTGTGATTGCAACTTGTTAATTTGGTCCCTTTGCGAGGAACAAGTACCCTGAGAAAGATAATAAAATCCATTCAGTCATACAAACTAAGACAGCTTAATCAATAAAAGAGGGAAACAAACCTCAAGAACATCTGTTTTGCTAATGAGCATCTCTAAGTCAAGAATAGTCTTTTGAGCGCGCTCCTTGAAATCAGCTAACTCAGCTTTCAAAGTTTGAACACTCCCTATCTGGAGATTCCTATCATTCCTCACATGTTGCAGTTCTGCTCTTAGGCATTCCAATGTGCCTTTTAGCTCTTCCTTTTCCCTTATGGCATCTTGCTGACAAGTCTATAAAAAAGAGCGATCAATTCAATGATGTAAATTGCCCGAAAGAATCCCAAGAAGAAAGAAATATGAAAGTAAGATTAAGAACCTAAATGTAATACTAAGCACAGACCTGAAGAATTGTATTAAAAATCTGCACCAATATCCAACAAACCTCCATATTTTGTGAGATGGCCTTCGTAACTCCAATGTTATTCATTGGGTTTAGGCAGATAAGCACAATTTTCGTAATTTAACAATTGCAAGCAGCATTATATTACTCAGAAACTGGTGTGAAAAAAATGGAAATAAGCCATGGATCATAAACTTTTCCTGGCTTGAAAACTACCGAGCAACACAGACAATTAAAGCAAAACTCCAACTAAACCTGGACTCCGACCTAAATAGATTAATTAACTAGCTTATGTAAAATAATAATAAAATTGATCTCCTGAAGTTAAAACAAAAGGATGCAATCAAATACCAATCGAAGTGCAACCGAATGTTCAAACAAACTCATAAACTTTTCAATATCATATCAATTATGCGGTCTGCCAAATATTAATCAATTGCATGGTGGACTCATGATACTCCTGGCAAATGGCCAATTATTAACTGTTTTATATAAATGAAATATGAGTGCCATAGCTTGAACAACATAATGCGAATAAATGTGTGTTCATTCGGTCTATTTACACAAGATTACAAGAGGCAGAGATCTAAAACTGTTACCAATCAGGTTGAGGCAACCAGCACATAAAGCAGGTCTAACTCACCTTTGAGGAGTTTAATTGTTCCTGTAACAAGTTGGAATGAGACCTCAAGCTGCTCAGAGCCTCCATCATGGAACTCTTCTCTTTTTGTAGCTTTGCATTGGCTTCATTTTGTGCTGCAGCATCGTTCTGAAGTCTACTGTTGTAGTGCTGTAAACTGGTGTTATATTCTTGCAACCGCTTATTTATGTCTTCAATAGATTTAATCTACACCAAAGTTATTTTTAGTACTTATTAGACTATACAAAACAAATTTAAAATGGAAAAATATTTGTTGCCCTGTCATAAGAGGCTAACACTTTGAGATAGGGAGCCATCTACTATCCATTAAGATAAAGACTAACACTAAATCATGTTAAAGGCCTGGACCTTTTTACAGAAGTGCCTCAATCATAGAAAACTAAATAGAAAACATTCCTACCTTTATTAAATAAAATTGTAACATTAAGGTAAGCAAATTCAAATCTTTCACTGTTTACAAATGCATAACCAGTAATGATGGGTAAAGATTATACGAGAAAGTAAAAAAATGCTGTGTGTTGAATTAGGATATTGTTAACTAAATGAGACATACGTATATATCATTCTCATAATAGATCTTTATCTCAGGTGCATGCTTCGCACCCCCAAAGATCGAGATGCACCCAACCTGAAATACATGCTCATGTTATCTTATGCATCCAGGATTTTTTCCCTACTATAGATGCAAGCAATTGCAACGAATCAAGGATCAGGGCTGATGCATATACATATAAATGCGCAATAATTGTGTAGGGAGGGAAACGACAAAGTGTGATTAGGCACAGCATTTAGTTGGTCTAAGTGATAAGTTGCAAATATCATTCCTGCTACCAGCCTGCTGCTTCAAGCTTACGTCAAATCCTGTCTAATTAAGAGAAGTCCTATTTTTAGCCACGCACATTAGTGAAAGACAGACACAAGCATCACCAAGAACACCAAGACAAAATGCTGTTCACACTGGTAGGAAAACCACACAACTAGTCCACTGGAGATGATTAGCAAAATGTGTTATTCCTCTCATGGAAAAACCAATAATACACATGTCTATCCTAGAACCTACGTCTATATTTTCAAAAAAAAACATGCCCCCTTGGAAATCCCTATCACAATGGTTGTAGGGCTAAAATCAAACACCAGGCATTTTCGTTAATTGGGTGCAGAGGTTCACTTACCCACCCCACTCTAGTTACAATACTCTAAACATGAAATGCAGCATTTCAGATATCGTGATATATCGATGTTATATCACCGATATATCGGGGTATTGCCAAAGGATCGATATCGATATATAGGCACTTTTTAGGGTCCTTCCTTCAAAAATGGGTGTCGATATAGGCGATATATCACCAATATATCGTATCGACATGAGACCGACAGAGATGCCAATATCGACATTCAAGGTTGCAAAAGTCAGTAGTCAGTACTCGGTCGACCGGGTCACTGACTAAGGATTAATCGATAGTCGGACGACTAATCGGATTTAGTCGGACTTTAATCGGCCTTGACTTTTTTGATTATTTTAAATATATAACTCATTTTCATACATATATTTACATAGATTTTGTACATTCTTATACTATCATAATGAAATAAAAGAAGTAATTGAATTTAAATAAAACATTAAGCATATCACAATATGTTTGCTTTTAAAAAAGACAAACATAATAAAACCAAGCAAAAATTGATCAACTAGTGTTCCTAGTCAAAATTAGTCGGTACTTGGTCGACCACCCCACTGACTAGACTGGTCGGACCTACTAGTCGGGCCAATCTGGTGACTTTTAAAACACTGTCGACATTTAAACCATTGATGGAATATTGAATATAAAAAGGACCATGTAACATTACTACTTGCATCAGTTAAAGAGCTGCAATGTGAGAGAATAACAATGCATGGATTACAACAAGAAAAAGCTCATTCCACATAAAACAACAACAAAGCTTTTCCCAACAATTAAGTAGGGCTGGCTACATGGCTTCTATGCCTCCATTCATATCTATCTTCAATCAATCTTGGGCTTATATCAAAAAAAACTAAGATCCCTTTGTATAATCTCATTCCAACACTTCTTGGGACGTCCGCACCCTCTCTTAGTCGGCCAACATCCCAAAACTTGCATGTCCTAATTGGTGCATCAGTTGACCTTCTTTGCAAATGACCACACCATCTTAAGCGGTTTTCTCGCATCTTATCCTCGATCAAAGCTACACCAACATTATTTCTAATTGCTTCATTCCAAATCCGGTCTTTGTGTGTGTGTTCACACATCCAAAAAGCTCATTCCACATGGTTAAGATAAATTCTAGTGCATCAAAAAGTTTTGGCTCCACGTCATAAGGGGATTGGTAACCAAAGGAAGTCAGAAGTTGCAACTACAGAAGAATGGAGTAGGCTCAATCAAGAAGCCAAGTTCTTATTTACGACGGCCATCACATGTTCAAAAGATAGGTGTTTCTGCTCCCCAAATTAAAGTGCAAAGATTATTTTTAGAAGGAATATAAAGGGTACAGTTAGATGCATGCCCTTTAACGTTTGATTTGAAGGGTTTTTTGGATCCAATTTTAATTTGTTTGGAAGCAACAACTCCATGTACTTGACATCACCTATAAGTAGGAGAAAGATTGATTGTCATTAGTGTGCTATAATGAATAGGTGGAGTCTAGTATAAGTGCTTCAAAGATGGCAAACATACCAATCATATGGCTACACCTTGAACGGGAATCAAAAAAGTCCAACTTCACTCATGCTAAAAAAATAACTAATTATCGTTAAGATTTGGTGAACTTCACTTGCACTAGCAGCTTGTAAACTACCTATATGAGTGCAAGTAAAGATGGAGGCACATATTTATGGTCTTACGCTCATTATAGTGGAAAAAACCTCCATTGATCATATCAAAGTCACTTCCTTGAACAATAACAAACTAGCAATGAAGCCTTCCACTCTTCCAAGAACCAAAGAATCTGCATTGCTGTGTCTCTTTAAAAAGAGTGCAGAATTGCGTAGAGTTGTTGAAAACTCTGGAGCCATAGATCGGACCATCACAATATATTTAGGATCACTGTATGTGGGAGCATGGGGGTTTTTAATGAAGGAGCAACAAGTTTTTTCCAAAAGAAAAAAGGGCTCCCACCATGTACGTGTGTGCCCAAAAACACCATCATTAATCACAAGCTTTAGAGTACAAGGCTAAGAATGGCACAATATAACTATAACCACCAACTTTCAGCTAATGCCCTTGCATGTATAATACATTGTAGCAACAGAAACGCTCATTACAAAAGATCACCCCATTCCAAGCCAACCACAGCGCATCTAAACAACAACGAATATAGTCGTTCTTTCAATTTTCAAGCCCATCCAATTAGAGCCAATTGTTCCTCAAATGACACCATAGTAGGCCATATCGTGATATATCAGTGATATATCGCCGATATATCGGTATCGATCAAGTGAGGATATCGATATCAGGATATATATCTATTTATCGGGTATAGGCAATATATTACCGATATAAGGAATCTTCCAACATGGAATTCCACCGATATCGATTTCCATATCGCTTAATATCGATCCATATCGCTCATTTTGACCCTTTCTTCCTCCAAGCTCTTCTCCAAAGGTCTTCCTTCCTTCAGGTAACATCTAGATCTACTCTGATTTCTTTGTTGAAATTGTGAAATTTGGCAAGCTTTTGTTCGTGGTTATAAGGTAATGCATATTCTTATTTTTTGGTAAGATTTAAAGTATTTAGTGAGATATTTGGGAAACTAATTTGGATATTTGAGTAATGTGGATACATGATTGGGACATTGATGGAGATGTTACAAATAGAATAAGTACATGTTGGCTAAAGTGGAGAGGAGCCTCTATTGTTTTATGTGATAAGAAAATTCCTTTGAATATCAAAGGAAAGTTTTACAAAGCAGTTGATGCAGCATGAAACCAACGGATAGGGCCAAATATTTATCTAATTTTATTGTTCAATTTTATTTACGTTTATTTAAGTTGTCGTGTCTTTAATTAAATAAATGAGATCGCATGTGATCTCCAACAATTAGTTATAAATTTGATTTTCAAATTTGGTCGGTTAATTAGTTAGAGTCTATTTAGGATAATTAGTTGTCAATTTGAATTAGTTTTCTATTTTTGTAATCTCATCCCTCCTATATAAAGGGATGAGGGTCCATTGTTTTAGACAGTTCAAGTTAATGAAAAAAGTAGAGATTTTATCTCCCTCTCTCTGATTTCTCTCCTCTCTTAACGTGGTCTACACGTTTCTTCTTCTCCAAGTCTCGCGCAACAGGCGCGCCTTCTCCTCTTCTCCCCTCCAATTTCTTCCTCCACCAAACATCCACAAAAAAAATCTTTTATTTCGCCATTGCCGAATTCCCAATTTGCATCATTTGGTATCAGAGCATGGCCTACAGATCGTCCCCACAATCTGACGATCCGTCCAGACGTTCGCACGGAAAATCCAACGGATCCCGCTCCAATGATCGTACATGACGTGCCAAGGTTAGACAAACATTATCAAATATGAGCCAAATTTGTGCCGATATGCAAGTGGTGGCATCCCAGAAGCTAGATACATTGAACGTTGAGATAACACGCCAACTGGAGGAAAACGCCACCAAATCGAAGCCTCCAAGCACCGAACTCAAATTTGAAGACGAGAATCTCGCCATCCACGAGGAACAGGCCGTTGTTCAGACCATTTCGGAAGAAAAAACCGACGAAACGATTGTTGTCCCGGATGTTTCAGATCAACCCCAGCGCCGATAACGTTCCCAATGTCAACTCCAGCCCCGCTGCAGCCTAACAGTGGCAGCCCCACACCCTCGAGCCCCCTTCCCGTAACCACGGTGGCACCAATCCATGCCCCAGCACCGCCAACACCCACCCCGGCTGCAGCCCCAGCCCCCCAGCGGCCCCCCTAGCCACTTCAGACCCCTTCGCGAACCCCCCCCCCCCTTCGACTCAGCCCCGGCCACAGCTGCCCCCCTCCCTTCATCCCCACCCCCCGAAGTCCAAAACCCGACCAGACCCGCAAGCCCCCACCGCCCAGACCCGCACTTCGCCTCCCCATACCATCGCCAGCCCCGCCTCGCCATCCTCTTCCCCCCCCCCCACCAGCGCCTCTCCCTCTCGGAGCCACTCGCCCCGCCGCCCTCTCCCTCCCCTGCGCTTTCCTCCCCCACGGCCCTTGACCCTCCCCCGCGCCACCCCTCCCTTCCTCCCACCTGCGCCCTGCCAAAACCGTCCCCCCGTGCGCTGACCCTCGCAACGACGCCCCACCTCATCGCCACACCGCTACAACGCCCCTCGCGCCACCTTCGGCCGCTAGCACCCCCAACCCCCGCGTTCCCCTGCGACACCCCCCCACAGCAGCCATGCCGCTGCCGCCGCTGATGCCAAGAGGAAGAAGAAACCCTATTGTGGGGTGTCTCTGGAACCGAATCCCTCAACTTTAGGGATTTGAGATTGTTGACGCATATTGAATAACTGTATCTCTTTGTTATTTTATTTTCTTGTTATTCTCTTTATGTAATTTACCCATAGGCTACTCTCCTATATAAGAGAGCCTAGGGCTATGGAATAGAGCATCTCATTCACGTTTCCCAACATGGTATCAGAGCGACGGTCCTAGGCCGGAGTTCTCGAAACCCTAACCCTAACACCCCACCCGCCGGCCTCTCTTCTCCATCTCTCTCTCGAATCGGCGCCGCCTAACCGATCGGCGATCGTCTCCGATCTTCTCCGCGCCGAGCATCGCATCGCACCTGTGCGCGCATCTCGCGCATCTCCTCGCGCCTGTGCGCGCATCTCGTGCATCACCTCGCGCCTGTGCGCACATCTCGCGCATCGCCTCGCGCGTGTGTGCGCATCTCCGTGCCTGCGGTGTCCCTCTTCGCGCATCACCGTGCGCATCGCTTCTGTGCGACTGTGCGCACTACTACGCGCACAGTTGCGTGCGCCAGTGCGCGCGTGATCCTCCAGGTGCGTGCGCGCGTGCTCCTTGCACGTGCTTACGTGTCCTAAGCCCCAAAACCCTAGGGCACACATCCTGATCTACATGGGATTAGTTGCTTGAAGTCTACACACGCAACTAATCCCGTCTATGTCATTGTAGACAAAGATTACCTTCTCTCAGTCGCTCCAGTCTTCCGTCTCCAGTATGTCAGACAGCAAGGCAGATATCCCGTCTATTGGCGCATTTCGTGGTCCAGCGCCCATTGTCAAGATGGATGGTACGAACTATGAACTGTGGGCAATGCAGTTCATGAGTATGATGAAGTCTACCGGTAAGAAGCACATTCTTACCGAGCCCGAGCCTGCAGAGAAGACTGGAGTTCATGCCTCATGGGAGGCTGATGATGCATATGCCAAGGTGTGGCTATCTGGCACATTGGCTATTGAAATCGCCAATGACATTCTACATCAACCCACAGCCAAAGACATGTGGGATATCCTGGCAGCGACATATTCTCAGGCGAAGAACGAGACGAAGATCCTGCAACTGCAACATGATATATTCACAATAAAGCAGAACGGCCGTCCTTTACATTCTCTCTATACATCATTGAGAGGGATGTTTGAGAAGCTTTATAGCTTCATGCCTCTTACCGCCACGCCAGAACAGCAGAAGACATACAGGAATGCGACGATGGTGGGTGTGTTTCTCGCTGCACTTGATCCAGAGTATGAGGCAGCACGTTCACAGATTTTGGCGGACTCGACTATTCCTCCCATGGAGGAAGCCTTTCACAGATTGAGTAGGATCACTGTACCTTCAGCAGCGGCGAGCCAGAATCCATCAGCTATGGCGGCTAACAGAGGCCGTGGTTTTCATCACCAGGGCCGTGGACGTACCCCTCGTGGAAGGGGTGGCCGCACTAGGCCAACATGCTCATATTGTCACCGAGTCGGACTTACTAAAGACACATGCTACTCAAAGCATGGATTCCCTGCATCTGCACGAGCCGCTGAGCAGATAAAGCCCCCATCTGCTGCTACACTGGACCAACGATTTATTGATCTAGTTGCCCGCCTCAGGGGCATTATCCCACCATCAGGCCCAGCACCGACTACAGAGAGTCATATTGATGCTGCTGCTTCTGCCTCCGCTTCTACTAGTACTTCAGGTAGTACACTTGCACTCCACAGTAGTAGATCTGGTACATTGCCGTGGATCATGGACTCGGGCGCTACACATCATCTATGTGGCGACCAGAGCCTACTTACAGGATACACTCTAATTCCTCCAGGACGGACAGTAGTGATTGCAAATGGCACACACTCCCCTATCACGGGTCAGGGGGAGATTAGATAGACATCTTCTATGCAGCTCAAGAATGTCCTACATGCACCGCATTTTTCTATGAATCTATTGTCAATTAGTCAGATTACGAAGGATCTCCATTGTCGAGCTATTTTTGATCCATCTTCTTTGATTTTTCAGGACATCCGTACGGGCAACGTGATTGGTCATGGCTATGAGCAATGAGGCCTTTATCGACTGAACCAGACCCCATTTGCTGGAACCACATCTTCTCCTGCTGGACAAGTATCTCCTCTCCTGTGGCATCTGCGCTTTGGTCATTTACCGCTTCAGAAGTTGCGTCTAGTTCTACCCTATGGTCTCTCTCACACACCTATCCAGTGTGAGGCATGTCAGTTGGGAAAGCATCACAGGTCGTCTTTTCCCAGTAGTCAAGGTCGGAGTAGTAACTCCAAGTTTGAGTTGTTTCATGTCGATGTCTGGGGTCCGAGTCGTGTTCCCGATCATCAGGGACACAGGTTTTATATTGTATTTGTGGACGATTTTTCTAGAGCGTCATGGGTCTTTCTTATGAAAAATAAATCTGAAGCAGGAAATATTATTATCCACTTTCTTAATGAAATTCAAAATGTTTTTTCCACTTCTGTCAAGAGTGTGAGAAGTGATAATGCTTTAGAGTTGTGCACCAACATTCTAGCCAATTACTACTCTTCAAAAGGGATTATTCACCAAACATCTTGTGCTCATACATCTCAACAGAATGGGGTTGCTGAAAGAAAACACCGTCACCTTCTTGATGTCACAAGGTCTCTTCTTATTCAGAGTCATGTTCCGTACTCCTACTGGGGTGATGCAGTCCTTACTGCATGTTACCTTATCAACTGTATGCCTTCGTCTGTCTTGAATGAACAGGTTCCTTTTTCACTCATTTACCCTGACAAGGATTTGTTCATGCTTACCCCTCGTGTGTTTGGGTCAGTCGCATTTGTCCATCAGTTGTCGCCTGGTACTGACAAGCTCTCTCCTAGGGCTGTCAAGTGCGTCTTTGTGGGGTACTCCAGAACTCAAAAGGGGTACAAGTGTTTTGATCCTGTGCGTCGGCGGTATATGATCAGTGCAGATGTTACATTTTTTGAATCTATTATGTATTTTTCAGAATCCGGGAACATGCAGCCACCACCTATATCTCCTGATACCGTATTCATGGCATCACCAACAACACCACCGTCACCACCATCACCACCGCCACCACCACCGCCATCAACAGTATCCCCGCTACCATTCCATTACACCCGCAGGCCTCCTCCAGCTCATGGTCCTGACCAGTCAACTAGCCCGCCTATGGTATGTAATGAAAATATTAATGTTAATGGATCTGACGACATTTCTCAGCAGGATGCATTACAGGAGCATGGTGATAACACAGAGGATCTGGATGTTCCAATCGCTCTACGCAAGCCGAAGAGAAGCTGTGCCAAATATCCAGTATCAGCAGCTGTGTCTTTTGAGAGGCTATCTGGACACTTCAGGACGTTTGCATTGGCACTTTCAGCTACAGACATTCCACGGAACCACCATGATGCTTTACAGGATTCTAGATGGCGGCTAGCAATGGAGGAAGAGATGGTGGCACTTCAGTCTAGAGGAACCTGGAGTTTGGTTCCTATACCTCCAGATGTCAGCCCGGTGAGTTGCAAATGGGTGTTTACAGTTAAACACAATGCAGATGGCTCCATTGACAGGTACAAGGCACGCCTAGTGGCACGGGGATTCACACAGACATATGGGGTAGATTACCTTGACACGTTCTCCCCTGTGGCGCGTCACTCCACTCTACGGATCCTGTTATCAGTTGCAGTTACTAGAGACTGGCCACTCTATCAACTGGACGTGAAGAATGCATTTCTGTATGGAGACTTGCAGGAGGAAGTCTATATGCAACAGCCACCAGGTTTTGCTGTTGAGGGGGAGTGTCCCAAGGTTTGCAGGTTACATAAGGCCATCTATGGCCTTAAGCAGAGCCCCAGAGCATGGTTCCAGAAGCTGTCAGACCTCTTTGAGAAACAAGGATATAAACGCTCCAATGTTGATCATTCCTTGTTTGTACAGAAGACGACGAGAGGTATCATTGTAATCATGGTTTATGTTGATGATATCTTGATTACAGGTGATGATGACCAGGGCATCAAGCAGGCAAAGGAAAGGCTGGGGACTGAGTTTGTCACCAAGGACCTGGTAGTCCTTAGATATTTTCTGGGGCTGGAATTTGCCAGAAATCCGTATGGATTAGTCATGTCACAGATGAAGTATGTTACAGATCTACTGAGTGAGACAGGTATGCTAGGGTGTCGACCGGCTACGACACCAATGGATCCTAGCATGAAGCTGTATGATGATGACACAGAGGAGGTGGACGGGAGAAGATATAGAGAACTGGTAGGCAAACTGTTATATGTCACGATCACTAGGCCAGATATATTATTTGCAGTGAGCCGTGTGAGCCAGTTCATGGAGCAACCACGCCAGGTGCATATGGATGCAATACATATGATACTTAGATATCTCAAATCTTCTCCAGGTGCAGGTCTGCTATTCAAGAAAGGAAAGGGGATTTCTATCTCAGCATGCGCATATGCAGACTATGCAGGATGTCCCAAGGATAGGAAGTCCACCTCAGGGTATGCTGTCTATGTTGGAGATGCCCTAGTTTCATGGAGGAGCAAGAAACAAACTGTGGTAGCTAGATCTAGTGCTGAGTCCGAATATAGGGCTATGGCCCAGGCTACTACAGAGATGATGTGGGTGAAAGCGGTGCTGACAGATTTATGCCTAGATGTACCACTTCCTATGAACTTGGAGTGTGATAATCAGGATGCTTTGTTTATTGCAAACAACCCTGCATTCCATGAGCGGACCAAGCATATTGAGGTGGATTGTCACTTCATACGTGATATGATTCAGAAAAGATTCATTGCCACATCTCATGTTACTTCAGAGAACCAGACTGCAGACATATTCACCAAGGCATTGTTACGAGGTCCATTTCAGAAGTGTGCTTCAAGCTGAGCATGATTGACATCTATGCTCCATCTTGAGGGGGAGTGTTGACGCATATTGAATAACTGTATCTCTTTGTTATTTTATTTTCTTGTTATTCTCTTTATGTAATTTTCCCATAGGCTACTCTCCTATATAAGAGAGCCTAGGGCTATGGAATAGAGCATCTCATTCACGTTTCCCAACAGAGATTGATTTGGAAAAATTGTAAAGAAAAACTCCCTGAAAACTCTATTTGCAGAAAGGCCGAAATTGATAGGAATTTAAGGAAGATTGAAGGGGTACGAAAATTGCGGGGACGCCCTTCTATAGAAAAAGACTACAAACGTAACATTGAAAAAAGACCTAATTGAAGGAGTTTGAAGCTACAGTTCAAGGATGAATTCTCCAACAACGCATCTACATCAAGCAATTCGTCGGGAGACGAATTTTTAAAGCGGAGGAGAGTTGATGCAGCGTGAAACCAACGGATAGGGCCAAATATTTATCTAATTTTATTGGTCAATTTTATTTACGTTTATTTAAGTTGTCGTGTCTTTAATTAAATAAATGAGATCGTCTGTGATCTCCAACAATTAGTTATAGATTTGATTTTCAAATTTAGTCGGTTAATTAGTTAGAGTCTATTTAGGATAATTAGTTGTCAATTTGAATTAGTTTTCTACTTTTGTAATCTCATCCCTCCTATATAAAGGGATGAGGGTCCATTGTTTTAGACAGTTCAAGTTAATGAAAAAAGTAGAGATTTTATCTCCCTCTCTCTGATTTCTCTCCTCTCTTAACGTGGTCTACACGTTTCTTCTTCTCCAAGTCTCGCGCAACAGGCGTGCCTTCTCCTCTTCTCCCCTCCAATTTCTTCCTCCACCAAACATCCACAAAAAATCTTTTATTTGCAGTTGCCGAATTCCCAATTTGCATCAGCAGTCATAAGACTTGTTATGCTATATGGATCCGAATGTTGGCGAGTGAAGCATAAACATGTGTAGAGAACGGCAATAGTAGAAATGAAAATGCTAAGGTGGATGTGTCGACACACATGTAAAGATCGGATTCAGAATGATGTGATCAGATGGAAAATTAGTGTAGCTTCGATCTAGGATAAGATGTACGAAAATCATTTAAAGTAGTTTGGTCATTTGCAACGGAGGTTAGATGATGCATCAGTTAGGAGATGCGAGTTTTGTGACATTAAGCCGACTAAAAGATCGCGAGGAAGGCTCAAGAAGTGTTGAAATGAGACTATACGAAGAGATCTTAGTTTTTGGATCTAAGCATGAGATTGTCTCAAGATAAAACTGAATGGAAGCAAAGAATCCACGTAGTTGATCCTACTTATTTTGGGAAAAGACTTTATCGTTGTTTATTGCTATGGTGAAGGAAGATTCGAGCGTTTGTGTTGCGCTGTTGGACTGGACGCATACGGGATGTAGGAAGTATGCTCCCTAAAGTGACTTCGATTCTTCAGTTTAAACTCAACTCCTCCCTCGCTCGATGTCAGCGGACCTACAAGTCGGTCTAGGGTTGTGCGCTCTTTCTTTCTATGTGGAACGATGCCAGGGGGTTTCTAAAGGGGGGTTAGAGGGGGCATCTCAATTTTTTCCCTCCTCGAGGATGAGCCTTATGCATCAGACCGATGGATAAGAGAACTGAGCTGGCCAAAAAAAAAACACGTAAGCATTATACAAACTTAGCAAAGCCGGCTCCATCGGATACATTTATCTTTCCTTCCGATGGGAGGGGCCCAAAACAGGGGGAAATCCCCTTTCTCGATTGAGTCCCTCTTTATCACCATCAGTCGCTCCACTACTCGACTATGGTCGAAGAGAAAGAGATCAAGTTGTAACTTAGATGATCGCAAGGAAGCATAATCCCCTCGCCCGACTTCACACCTAGCACTTCGCATGAGGCATGATTCATCTAAGAGCTCTCTCTCCGGCTCACACACTCTCTAAAAAATGCTGGATTTCATCGAAGATGGGAACTTTTTAGCTCATAATGGTGGAAGAGTGGGAAAAGGAAGAAGGGGATAACCGAATATAACTTTCCACTCTTTAAATGATTCATGTGTGATCCTGTGGAGCTGTAACTTAGTGAAATAGCAATCTCTCCCTTCCTCGGTCTCAGGAAGATCACCATGTGCACTGACCATCTTGGGATGATTCTGAAGGTATAGCCTCGTGGAGCCGAAGGAGGTATAACATTCAGAAGAAAGGTTTTGTTGTATACTTGGGATATATTTAGCAACATGATGGGAAAATTGATGGAGATGTTATTCATAGAATAAATGTTGGTTGGCTAAAGTAGAGAGGAGCCTCTACTTTTTTATGTGATAAGAAAAATCCTTTGAAAATAAAAGGAATAACAAACCATTCGTAAGATTCGTAAGACCTGATATGCTTTATGGATCTAAATGTTGGCATGTGAACTATAGACATGTGTTGAAAATATCAGTAGCAAAAATGAAAATGCTAAGGTGGATATGTTGTCATACACGAAAAGATCATATTCGAAAAGATGTGATCAGAAGAAAAGTTTTTGTAGCTTCGATATAGGATAAGATGAAAAAAACACTTAAGATGGTTTGACCATTTGCAAAAAAATGCAAGTTGATGCACCCGTTAGAAGATGCGAGATTTGGTCTGTTGAACCGGTTAAGAGGGGGCAAGGAAGGCCCAAGAAGTGTTGGAATGAAACAATCCGAATGGATCTTAGTTATTTAGATCTAAAAGCCCAAGAATGACCAAAAATAGATCTTAATGAAGGCAAAGAATCCATGGAGCTTGGCGTACTAAATGTTGGACACGGCTTTGTTGTTATTGTATATTTAATTGTAAAGATCAAGCTAGCAACAGATGACAATTGATATTTAATTAATCAGGTCACTAAAGAAGGATGAGTCAGCAATCAGGCAACTAATCAGATTCCATCGGAACTTTAGTCAGGGTTTATTATTATTATTTTTAATCATTTTAACTATATATTATAATATATGCATATATTCTTGTGTATTTTTGTACATTTCGTATACTATAAGAAATAATTAAATTCAAATCAAACATTAGCCATCTTAATTTAAGTATGCTTTAAAAAAGGAAAAAAATGAAAAAAATGAAAAAAAATAATCATATACAAAAGTCGGTTGATTTATCGACCAACCAACTATTAACCAAATAGTCAATAGCCAGTCTACCACTCTGCCGACTCAACTAGTCGAACTGACTAATCAGGTTAGATGAACAATTTATGCAACTATAGTAACGACCCATCTAGATCCAACAACTTATTGTCACTAGGTGAACAGACAAACCACAAAGTGCCACTTAAGATTGAAGTGGCCATTACTTCCTCCATTGTCAATTGATATCTTTCACAAATTGTCTCATTATGATTGTGAGGGATATTTGTTGCAGATATGGTTTGGCAAACTGTTTGTAAGATGATCCAAGATCAAAAAAAGAATATTGGGTAGAAAGGGGGTTTAGCATCTAAGAGCTATGTGAGATATGTTGCATCAACCACCCGGCTGTCTTCCGATCATGCATTTGTGTCTATGATAGGAGAAATGTTGTCGGACTAAAAAACCTCAGTCAAAGGACTTACCTTGGGGAGAGATAGCACTGACTTAGAAGGAGGTGTCTCCATTGATAACGAATCCTATAGCAATTATCCTATTGAATGGAAATATGCTTTGTGTAGTTTCTAAGATAGTAGGAGGCGAAGACACATGGGTCCTGCTCCTGAAATATAAAAGGAAGTAATTCAAAAAAGGCAATGCCACATTGAAGTAGTTCTTATGTTATCTAATGTCATAGCAACAGTATCTTTTCTGATTTCTATAATACCCTAAGAATACACATTTGACTTTCCCAACTATCATTTTTTCCTTGTCATAGCTAAGAATATAGACAGAGGCAAAACACATGGATACCTTAGGAGGAACACCTGGATACTTTAGGAGGAACAAGAAGGCTGCATTTCTTGAATAGATGATCTCAATAGGAACATGCTCATTAATGGAGGTAAATGGCAAACTATACATTGACAGTGGCGTGTGAATGAAATTCTATTGCATTATTATATTGAAGGGTTTTCACATAGGCACCACATTTAGTCTTCATTTCATTGACAAAATTGTCTATATTGGGGTAGGACATCGAAATTATTTTCAAATAAAAAGATCCATGAGACACCGAAGAGTCATCAATACGAACTATAAAGTATCGAGACCCAATCAATTACAATATCAATTGAGTCCCCAAACATCATGTTGTGCAAGCTCAAACAAATGGTGGAATATGAAGTAGTACCATTACACAGAGACTCTCCTCAGTAGTCAAAAGACTAGAGTGCCCATAAGTGGACGAAACACTAAGCATTCACATAACTCTCAAAACCACCAACACTAAGCATTCACAACATGCATAAAGTAAAAGATGCAATTTCAAATAGAGACGGCAGATTTTAACTAGGAATCAGTACACCTTGACTATGTAACCGTTTCCAAGCATGACAAGTCAACTTTGAGGTCATGTTATGCTTTTCTAACAGATAAGCAGAGTTTTGACCAATGCTGGCCAGCTATATAAGAGAGATTTATCGCCACCTCTGTGTCAATTACGTTACAAATGACCGAGCAAGTATGATATGGAATAGTAGATAATAATACCACATCCTCTACAGCGAAAACAACCTGAGCAATTTCATTCTTCATTTTGTAAAATGAAAAAGTTTATAACTTCAACTTGATTTAGTGGCCAGTTACTGAGACAGGTCTCCAAGTATGTATAAAATGACCAGATTATGAACTGGAGAATTACATCACTTAATCATTTTCAGTTCGGTGTTTTTAAGGGAGTCGTTATATTTTTCATGAGCCAACCTCGGGTAGGAGCAGTAACACAACATTTTCTTTATTTAGTAAAAGGGATACATTAACTACAATGCCATCGGAAATGGCGATACCTGTTGCTTAACATCTTTAACCTCTTGCAATGCTTTCTGCATATCTGTGTTCAGAGCATTGATGGATGCCTCTGCAGCTTTCCTTGCTTCCTTTTCTTGGTCATGAGATTCCATTGCAATCTGCAGAAGTTTTCATCTACATCAGCCTTGGAGTATTTCTTAAAACAAGCACACAAGATCACTAGATGAGTTTCTTTACCAATCTACCACATTCTTCCTTCTCCAATTTATCCTGAAGAACATCACACTTTATCTTCAACTCCTCAAGTTTTGCATTAAGTGCATCTTCTATCCTTTTCTTTAACGATTCTAGAAGGACAAGAAAACAAATCTATTAACCACTACACCGTAAATCATCTCTCTCTCTTGACTCAAAATACATATAACCAACAAATGCAGATGTTTCCAACGTATCATTGATGGAAGCAATGTATGTAGGATGTTCCCAACTAATCATGCTTCCAAAAGATCATTCTAAGAATCACGATTAGGACAAATGTGAATTCCACTAAGAATGCTTAGGCCGATGAGAATTTTGCCTAAGGTGGCTGATATTTGGGGTGAAGTTGCTAGAGGATGTTTAAGAGGAGAAGGTTTGTTTCCGAACGTGGTTTGATAGTAATGTACATATATGAGTACATTTATCTAAGTCCAAGCCATCTTTTTTTACGTCAAAATTGAATCTTCCATGACTCAGTTAGTTTTAAGATGGGATCTCGTAGCCAGCCCGTACCCATTTCAGCACATCTAGCCTTCTCGACTTCTATCGACTCGCGAAGCTTCTCTCTTTCAAGCAAGTACCCGTCCTCAAGCTCCTCAAACCATTTTATACAGCTCCTCAATCTCTTAATGTACTCCATCATCTGGTCGCACTTGCCCTGCAGCAGAAATAACAAGATCCATGCAATCGTCAACAACAGGTAATGATGCAATTAAAACAGAGATTAAGCAGACACAAACGCACCTTGAAATCGCTCTTTCCCTTGCCTTTCATCTTCTCGTTCAGCAGCCTCTCGACGTCCTCTCGGGATGCGAATTCAACCTTATCAGCACCGTCGGGGCAAACAGGTGCATCCCCGGGCGTGGAATCGGGAGTGGAATTGAGTTCGGACATGGGCTGGCGGGAGCGAGAGGGGTTGCGGGGGACGTGCGTCGCCAGCTTCTGCGACGTGACATGGCGCTTCTTGTATCCGGGCTCGTCTTCCACGTTCTCTTTCTATTGTTTCGAAGGGAAAAAATGGGAGAAGATGAAATCGGGAGAACATCAGATCAAAGATAAATTTTTAGGAGCAGAGTTGGATTAGGGTTGGAAGGTGTTCTTACGTGGCTGGGGCTACGGGGACGGGGTCTGTTGAGGGTCCTCGGCGCCATCCTTCGCGATCGATCCAGTTGGGGTTAGGGTTTGGGATGCGGGAAGGAGATGGGCAGTGGAGGTGTGGAGGGAGTGGGGGGAAGTTTGAAACTTTGGGTGAAAAGAGGGTGCGCGGGAGTGGGGAGGCTCCTCCTGTCCGGTAAATGGTCGCTTCCATAACTAATGCATGAGTTAACAGCTGCTCCGTGAGGCAATGCACTATATTGTCAAAGAGATTGTTAGCTCCACCTTCTCCATCTCCTCCCCGGGTTATCCCGGGTAACCCGGTTTACTTCCCTTTTTTGATTGGATGGAATTTTATCACAAATCATAGTGACATCACATTACATTTTTTATTCCAACCCTCTTCAACCCTCATAACCATTCAAACAGCTACTATTCCAATCAAGTTATCCCAACTCACTTCAACCCACCAACCAAACAGACCCTATGTATTAACGAGTTGGGTCGATTGGCCGAAGAATATTACGTAACCATTTATAAGTCTAGTGCAAATAGGTTCATATTATCGACCTAATCTTCATAATATATTTCCTTGTTCATCCCATTAACGAGGATGCATGTTGCACAAAGTTCCTTGACTATAATAAATAACAACACAATCTTTTCTAGATCCAGTGCGTACAGGTGACCATCCAAAACAAGGGTTTTTGTAATCGGTCTCTCTCGTGCATCCCAATATCACGACTCGGATGCAAATGAGGAAATATTTAAACAAGAGAGGTGGAGAGACTCGATGATCAAAATGATAACTCACACCGATGGGATTGAAGACTCCAAGGGGCATAAAAATGTAAATGGACTCAAAAATGCAATCAATGTATAAAGCAAACCTCCATTTCACACGTAGTGAAGACCGAGATGAAGGTTTTTTTATCTTGTAAATTTTAGAGTTAGGTTATCATCAAAAAGTTGTGCAAATCGAAGATAGGCATGCGAATTAGAGCACTAATCCTTACCGTATACGTAGAAATAAAATACTCGTACAAGGAGGGGACTGTTCTCCCCTAAGACAATGAATCTTATTGCATTTTATTTTAAAAGTCCAATAGAGTTAGCAGCCCCAGTTTATTTAGGTTGTTACTTTTTTGTTATTTTCAATGCACGTGCCTAACGATGTTTTCAATTTCCATTTAGCATCCTAGGTGAACAAAATCATATAGGGAGAAGGTCAGAAAAACCGTGCAAGTTGGAAATCGATGATGCATGCAAAGTACTTACAGTCCTTCCCAGCTCTCTCCATGTGGGATGCATAACAGAATTGAAAATTATATGCATGCAATGCAATCCGATTAAATCATCCTAATATAGTAACTATTATTATCGTGAAGCATAATATGTTAATTATTCAGAGACAAACCCTAAGGTCCGATCTTGGAGACATCTCGGTGCCCGCCACAACAGGTCCTACTAGCATTGTATGATGCCTCTCACGACGCGGGAGTTTGAATCCAAACAACCAACAATTATTATTTGACTAAGTCCATAAGCAAACCTACGCGTACATGCAAAAATATTAGGCTTTGGACCGTAATCTATCAATCAAGCAACTCCTAGACTAGGACTCATTCACACAAGATAAAGAAAACGAAAAACAAAAAATAAATAAAAATAAAGTGAGGAAAAGTCGAAAAACACGACGAGGCCCCCAAAGGAATAATCCCTCGGGCATTGACCCTCGTGAAATAGTTATCTCCAGAGAGTCCGTATTATTATATATAAATGTTACTCTCTCACATCAATATACATGATGATAATGCAGAATAAAATACAAAAAGATATTGTCTTCCAAAAATTCCCCATGTCTGCCCTTGTCGCTCTCTCCTGTCAGCTAAGCCTGAAAGCTGGTTCCGCCTTACTTGGGTGCATAGGTCCTCCTAAGAAGTCCTATGTCATGTCGCGGTCCCTCGCAACAAATTCAAACATGAAGAAGTGTCAGATAGTTCACAATTAACATCAAATAATAATGAAGAATAAATAAATGTCAAAAATAAATAAATGCCAATAAAATGAATAGACAATAAAATTAGAACAAACAATTAATCCCGATATATGTGACGTTGCTCCCCGACAAAGGCGCCATTTGATAACCCAAGGACTCTTGCGGGCGTGTGTTCCACATAAGATGGGAGCACAATCGTTGAGGGGGCCAACAAGAATCCTTGGATCAATCAACAGTTAACCCACACATAAATAAAGCAACGAATATAAAAAATGTGGAGTAAAAACTTATTATAACCCTATAATGGATGTGTATAAGTGTAAGCATGTGTAGAGGTCGAACTCATGATGGGGGCAAAAATAATGCGCACAAATTTTGTCTTCCATCTCTAGTCCATTTTTATTGTTTTTGTGGGTTTTTATTTTTATTTTTTTGTCTTATATTATTGTATTTTGTTTTTAATTTTTATAATTGTTATATTTTCCTTTTTATATTTTCAGATTTTTATATTATCAAATAGAATAGTATATTTATAATACTAATAAATATACATAAAGTATATAATATAAATTATTTTTGGATTTTATAATTTTTCTAATGTTTTCTATTTTTCTTGGAATTTTCGCTAATTTTTATGGATTTTTAAATTCAAAAAATCCCAAAATCAGCGATTTAATAAATATCCGACATTGATTTGGATTTCAAAAAATAGTAAATAAGCTCCAAAATTATCTAAATCAATTTTAATATATAAATGTTTATATAGAAAATTATATCAGGAAACATGTTCTGGAGTTTTTAAGGAATTTTTAGTTTTTTATAAAGGTTTTTGAGGTTTTTAATTTTTTAATCTTTCTTTTTCCATTTTTAGTGATTTTTTGGTCTGGAGTTAAAATATAGTAAAATATATCGTATATAATTTTTCTGGTTTTTTTTCAAGTTTTTCATATTTTTTTAGTATTTATAAACTATATAGTAAAAAATAAACTCCTTTCTGATTTTTAATAAATGGATGAAATGCCTAAAAATGCGAAATAAAATACATGGCGTAAAAGTACATGGCAAGAGGCATCTACCCCTATTTTTGCAAATTTTTAGGAGTACATAGGTATTTATAACAAATAGATGAAATACACAAAAATACATATCCTTGTAGGGGCATAACTGCAAATAAACTAAAATTCAGGGATTAAAGTATATTTTTACCAAAAAATATAACGTATATTCAATTTTATTAAACTATTTAACAATTATAAAAATCGTAAGGGGCATACATGCAATTTCACCGCCTCACGTGGGACAACACGTGAGATGACGTGAAATAGACCTAAATACAATTAACAGAAGCCATCAGACCTATTTATAAAATTTCCAATTTATTTTTAACATTACAATTTAGGGATTTGTACCCGACAGACCCTATAATCTTTGTCAATTACCTCTATGACCTTTGAAACAACCAAATCCCTCCTAAACCCCGTAAACCTCCTAACCCTTACCCTACAAACCACGCGGTCAACTATCATCCATTTACTCGTTAAATGTAACGAATTCTGTTAAAATGAGGTACAAATTAACCTCTTTGGTTAAAAAATTACAAACAATGCCACCGACTGACGTGTTCCCGTCATCCTCATCCCTCCCCCCTACGATGTGCTCGAATCCACTCTTCTCCCTCCTCCCCACCACCGACTGCCTCTCCACCTCCGACGTCTCCACCACGTGGCACCGCGACGTCCTCTCCTCCCCAGCCACCGCTGCCACCCCCCGTCACTTCTCTTCCCCTCCCACACCCTCCGCCACTTCAAACCCACAACCAATGGAGCCTCCTTTACTCTTCCTCGCAGTCGCCAAGCGAGAGCGTCGGAATACGTTTGCTTCTACGAGCAATACGTCGTCAAAATCTCATAGTAGGAAGCAGCAAACACCTCAGGCCAATCCCAACCTTGTATCCTCCTTCCACATCGTCCATGTTCTATGTCAAGCACATGGCACTCCTCTTCTCCACCGACGTCACCTCCACCCTCTTTGCCCTCCGTCACCCAAAATCCACCCCCCTTGTAAACCCCATGCCCGGCGACCCACTCGCGCTAAATGTCCCTACCTCCCCTCCTGCTTCCAAGAACTGCTCCACCAACCCCTCCACGCCCCTCATTGTGTCTCCCTTCCCTACATCCCATGCTTTCAAGAACAGCTTTCAAGTACCCCATTCCTCCATGTTTAACCCTTTTCACTTCCCTTCCTCACCCTCACAAAACTAACCCAAGTCGCTCCGCACGTAACGAAGAATGCAAAGCACTTCCTCCATGATATGCTATGCACATGTTCTTGCAGCTTCTCTAGTTGTGTACGTGTGAACGGGAACGTGAAGCTAACAACGTCGGTGCGACTGGTGAGGTCCCAGAGTTTTGGCTTCGGATTCGCCTAGTCTGCCTCCCAGGCAGCCAGGTAGACCTGCAAGTGCAGATATAAGTGTTGTACATGGAATGCTCAAGAGATTGATACATATGCATATAGGATATTGGATGTGTGTGTGTGGATCCTTGTACCTGCAAGATCCCATTTGGGTCTTTGATCGTGCTCCGATCGAGGATGGGCGACTTCGGCAAAAGAAAAGATCATTCCTTTCCTTGCAACCTATTTAGGGAGGCCCACATCCTGATGAAGTGGCTGGAGGTGTGCCCATCAGCAACGCCATGGTGGGTGGCGATACCGATGGCGATGCCTCCTTGCTCAAGGAAGACAGTGAGTTGTAGGGCAATGGCCAGTTCGCAGTCGGCCTTGAACACGGACATCTTTGAAACAAGCCGGTGGAGCCTGGTGGAAGTCGTAAATAGACTCGTATACCACGAGGACGACTGAATATCCACCGTCCAATTTGGTATGGTTAGATTAACTTAAGTTTAACTTAAGTAAGTGACTCAAATAAAGTTAAATTTGACGTCAGGGTCTATGGGGTAAGATAGGACAAGTTTACAGGGTTTAGGGGGAATTAGATTGTTTCAAAGGTCGTAGAGGTAATTGACAAAGATTATAGGGTTTGTTAGATAAAAATCCCTACAATTTATTAACAATACTATATTAATATACAAAGAAAGATAAGGTTTGCAATTTACCTTATTTATGCGCAGTATGGGACGGCTGGGATGCTCACTTATACACGTGTCATCACTTGGTTTTGTGACGACGCTTTGATTGCCAGCGGTCTGGATAGATCACCAATGGCGATCTGACGATCGAGGGTTGGGCGAATCTAACAGTAACTGGATCAACTAGCGTGGGCGAGTTGATAGGACGGTAGAGAGGGACTGATGAATCCATGTTTTCTCACTCTTTATTCTTTTATTTTAGTTATTTTTCTTGGCAAAACATCATGTGAATTCCCGTAAAAATAATAACTTGGCATTTTGCATGGCATTGTTAATATTGCATACTTAGCATGTTTTCGGCTAAATAAAAGAATAAAGAAAAAGAATGATGTATTTATAATAAATACAGAGTAACCCAAATCTCAAGAGAAGGTCAAGACTTGATCTGATCATAAAATAAAATAAGTAGAGAGAGATAGGGTATACTATGTATTGAATGTATCACATATACTTGTACATATTAATTATCATTTTTTAATAAAACCAAAATTATTTACCCTTGCATATTGTTTTATCAATAATATAAAAAGTAAAAAAATCATGAAATAAAAATAAAATCCCTTATACAAAATGCACATGTACATTCTACGTGCATTATTTATTATACACCCTTAATAATTTACAAACATAAAATAAAAAATATTTTATAAACCTAAAATTATGTTGTAAATAAATAAAGTATAAAATAAATGTATTTTAAAATAATAAAATAAAAATACTTGTACATAACACATAGGTATACTATACATGTATATAACATTATATATTGTATATATGTTATTTTATTTTTCATAAAATAATTAAAAATCATATAAAAATACTCTATAAATTAACAAAAAATTATTTTATATACTTTTTATTTTAAAAGTCATTTGATTTTTATTGAATTTCTTATTATTTTTTACATTCTGAAATTCTATTCGTCTACGTGAGTTGTTGACCCCGGTCAACGTCACCCTACAGGTCGGCTTGGGTCGCATTCCTTTCGTTAGAGCTTCTTATATGATTTTTCTCCCCCACTCCAACTCCCTCATGCCTTGATATTTGGACCCGAGAATCCTCGTACATCCGAGATTCTCGCAGATCCCTAGGATCACCCGATCCTCTTAAGATTATGCACCTCCTTTTGATATTTCCAAACCCATGGGGAACCCTAAAAATCAGCTCTTCTACCTCCATAGCATGTAGCTCATTCCTCGCCACCCTTTCAACCCCTAGCCATCTCTAGCTGAGTGACAGCTACTTGGAGCGACCTTCAGAGCTCGAATTGGTGCTGAATCGACGTAGCTCAAGCTACGAGGTCGGACCTCCACCGCATTTAGCCTCCTCATCCATTCACAGCCCGGTTGAGGCCACCACCTCAACTCTCGCCTTCGTATGAAGCTCGAGAACTCCTCTGAAACTTCATGTACCACTTGCACCCACCGTAGTTCCATCTTCGATCCGACTTTTCCATTTCACGTCGCCCTGGTTCCCCTACTCCGACCTGCTGGTCGAAGCCTTGTTTCACCAACCTATTTGTCCCGATTAACATGCCTGCTCACCGTCCATCTTCCCACGCAGTCTCATCACCCTGAGTCTCGACCATCGGGTCGAGATTAGGCCCAGATCTCCTTCCCCTGCTTACGTCGGAGACCGAGCACCACTCCACCGTCGCTTCTTTTGCTTTTTCTGCACAATAACCTCGATCGAAGCTTGATCTTCAAGCCTTAAGTATACCTTGCGTGTCTAAGGTACTTCGACAGTGGTTTGGAGCATCGCTCGCTTAGGCGGATTAGCTCCTCGAGGCCCTCCGTCATCTCGTTCATCCGCCAGCCATCCACTTCATCGGACCCAATCCTCTGACGCGCAACGCCTCTACGATTACGCCAGACGCCTTGGTATCCTCATAGTCATAAGTGTGTCCTATCTCCGCCATCGCTCCAGTGAAGTTCTCTTGGGAGAAGTTCGTTCAGCATCCTTTCACGTCGTCCGATCTCACGTCGCCTGCTAGTTTTGATAAGAACCACACGTTGTTCCCTTTTCTCAGAACCGTCAAATGCGCCCAGTAATGGTCGATCCAGACCATACGCCTGTGCCACCTTCTTGGGTCTCCAGATCCTTTTTCCAGGGAATATCAGAGACGTCCATCGCCCCCCTCCCACGCGTGCAAACATCACGTGTCCTCGGGGTATATTACATATTTTTACTTGCATGTTTTTTCTATTTAGTTTTAGTCCATTAAATAAATGCGGTAGTTCAGAACTTTTACAGTTTGGATCTTGTATTTTATGTTATTTGCATTTTAGCCCTCTAAGTCTGAATCATGTACAGTCCCACATGAGTTTTGGGTTATTTATATGATTTGTTCTGAACTTTTGTGTTGTTAGTTTATATATGTTCTGTTTTCAGAAATTGCATACATACCCCATGTGCGTTCAATATTGAGCATGTGTGTGATTTGTTCGGGATTTTTGCAGATAAGGCCCTAAGCTTCTTCACTATATTACTGATCTCGTTTGTAAACTCAATATATTTGGAAATAGCCCCCTATGAACTGTGCTTGATTACATGTTGTGTTTTAGACTTAATAAATAGTAAATTAATTTAAAAATTACATAAAAATTACCAATGGCTCCTTTTAGTGTGTAATATTTATTATGATTTTATTGGATTGATTTAATTGTATTTTCTGTTTTTGAAAAATAAAAATCCTTAAAAATGTCACTGTTTACCTTATAAAAATCCTAAAAATTCGAAAAATGTCTTAAAATTCCATAAAAATTAATGTGCGTTTCATGTATTGTGTTATATTTTTTATATTAATTTTGCTTGAAAATTCATATAAACCCCCTAAAAATTACAAAATAACCAAAATATTATGAAAACCATATCAAATCAAAGAAAAATAAAAAAATCGATTTCAATTTCTAATTGTAGCTTTTAATAACTATTTATCATAAAACTGTCATCCAGAACCTTGGGACACAAAATATTTTTAAGTTGCAATTTGGTCCTGATTGTGCAATGTTTGACATTTTAAGCACTATTTGATTTTTATAAAACCATAAAATCATTAGAAAAACTTGTAAAAATTACCAAAAATATTTCAAAATCTATAAGACCCAAAAGTATACTCTAATTTCTAATTATTTATAGCTATTTAAAAAAATAAAAGAATGTTGTGTGTGTATTTTACATTGTGTGCTTGCTTGCCTTTATCCAGAAATTAAATTTGCAAAATTAAAAACCACAAAAAAATTTTATCTTCGAAATCTGACTACTAAGTTATTTAAATGTGCTCCTTGTATTCGACTCTGGTGGTTATACCAGGTAAATAAAATAGCGAACCGCTTACGTGTGTTGATTATTTGATATTTACGAGTGGTTCTTCTCGATTGAGCTCGATTGATTGATTGGGGTTGCTATAACCTTGGATTTTACTTGATACTTAACCGTAGTTGATTGGTCGCTCGTCAGAATGGCATCGTTGTCGGGGTGCACAGCTTAATAGTCATTTTTCACTTTTGTTCATTTTTGTCTCTATTTGATTAACTGTTTTTTGACACTCGTATGTTTTGCTTTTCGTGCGAGGAACTGCATGAGGATACCAATGAACGTGAAATCCACCTCTTTAATAGTCTTAAATTGTAGTAGTATAGGAGACGAATTTCGATCAAAAACCCATAATCGTTTAATTATTGTGGAGTATTTATACTTAGCAAGTCACCAAGTTCGAACACAGGGAACCGAGCTAGTCTATTTCTTTGTCATTTTTTTTATCAATTAGAATCATATGCGAATAAATTCTCATTTACAAGTCTATATGAAGATGCACAATAAAATGCAGAACAATGCAGATATATGATGCATGCAAAATTTTTAGTTGTTTTTCAATGCAAAAGGTAGGAGTGTGCATGAAAATAATGCAAGGTTAAATGCAAGGGTGATGCATGCAACTGTCTACTACAAATATGGCCGAAACACATCACTTAAATCGAGCAACTGATTAGAGTACGGAACCAGAGTCGGATTGAGCACAAAAATACGAGCAGTCATCTTTTCAGGGTAAAGACATGTAGAACAAAGAACCTCATCTACACAAAATTTCACTTCATTTAAAATGATGTCATATAAGAAAATTAAACATGCCATGAAATAGATGGTGAAACAAGGATCAAAATGACACTAAAATCATGAAATTTAGACCTACGATGCTTAAGTGATGAAAGATATAATGCAAGGGCATAAATGCAATAAAAATACGAGGAATAAAAATTTAAATATCACAAATATGTCCCTGAAGGGACCTATTTGCAATTTACAAAAAATTCCTGGGACCCTTTGTAAATTTTCCACTACAGGCGGGGGGCCTTTTGTAATTCTGTAAACCCACGAGGGCCTCCTTGTAAATACCCCAGACGCATACGCCTAGAGGACAATATGCAATTTCCAAAATATATGGGTCTTTCCAGCAATTTACCCAGCCCCCCACGCGCAGAGCACGTGAGGGGCTAGGCTTGGGAGGCGTCGTTGCTTTGGGAACACGTGCCTGGCTTTGATGGCTCGTCGAGAGGCTCGGGAGACTCTGAGCCTATTGGTTCTGTGTTAGGCTCGGATGAACATGTGTCGATGTTTGGATCGTCCGATCGAAACAATCAGATGGTATATGTACTCTCTTGCACCGTCGAGGTTCACCAGAGAAGGCGGGGATCCGACGGCCGCCTAGTAGCTCCTCCATGCACCGATCGCTCGCCTGAAGGTTGGAGAAGATATTTGACATCTTGGTGAGAAGGTAGAAGCTGCGATGAGGCTCCGGGGATGATCGGAGCTTGATGGCGATGAAGCCTCAGCGGAGGAGAACTGCTTGTCGGAGCTCCGATGCAAACTCTGGCCAATCAAGATTCTTGCATGTGTTAGATACTAACCGAAGCACATGCATGTGAAGTGCGAGTGCGGTGGAGTGAGATGGGAGACGGGAAGAGGTGAAGAAGGTGGCGGCTCAGGGGAAACCTCCGTCGTGACCACGGAGGAGTGGGGTCGACACGTGAGGGTTCTAGAGGAAGAAAATGGTGGCAGGAAAGTCGTTGGTGAACGGCGAAGATGCGAAGGGGATTAGGTGGCGGCAATGGTGGTTATAAGAGGTGAGATAAATTGGAGAAGAAGGAAAGAAATTACGTAAAAGTACCTGGCCAGAGCTAGGCGATGGGCGAGGGAAGGTTGGCTTGGGATGAGGGGAAATTACCGCTTCCGTCGTCGCACGACGAAGTCAACCGGGCTACGGTGCTTAGGCGATGGAAGCCCCGCTACGTGGCTAGAAAGCCACAGATGGCACCGGAGCAAGGAGAGGCCATGATGGACCTCCTCCGACCTCTATCTATCACAGGGAGGCGGAGGAAGGCTATGGCTCGTACTCGAAGATGGTGGATGAATTGGAACAATGGCAGGGGAGTGGCTTTTTTATAGGATGATGTCTTTGGCGATTATGTGGTGGGTGGGAGGTGTTTGAGTGAGGAGTGAAGGTGGGTAGGTAATGGAGGTGAAATGAAGGTTGGCACGTGAGGATGGGGGATGAAATGGCTACACGAGGTGGCCGCTAGAAGAGGAGGAGCGTGGGCGAGGTGTCTTCCAAAATAGGAAGGGGGAAGATGTGGTGCGAGGTGAAACAGCTAGGGAAGAGGTGTTTGGAGGTAGGGGACGAAGTCCCAGCCATTGGATCTAGCGATCCAACAGCTATGATCATGACGCGCACGTGAGAGTGAGATTAGATCAAGGATTTGATCAAACGACGAAGATTGAGGCCCTGATGGATGGCTAGGATGAGATCTGGAGTGTCATCCTACGACGGGAGGTGGCTAGGAGCGAGGCACGAGGGGACGGCTTGGATCTGATCAAAGATCAAATCAGACGGATCCATATGATGTTGGGTGGCGAGAAGAGAGGACAACCACATGGGCGACCCGAGGGCACCACATGGCTGCACCAGAGAAATTCGAAAAAGTAAAAGTAAGGAAAATATAAAAAGATTAGCTAGAGGTAAAATTAGTAAAAAGTTAAAACATGAAATTTGTAGATCTACAAGTTTTGTGTTGGAAAAAATGCTAAAAGAGGTCATTTGCGCAAAAAAATATTTTTAGGAGTATTTTTAAAGGGTTAAAATTACTGATTTTTTATTTTGATATTTTTGCACTTTTTTAGTTTTTTTAAGGGTTAGGGAATTATAGACAATTATTTACTCTAATTTTTATGGGTTTTTGATAATACAATAAATATAAGGAAATATTTACAGGTTAATTATATGTAATATAATACAATATAATAATGAGGAATTAATAGTGAATTTTATTGGATTATTTAAGCTAGAGGTTTAATTAGCGACTTTTAGCATGATGAATACGAGGTTCATTAGACGCTTCAGTTTTCTTTTGGAGGAGACCACATCTGAGGATGAGCAAAGGAGCAGGAGAGAGTAGTTATATTAGATAGATTAGTTTATGTTTGCAGAACTAATTTTGATTATTGTAATAATTGAGGACTTGGACACGTGTTTGGACACTTAGACTTCTGGGTCTGTTTTGTCGAGTGTTGGTGCACACGGGAGACCACCCCGTTGTTTTTTCGTGGTTTTATTTTTTATCGCATTTTATTTTCTTCAATTCTTGAGGATTTAGCCCCTCAACTTAGTATTTTTGTTGATTGTGACGTAATTAACTAAGGCCCCACACCTAGTTGCTTATTTGTACCCATATATCGTAATTGGACTTAGCTAAAATAAAATTGAAAAAGTTGGTTTAATGAGATATTAGACAACGTGTCGTGAGAAGTCACATACAACATACTCCAATAATTTAGGCTTTTCGTGACGACAACTGGCAATGGTTCCACATTGACCGTCCCTATTTATAATTTTCGGGGACGGTCGAATGACAATCGTCTCCAATATCCACATACTGGGAGACGGTCTACGGGGCATCGTCTCTTTTTAATGAGGGAATAGGGATAGTCGTTAATGACCATCTCCTCTGCTCTAACTAAGGTACTGCTCAATTTTACCCTCTTGAAGGGCTTTTGGAGGCGGTTCTGACCGTCCCCAATTGTCTTCTGTTGGCGTTGCGACCGATCTGGGGCCGTGGGTGGCGGACCAAAGGGGATAGTCGTTAATGACTGTCCCCTCTGCCCTAACCAAGGCACTGCTCAATTTTACCCTCATGAGGATCTTTTGGGGACGGTTACGACCGTCCCCAATTATATTCTGTTGGCCTCACGACCGATCTGGGGCCTTGTCTGGTGGACCAAAGGGAATGGTCGTTCATGACCGTCCTCTCTGCCCTAACCAAGGCACTGCTCAATTTTACTCTCATGAGGGGTCTCTGGGGATGATTCTAGCAATCCCCAAATATCTTTTGTTGGCGTTGCGCCCAATCTGTGGCCATGGGTGGAGGATTAAAGGGGACAGTCGTTCATAACCGTCCCCTCTGCCATAACCAAGGAACTGCTCAATTTTACCCTCCTGAGAAGCCCTTGGGGACGGTTCTGACCATCCCCAATTGTATTCTATTGGCATCACGACCGATCTGGGGCCATGGATGGTGGACCAGAGGGGACTATCATTCATTATCGTCCCCTTTGCCTGCTCGCGACCGTCCCTCATGGGTGCAGATCAGATATTTTCACTTAGATGAAACCATTGGGGACGGTTAAGACGACCATCCCCAATGGTCAGATCGAAAAAATACCTTCGACCTCCTCACTTTCCCATTTCATCACAACCTCTCATCTTCAACCCCCCCACCCCACCGACCACCCGACGTCCCTGTCACCACCCCATCGACTCTCGTGCTCGGTGTCTTCCTACATCTTAGTTTATAGTGATTACCAACAATCCTTGACGTTCAGTCTTCTCCATCTTGCTCTGTGGAAGAGGTACAAAATTACTACCTTTCCATTAGATCATCGTCAGAGGAGGGCCAATCATACCAATTATTTCCAATAAGCCAAACAAATCTATTGTCGAACAAGTGGGTGCAACTGTTGAGTTCTATGGTGGTGAACTCAATGGAGTCAGTTATAGTGATCCTGCTACCGATATATGGTAGGCCAGATGGCTTATTTTCAACACCATAGACACTCCATACCTGCTTTTACAGAGAAAATGAAAGAAAAGGACGTCACAAGACCACCCAACCCAGCCTACTTTCTTTCTTCCCCTGGAAAAGCGCTTTCTCTTTTCGCTGACTTGTATCTTTCTTGAGAACAAGCGCAACGTCGTAGAACCTCCTCGATAGCTCTAGACTGACAGAGACTTCCAAAAAAAGCGGTCGAGACAAAGGCGGGGCTTTGAGATGCGGTCGATCGGGAATCTTCTTCGCGTCAAGGGTCTCCCTGAAGGAGGGGGGATAGTCTTTGAGGTCCCTTCTTTGTGCTCTGCTTTCTTCAACGCTTTTCTGAACTATTTCTTTATTCTCAACTTCGTCACGTCCTTCAATTCTCTGATTACTACCCGGAAAGTCACATCAGCGGGACTTTCCAGGCATCAGTGAATCCGGAGCCCGGACATTCTCTACGGAGCCTTCTCGAGTACGCATTTTATCTGAGTCAGAACTTGGATTTTCCGAGTTCATTGATTTATCAAGTGCAAATTCAGGCCTCAAGCGAGAACTACAAATGACAAGTTTTTTCTCGCTCATTCTTGAGACTAGGTTATGCATACTTTCTGACTCTTCTTAGTACCTCTTTATGTGAGGTGGTGAAAGATAGGTAGTTTTTCTCCAAGATGAAAGTAAAATTCCAGAAGACTGGGGGACTAAGGAAAAAGGTGGAGAGAGAACATGGAGGTCTCACTGAATAAACGTGGATAAGCTAAGCCCTTGCTTATATATACTGCTCTGAAAAGTCCCTTAAGGTAAGGGAAATTCTCTAAATAATGCCCTTGAAAGTCTAATATCTAAGATTGCTTCCTCTCCCTTCTCCCTTCGTCGAACACTCCTTACCTCACAGCGAACCCAATACTAGACTATGGGGAAAGTGAGAGCCTACTTCAAGTTCTAGTATAGGAAAGTAGATATATAAAACATCTCAAATCACGATCAGACCAATGGGAAATGGGAAACTCTGTCTTATGACAACGAATGAAGCTAATTAACAATAACCCACCCTATCACTTATCTATATTATTAGCCTCAACAGCTAGCCGAAGTCCATCTGTGCTCTCGGGAAAATATAGGATTTGACGGTATTTAGCCCTTGTTTTTCTAACGGTCACCTCCCTGTCGCTGCTAGTCTGGTCTCCCCTCGGTGTCTTCCACGAGAGCTATGCTACTAACTATATCAAAGAATTTCAAAACTAAGCATAAGAAAGCACATTGCATGATTCATCAAGCATAATAGGATCACTGAAATATTGTCTGACGTGGGTCCAAGTGGACTGCAAGCCCCCGCTACCTGTCGGTTCCCCTCTAGAAACGGAGAAGGAGGGGGGCACCCTTGCTTTCTGAAAGGTACCACCCTCACTGACTTTGCTCCCGGATTCATTCACTTGCATTCATGCTAGCACTACAAAAGCTCCGGTCTTCGCACCCCTACTACAGATGTGCAAACTTTCCTCGGGTTCGTAGAGTCGGGTTTCCCATTTAACATAATATTATTATGTGTTCTTTGCAATAATATTCATCTTCTTTGCAATCATACACCATTACTATACTAAACTATACAAAATATCTTCTTTGAATAGTTTATTTCATTTTCTTTGCAGTTATATTCAATTTTGATCTTTTACTATGTTCCCTACCTCATGCTTATGGTGTGGGAAAAGAATATAGAGTACGTATAGTTTAATTTTCTTATTGTATAGTGAAATGGATAAAACATGGATGGATAAGAGATACGGCAATTTTCAGGAATACAAGAGAGGAGTTATCATGTTCTTGGATTGGATATTTCAATTAGAAAGTGTTAACAAAAAATTGGTGGCATCAAAATTTATTGTCCATGTGTGATATGTAAGAATATTAAATGTAATGTTAGAGAGAAAGTTTATAACCATCTCATACTCAACGGATTTGGTTGCATTACTCCATTTGGACTGAACATGGAGAGGTTATAGAGCATATGCGGATGGATGATGATATGGATGTAGGTGTAGGAACCACTACATAATCTTTGAATAATGTCAATCATGAGTTATTTGATTTAATGGATGAGTTAAGAAGACCTGAAACACAAGACATCGGTTTAGATGATAGGTTTAGGAGTAGTTTACCACATGCAGAAGCCATTTTGGTTCCTGGAATTGAAATGACGTGTCTACAGTTTATTAGAGTTGTTTAAGATGAAAGTCTGACGTGTTTATTACCGTCTGTCATATCTGACGAGGATCGAGATCTCATATATTATTATATTTCGATGCATTTATCAGAGATTGATGAGTTTTTTTTATGAGTACAATTCATTATTTAATGATACTCATCTTAAAATCTCAATTCATCAATTGGTTCCATTCACGTGTAAAATAGTTACAGAAATTGAAAGACGACGGGTGGAATTTTAACCTTGACATTCTTGGACGTATATTGTATTCACAAATTATTTCATACAAGGGTTGCATTGTGAATGGCTACAGATTTAGAACAAAGTTCGTCGATGAGATGAAATCAACGCAAATGTTCGGTGTTATAGTAAAAACAAACTTACCTTTAGGTTTAGACGGCTACTATGGGGAAATAGTTGACATAGTAGAGATCAACTTTACTCGTGAATGTTGATGTGTTCTTTTTATATGCAATTGATTTGATGTCGATCGCGAGGGATGGGATATCGAAAAGATAGAAATGGGATTATTTCTTTAAAACAATCATGGAAATTGCAAACAAATGAGCCTTTTACTCTTTCCAGTTGGGTAGAATAAGCATTCTACATTCCAGACAACTTAAGTGATGGGTGGATCATACACGTGAGGACAATACCGAGAGATTTTTTTGATGTCAATGATGATGATGAGTTATTAAATATAAACGACGTATATCAATATGAGATCTAAACATCCATCTAGATTGTAGATGCAGATGTGATAACATGTACTAGAAAGTTTTGTGATAGTTTTATTAATGTTTAAAGTGTAAATTCAGCAATTTTTTTTCCAAAATTATTTGATTTAATATGTGAAATATGCAATTCTTATTTGATTTAATATGTGAAATATACAATTCTTGTTAAATCATTTAAATGTTTCATTATATATGCAGATATGCCTCCACGTCCTAGATGCATTTGGGATGCACCGCCTGCACCACGTGTAGAGAGTGAGACCTCCGATCCTGACAGATCGAGTGGCTCAACTAGACGTAGAGGCCCATTACAATGCTGAGTGTTGGACCGACTGCATTTCGGTGAGACACTTAGGGTACGGATAGTTGGAGGTGATGCTACGGGGGACAACTCCGTTGTGTTTCAGAGTTAAATAGGGCATGTGTACAGAGCCAGGGTTCCTATCCACCTTACAGACTGGTGTTTAGTGGAGCAGTCAATAAAAGATACCATTCTTCATGACTTAGAGGTATTAAAACTAATAACAAACCAATTTTTGTTGTTGAGTGTATAAAATTAACTTAATTTTTTCATCCTTTAGTCTAGTTTTTCATGGGATCGTGATTCGGTCACGGATGCTCTAATTCTAGGACATGGTTCAGAATTACTGTGTAAATATCGAGATCGACTGAAGTCCTGGGTAAGTATAATAACTTGTTTTTTCCATCATTTATGAAATGTATGTAAGCAATTTTCTTACAAATTTTCAGTAATTCGACCTGAAGCTTCAATTGGAGACACTTTTGACGAATTTATCCTCCAAATGCACCCGTCGAACACTAGAGGGCATTGATATATATTTGGATGGAGGAAGAACATGTGGTGCGATATATATGTGCATATTATCAATTATTTTGAATTATATTATTGAAATTATTACCATTGTATAGGGTATCTCAAAGCGAGATGCTCAAAATCGAAGGAAAGATTTCAAGCTGCTCATAGAATGGGGAGAAGGAATACAAATCAACTCAAGGATGATTTTGTAACTAATCTACTATATGCATTATTTTTAAATTCCATCCATTATTATATCTTAAAATCATATCATAAGTTCTAGTTATATTTTTCACATTAGGCAGTGGACAACAATCGTGTGCCCAACCGGATGGAAGTCTTTGAGAAGTCTAAGAGCCGCGATGTGGGCGGGGAAGATCATTGAGTAGATCCTGCCTATGGTCCAATTCATGTAAAACCATTAATAATAATTTTGTATCTGTTTTAACAACTTAAATGGATTTTGAACTTACTTTAATAGATTTCAAGAGATGATGATCAGACTCACGATCACTGACTCTCTAGACAACACTGGTATGAGTCAGACACCTCTTACTCCTGATGCAGACTTACTCCAGGCGACCGGTCTATAGCATAAAGGAAGAGTCTGTTTTGGTGGTTGTGGTGCCACCATACAGAATTGGTATGGAGTAGGGAGCGTCTCATCTTCATCTCAGAATACACAAAGGAAGAGGGAATTAGAGAGTCAGATGTCTAGAATGAATGTTGAGATTCAGGATTTGCTACAACAAATGGCAGTTTTTAATGCATTCATGCAGACACATCAAAGTGCATCATCGAGTAGCCACCCAACACAAGTGCGTAATCTAGTTGTGAGGCTAGGCGACGATAATGTAGGAGAAGAAGAAGAAGGTGATGATGACGACGACAACGACAACGATGATGACAACGACAACAATGTGGATGAGGACGACACTTACGATTACTTTAGATGTTTTCTTTAGTTTGTATGATACATAGTTTAATATATTGTATAATTAATTCAAACAATTACTTTGCAAAGTAGCTTACTTTGTTTAAATACTTCGAATAGTTTATGGTAGAATAGTTTTATTTAAATCTCTTGGTGCAGTCATCATTTCAAAAATTTCTTGTAAATTTGAATGTGGAATGAATGTGATTTTCTATGTTGATCTTACTCTTTATGATGAAATATCAGAAGGCGCGACAAGGGCTCGTGCTGCTGGGTTTGACTATACGGCTTCATCATCTGTGATCACAAAGTCGCACTCCTAGTGGATGTCTTGCTCTACATCTGTCGTCTGCTCTAAATCACTATGTTGCTATGAGCATGTTGAATCTCTCGCTCGGGTTTCCTCGATCGTCTCTATTTGTACACTTTCTCCCTCGATGTGAAAGTATACCTTCCCGCTATCGTGATCGGACACTGCCTTGGATGTGGCCAAGAATAAGAATCCTAGTATGATGGAGGTATCTGTCACAGACTCAGATTTCTCCATGTCCAATACAACAAAATCCACGGGGAATTTCAGGCCATGAATTGTGACAACCACGTCCTTTAACAACCCCTTCGGCCTCTTGACAAATCTATCAACAAACTGAAGGATTATCGTGCTCTGTCGAAGAGGACCGAACTCGAATCGATCGAGTAAGGCTGCCTTAAAAAGGTTAATAGAAGAGCCACTGTCTAAAAGAGTACGATCGAACCCCTCCTCATGGATATGGCATTTGACATATGGATCTCCTGCATATGGTCTTTTAGCTGGCAACCGGTTCTGAATGGCAAGTGGCACGAGTAAGCACGTAGATCTCTGCATTGTGGTTCCTCCCCTTCCTGCAGATGGTGGTCTTCTCTCTCAAGTTCTTCTGTAAGAGGGGGATGTGCTCCAGTACCTTCTATAAGGTCAGTTGAATCTGGAATCGATTGATCATATGTAGGTTGAACTCTATATGGTATTTCTTTTTGGGATTTTCTGGTTTATTCCCCTTCACTAAGTGGAGTGCTTGAGGGAAGGGGATGGTTGGACCCTCTCGAGAAGGATGAGGGTCAGGAATAAGCTCTTGTGCATGTAACGGGGTAGAATCTATACCAATATCATCATGCAACACATATGGACTCGTAGGAGATACAGAAACCTTCCCTTTATTTATATTTTTGTTCTTTTCTCTTTTTCATTTTTTATATTTTTCTAAAACTATCATGAGATACAGAAGAAGGTAACACAACCAAAGGAAAATTGGTGGCATCAGTACCACCCACGACATCTGTCTTTACAACATCGGCACCGCACTCGAGCTCAATAATTGAAAAATTGGTGACATCAGTACCACCGACTGCATCTAGAATCATGACAGCCTCAGTACTGCCGGTTGGATCTACATCCTCGATACCTTCATCACCACCGCCATCATCATCAGGAGCAACATTAACACCGATTTCCTCCTCGTTTGGCGCTCCAGAATCTCCATGAGGGTGTTGCTCAGATGAGGCACTGTCGTTTGACATCCTACCATGCCTAAGTGTCACAAAATCATCACCAAACACATAGAAAGATAAATCACATAAAGTATCTGAAATGCCCCGCCTCGACGGAGGCGCATCTCAACACCCATTCACATTATTACCCACCAACAATCATAAACAACTTGCATGATATACATTTATACAAAAAAGACATAGGGAAGAAAATCTAAGTTTCCATTGGTAACCAAAGTCCACAAAAGGATAACAATAAATTCTTAGAGTCTTTTTATTACACAATAAATAAATGGAAAGCAAGAAAAATGTAGACTACTACAAAACTAGTCCTCAACCTTAACAACGTCCTGCAGATGCACCACCAAAAATGTGAGCCTCGGTGTCCTGCTCTACACTTCATGTTAGATTTCCAAAGAATGTAACTTGTGAGTCAATTGACCTAGTAAGGATAAAATCCCAACTCAGGTACCATCAAATGAACATATAGACATGATGGTCTCTACTCTAGCACCTCAGTACTGGTAGAAGGGTGGTTGATGTTGAATAGGGTGGAAGCGAACTCGGCTTCAGAGAGCGGGTCTAAGCTCTCTGAAGCCACCGTAGATGATTGGGGAGGAGTGCTCGAAAGCAGAGTTGTCAAAGGAAGCCTAAGAGACCTCCTTCCCATCATCGTAATATGTGGATTTATGACGATGAGATCTTGAATGCAAATAAGATCAAAAATCAAACCCCTTTTTGACCTACTCAACACTCGAGCTGATGATCATGAGAGTCATTAATCTTGTCATTTTTATTTAGGTGATCAATCAATCTATCAAAGCGATTAAGCAAGTTGTTGGGAACTCGATGGTCCCAAGAGACTGGCCCAATCCCATGGTTAGTTTTTCCCAGCCAGTATGGATTGCGGGCCGTTTAGCGACTACCCGATCTATCCACTCTGCCAAGGAAGTCCCGGATCAATTACTAGCTACCTGGTAAAGTCCTCATTGGAGAACAACCAACCATAAAAACAGTAGTCTGAAAGGAGTTCAGGTGTGGCTCTACATGATGTGCGGGTCACTCTCTCGATGCAGATAAATCAATCAATGAGGGGTGACTCTTCCCAAAACAAGATTTATAAGTGAACTGTATTCTAGAGTCCAGTTTGCTTTAGCAGTCTCGATTATATTTTGTTTTCACCTTTTACGTGTTTTTTCTGAATAAGACAACGCCTAACGAATTTTCCAATTTCCTTGGTTATTTTGAGTATAATAAAGCATGGGAAGGAAGCAAGGAAAGCCGATGTGTGATAAAAAACAATAATGCATGCAGAGATGGAAATGCATACCTGACTCCAACACTCTACATGTAAGTTTGGCTCTACCCTAAGTGTGCAATCTTGTCCTTTACAAACAATGAGTAGGTTTCTCTCCACCAAAGAAAATAATTGAGTTTAAGTTGATTTGTTTATAGTCGTCGTAATTAGAAGTCCCGATTTTAAGATTGGTTATCACTTTCATTTTAATCTGAGCATAGATAGACAATGCCTAATAAGCAGTCCCAATTCCTTTAAATCATAAGTTATAAAATAGAGATGTGGAATTGGAAAAGCTATGTAGGTAAAAACTCAATGATGCATGCTCAAGAAGAAGACTTATAGTGATTCCTCACGTTCTTCATGTGGGATGCAATATAAGAAATTGAAAATTTACACTAAATGATATGCATAGATAAAATCATATGAAGCAGAAAGTTCTATTATCAAGAAAAAAGATTTAAAATTTTGGCAAATATTGAATGATCTACGTATGCATATATTTAGTACAAGAATAGCTTGAGAATTACGAGCGCAATCAAGAGTAAATAATTAAGACAACGTATATGTCTAATTCCTACGCTACTCAAGTCAGGTCCCAACCACACAACAAGGTTTGAAAGAGGTCCAACACACCACAGAGAAGTCCAACTTGAATTATTACAAGTTATCATGGTTCAGATAGAGGAACTCCGTGAATGATGCAAAAATTAAAACAATCTAACTCTCTCTCTCTCTCTCAAAAAGAATAAAATCCAGTCTTCTTCGCAGGCCCTTGAATTATATCAAAAAAAATTTGCTCCAAGTAATCTAGAAGAGAGAAATTGCGGTTAGTATCATAAGCGAGAGAGATGCAAAATAAAATGCAGAAAATAAAATGCAAAAGAAAGGAACAAAATTGATACAGAAATTAATTTCAAAAAAATAATTACAGAACATAATTTAAAACCCTAAAAATACATTGCTCCTCGGCAATGACGCCATTTGATGAATGTGTAATTTCACCTCTTTAAAAATCGACAGTTGTAGTATAGGAGATGAAAATCGATCGATAAAAAAACACATTCTTTGAATGCTGTGGAATATTTTTACTTTGCAAGCATACCAAGGTTGAACACAGGGACACAAGCCTCATATTTTATTCATCGAAAATTATTGATTAAATAATGAGCGGTTAAATCTAGAATCTAGGTCTTCAGATGCAGAGGTGATGCAGAATACAACATGATATATGGACACATTACGCACATAAAATGATTCAAAGATGGAATAATATGATTCATGCATTTTTATTTTTTTATGCAATTAAATTAAGATGAAATATGCAATACAACATGATATATGAACACTATTAATGCAAGCAGACAATTATGTATAAAAATACCCTAAAATATTTAAACTAATGAGCAATCAAATATGGATCGATTTTAGAGTTAAATTGAGCAATAATGTAATGACATTTAAATTAAAGAGCAGGAGACACTACAGATCTCATAAATCATCACATTTAATTCAGTATCAAATCCTGAAAATTACATGCCATTAGATAGATGACGAAATTAGCAACAAAATGACATTGAAATCAACTGAATCAGAGTTCGCATGCTCAAGTTATGAATAAAATAATACAAGGGCATAATTGTAATAAAATGCATTGAAATAAAAAGATACATAATTGCAAACAAGCCCTTAGAGGGACCTTTTCGTAATTTACAAAAGCTAAAGGGGCCTCCATGTAGTTTATCCTTGTGTCTAGGGGCATATTTGTAAATTTTAATAACCAATAGGGTGTTCATGTAATTTACCTCAAGCACGTATGTGAGGCACGTGCCTGGAGGACCTGTATGTAATTCCTGAAAGTTCTAGGGTTTTCAATGCAATTAACCCAGTCCCGCACATCCAAGGCACATAAGGCTATGTTCGGTCGGGGCGCAACTTTGGATGGATACACGGTTGGTCCATGCGCTTCGGGGGGGGGGGGGAGGGGGGCTTGGTGGTCTCGAGCTTGTAGGTTCGAGGTGTACGTGGCTTCTTATGAGCCGTCAGTTGGTCGCTGAAGGATGGCCATCCAACGACATCTCCTCATCAAACATGGATGTAGGAGTGGCAACGATTATGGGCTCCGACAGGTGCCTCCCTAACATCTCCGAGCTTCTTCGCAGCATCTGAGGGCTGAGGAAGCTTGCTGGTCATGAGGCGAAGATGTTGGCAAGTTGTGGCGGCGAAGGTGATGGCTGTCATGAGTTGTCAATGGCATCTCACCTGATGAGATGTAGGAGTAGGGAGCGGAGGCACAAAGTCCAAACATTGACAAAGGGGTCCTGCAAAAGGGTTTAGCAGTGATTGTCAAAGCGCGGGTTGAACGCAGTGGAGGGTGTCAGAGCAGAGACGACGGTGTCCTTAGTGGGTTCTTTCCGACCATGATCGGAGAAGAAGGACCAGAGGTTGTAGGGGTTTTGGAGGAGAGGATAGGTGGGCGGAGGGTGCTACAAAGATGGAGGTGATGTGGTGAGGCTCTTCGTATGATCAAGTGGTGGTGAAGTGAAGTGTGAGCGTCATAATAATTAAGAGAACATAGAAAAAGTAGAGAAGGAAAGATATCTACCTGGGCGATGGTCCTTCGTGGGGGAAGGTAGAGTGGATGAATGCCTGAAAAAGAAGGATGAAACCTCCTGGAGGTCTTCGCTTGAAGGACTCGGCGAATGGAGTACCTGAGCTCTGTGGCTCGAAGAGCACTACACGACCAAGGAAGCACCGTGGATCAAACATGGCTTTCACCCTTATCTTTGCTCAAAACAGTTCCTCTCGACCTCTGTCACATGCGAGGGGGAATGGACCTAGAGGGGGAAATCTTCTGTAAGTGGTGGATAATGTCGAAGACCGGCGACGAGGGGGTATATAGGATCAGGATGTTAAGGGTAATGGAGCTGTAACGGCTGTGGGGGCATCCGTTAAGCGGAGGAGGAAGGGCGGTGTGTAACGACAGGGGTAGTGGGTAGCAGAGGCATTGCGGGAGGAAGGGGAGGGGGTGGGGTGCATGTGCTCCTCGTGTGTTGAGAGGAGGATGGGATATAGACGTGGTCATGTGCAAAGCACATGACTGCGGAGAGATGATGGGGAGAGGGCGGGTCACGTGTTCTACATGTGACCTGGCTGGAGAGAGAAGGAAAGAGGATGGGAGGAGAGAGAGAAGATAGAGGAAGAGAGAGAGAGAGAGAGAGAGAGAGAAATAAATAAATAAAATTAATTAAATTAACTAAATAAAAATTAAAATAATTAAATAAGAACTAAAATAATAAAAGGGGTTATTGAATAATGAATAAATAAATGAATAATAAAGGTTCAAAAAGGGATATCAAATGAAGTCAAATCTAAAAGTGGTCAACACAAAAGTTTCTCATCTTGACGAGATCTACAACTTTCGTGAAGATCCAAAAGTAAAAGAGGTCAAATGTACAAAAATATATTTTCGAGGCACTCTATAAATAATAAAATACTACATTTTGCTTTTTTTGTTTTTTATATTTGTAGTTTGATTTCAATTAGTAGATTAATATATAAATAATATATACATAACTAATCTAATTTTTATAGTTTTTTGAAGATTACGAAAAAGAGTAAAAATAAGGGTTAATTATTTACATAATTTATCCCTAATTCTAGCACAATTAGTGAATATTAATTAATTGATTTTAAGAAGTTTAATCAATGATATTATTCGACAATTCATATCAATTTGTCCACGAGACCAGCATATCATGACTTCTAAGGATTGCACATCTGCTGCATCACGTCGTCTCGTTGACGTCGAACCTTGCTCTGATCTATTGCATCGTGTTCCTTCAACAAGTTGAACCTATCTCTGGTACCAATTGTTGGGGCACAATCCTTCGATACCAACTCTGCTCTGATACCAATTGATGTGACACGACCCATTAGTACCAACTCTGCTCTAATACCAGTTGATGGGACACGATCCGTTGGTACCACCTGATACAGATACACAATCGACCATCATCACGAAAGCACGTGAAGAAAAGAATAATCATATATAATGGTGGTCGGTCACCTTTCGCGACCACCGGAGAAGAAAGTTCATTATAAATTAGAATGAGTACAACTCTCTCCATTCCCTCGCTCTCTCATCTCTTTCCTCTCTCTCTCTCTGCCCCCTCTTTATAGGGGTTACATTGTTCTTGTGGTGTTATTGAGGTAATGCCTCCACCTCTCTATATATAGCCCTGCTACAACTTCATATTCCTATTCCCAATAGGACTTAGAATACAATTCAACTACTATTAGGATTAGGAGTTCCACCTCATTAGGACTCCAAATCCTAATGTGACTGTAATCATAACACGAACTCCATTCTGTAACCAAAGCAGCACCAATCCTTTTGAAAGGTTGCAGTAGATGAACCGTTACGAGACACCTAGAGTTGAATGAATATCACAACCGAAGCGTTGATCCATTGAAAATAGAAACATCGGACCTTCATCCCCTGGAGTTCACACAGATTGGAGAACACATCTTCCTCCAGACTATATAGCCTCCATCGGATCATCTGAGGAGTACCGATCAGAACAATCCTTCCTTCTTCGTATATAGATGTTTGATAAAAAAATATGATGCTCCAGAATGCATGAACTCAGGTGGGGTTTGATTAACTTTGTCCTAATTCAAGGAAATTAACTCAAGTAAAAGTAAAATTAATTACATAGTTGGTGTAGGACGGAGCAACTTTACATGATCACGGAGATAATACAAATGTTTACAAGGTCAAGAAAATAATCTACAAAGATTCTACAATTTGCGAAGTAAAAATCCTTTGTTTTTTATTTAACAATATTTAGAATGAAAAAAATTGATGCACAACCTGTATTATATAATTCATTGCTCGGAATTGTACATTTAATTAAAAATACGATATATAATATTAAATTATTTTAATTCATAATGAATGCCACGCCCACTATTAAGCATTTACAACTTGACTATTATCCTGACTTTTCGTTAAGTTTGTAGCAACTGTTCTTAGTTACCAATGATTAGAAGAAAAATTCAAGAAATAATTTTCTACATGATTCATTGCCATAAATATAGATGAATATGATATTTGACGCAAAATTAAAAACTCTGATATAATTTTGCAAGAGTGATATTCGTTATTGTACATTTAAGTAAAAAAATATGATAATTATAATTAAACCATATTATTTTTGAGAATGAATACCATATTTGCTATTGAAGGTTTGTAAAAGATGATTATCGGTTTGCTTCTTTGCAAATTTTTACCAATAGTTGCTAATAGCAATGATTATAAAAGGAATAAACAAATAATCATATAATAATGATTATTTGGCGGTGATATACCAACTAACACGATTTTTATGTGAATTTAATAGATCAAATATGCTTTTGCAATATCTAATATTCATCCTTAGACATTTACCTATAATACATATTGCAATTAATATTAATTATTTAGATCTTAACGAATGCCATGCGTTAAAGGTCAACAAAAACAATCATCAATTGATATTTCAATTAAAATATGCACCAATTCTAGTTGATTTAAGAACAAATAAAAGAAAAAATAATATGAAATCATTTGTAAAATGATTTGTTGCTAGCAATACAAAATTGAATATGATTTTTACCGCACATTTAAAAAATCAACTATGATTTTACAATGAATTGTTGTTGTCATTATACATGTAACTACTAAAGACATGAAAATGGAAATTAGAATATTCTAGTTCATGATGAATATCATATTTTTTTATTAAAGACTCATAAAATAATGGTTATTACTTCTTTCAAGATAAAAAATGTTTCGATCATTGTTAATTTAGCAACGATAAAGTAAACATATCTATGTATTTACCGATATTTACTATTTGCAAGTATTATGTGATGTCAATTTACAAAACTAGTTAATGCAGAAAAAAATTAAAAATCTACTAAATTAAAATTTATAAATTCATTGAAAGAAAAAACATACCTTAGATTGAAGAGGAGGAGATGCTAGGAAGGGATTGAGAGGGAGTGTGGAAGAGAGAAGGAGAAGAGTGTGAGGACAAATGGGAGGAGGTGGGGGTTTACATAGGGAATTTGGGTGGCTTCGGCGCGACAAACCATTTGTCGTGGTCACCTGGTCAGCGACAGCCTCCGTCGCGACGAACGGTTTGCCACTGCAGAATGCATTCAAATCGAGTTAATTCCCTTGAAGACCGGAGTCAGTCTCGTCGACCGCGTCCACATAACCCGCGACAAACGATTTGCCGCTCCAGGTAGACCAACGACAAAACATTCGCTGATACATCTTCCGTTGGGAAGTAGTTACAATCCGTAACCTTTTCGGGAAATAAATTTCCCCCATTACCTTTTAGGGAAATAACTCCGCATAGACACATGCATGGGCGCACATGCACACCACCCACACGCTCGTATACATGCACAACATTGATGGTTTCATTTAGCTTATCCAAACAAAATAGGGTAAAATACAGAAAGAGGCCTCAACTATACCTCAATTCCTAATTAAGGAGCTCATTTTTAGATTGTAACAAAGAGGGACATGATCATATGTTTTGTTGTTTCAAATAGAGGTCTCCGTAAGCTTCAACGACCTTTATATGTCGACGTTAAACCCTTAGTTGAAAGTTTAAGCCCCTATTTGTTACAATTGAAAAATAAGACCCCAGATTGAAAATCAAAGTATAGTTGGGACCCTTGTTTGTAATTTACCTAAAAAATATTATCATGAATAATACATGATGTGCATATTTGGGCCGACATTTTGTACTCACACATAAGTTTTCCAAAATAGAAATTCATGAAGCTTAATGACTTAATTGCAGATATTTGAGAACTTTTTTGAGATTTCCATCAGCCATTTCATAGTGGTAAATATTGCATTTCTCCATTTGTGCATGCCGTATGGGATTTTTTTAAATATAATATTATCATTTATGCATGTCGTGAATTTCGACGTGGAATTATTCTGTCATTTATCTAGAACTTATAATTAACTTGTGAAAATAGTCAATCACACAAAAACATTTCTCTTCATGATTATTTCAATAATTGAGCATGTTCCCATAACAAAAAATTAGAAAAAAAAATCTCCATTTGTCAAAAACTATAAAATACTAAAAAAACTTAAAACAAAAACCAAAAATAAAAATTCTCATGATATCATGTGTTGCATGTAAACCAACATTGCATTCTATGTTCCCGTTTTCGAGAATGTATCTCACTACCATATGCGTTTACAATTTTTTTGAATGCTCGGTTGACTTGCGTAGACTGTAATGATAGAGTTTCTCAATTAATCGAATGAATTCCTCACAAGAGCCTTTCAACACCCCCAAGATCGTTGACGACCTAATGGTTTGTCTTAGCACCTACCAGCACATACCACAAGGCATGCCTTGACATAGAGGATCCTGCTGTGATGTTGTGCTTGTCGTGGTCACGTGAGCTGTTCGATCATGATCAAGTGGTTCACACGAATTTGCACGTTACGAACACACAAAAAAATGTAAAATCGTACGAACCGCTCGATCAAGATCAAACAATGTACACACCTGCAGCAGACTCTGCTGCCATCCCACCTACTACAGATGATCTATCCCCGTGCCTTAAGGCATGCTTGATTACTGGGTTGGGGTATCCTCCTGTGAGTAATAGCTGTTTGGAGGATTGAGAGGATTGGAATATAATTATGTTTTGATGTGACATTAATTATGTACTATATTAACTTTTTTAATAATTATAATATATTCTTATATTAATAAGTGTAATTAAATACGAGCAAAAACCATTATACTAAAGAAATTGTAAGATCAATACAAGCAATCTCAACAAAGAAATGCAAGGCTGAAGCTAAGGACGTGTTTGGATAGTGGGTTAAGTTGAGAGGGTTAACCTGCCCCAAATTTAGATAACCTGAAGGGTAACCTGAATTGTAGTTTTGGTGTTTGGATAGAGGGTTTTACTGTTGAGAGGGTTTGTCTGTGATGTGACTGTTACTAGAGTTTGTACCAATGATTGTATTTTGAATTGTTTTATAATGTTAATAGGATTGATTTGATTTTAATCAATTATTTTGGTTATTTATTATATAAGTAAGGAAGACATTGGTTATTGCCAACATAATTAATTTTTAATAATATGAACAGTGCCATAGAATTGTTATATTTCCGCATTTTATGGACTAACGCAATTGATAATTACTTTACATCTCATTATACATCATTCTATGCCTTATTTCAATATTTATGTTCAATATATATACATATTTATGTGAGACAAATTTAGATGGATTTTGTTTTCGTAATTTAAAATTTAATTGGAAATGGAAATTCGTTGTGCTTACAATCCATAACAGTGATGTACAAAAAATGCAATAATAGAAATTGGTCATTTTGAATTTTACAATATTATTTTTCAATTGACCTCGACCATGTTTCTGACTTATGTACGTACGTACTTTATTTATAGGCATCGTTGGTGCTCCGCATCATGGTCAAAAGCATTAAATTAGAAGATGTATTACATAAAAATGTTACATGCTTGATATCCCAATATGGCCACGACCGTTAAAATCCTTATCCATAGGTACATGCACAAGTACTACCTACGATATACGAAGACATTCGTAGTGGGACAAAAAAAATGGTCGCCATAAACTTGCAAATCCCATAATCATGCAATACTTGGTAACATGTGATTACGACAAGCTCTGCGCATCATCCCATGAGGTCATAAAAAGCCATATCCATCATGCTTCTCTCATCCGTGCCATCCTATCATTATACATCGCATGTGCCATGGTATCGCGTTGCCGCTCACCACGTTGCATCTCAGCTCGTGTCACCCTCACCTCCAAGCCAGGTTCAGCTTCTAACTCTGGAGGCTCTGGCACGAGGTACTTCTCAACACGATCAAACCACTTGTCGGAGCCATAAAGTTTTATGAAATTGTGAATGATAGCTGTTGCCTTTACAATGTCCCTCTGCGTCTCAAAGGCATAGGTGGGCATGCTCGTAATACACTTGAACCTCTTCTTCCATACCCCGAAGGTCCTCTCAACATCGCTCCGTAACTTGGAGTGTCTGTGGTTGAACATGTGTTTATGGGAGATGTATCGCTCTGACCTGTCCAACGCACGCCACTCTGGTAGATGATATACAATACCGCGATACGGTGCGATGAACGAGTCTGTGTTCGTGTAGCCACAATCCACAAGATACCTGCATCCCTCTGGGATGATGAACCCCCGCCTGTCAATGGCATCTCTTAGCACTGACATGTCTGATGCAGAGCCCTCCCAGCCATCCAAAATGTATGTAAACAAGTACTCAAAAGATGCGGCTGCCATAACATTCTGCGAAATGCAATTCTTCCTATTCTGATAAACAGCTTCTTGGCCAGCATGTACTGTTGCCTTTATGTGTGTCCCGTCGATTGCACCAATAACACCCTACAAAATGATAAGAGTTTTTACGACTACAGTACATGTACTTGGGGGATTTGATTAATGCTGACCGTACCTGGAAGTAAAGTGCGTAGCGGTGATCTGATGTTATGCGTCTGGGTGTTTCCGCCGTAGGGAGACGAATGAGCAGATCCTCCAACAGTAGGACTTTTTGGAGAACCCTGTGGATGTGCGCTGATATTGTTGACCCACAGTGCTAAAACCATTATTGCAGGACGCGATTCGGTTGTGCGTGGCCAAATGCAAATAAGAAAATGCACACTTGCTCTATAGTACCATCCGTCGTGTGTTAGCTAATCCAGTGCGTTGCTCGAGTAGCTCCACAAATTTCATTAACGTGCGGGGCACCATCCGAATGCAACGATATGAACGTTTGACATGCCCAGCCATCATGTCGTCAATCCACATCCGCCCCGTCCATGGCCTTGTGTTGAGAGGAATTGGAACTCGTGGATTCTCCCTTTCACGGGAGGCCTCGACGAATAAATACACAGCCATGGCGTAGGATAATTCGGTTGCCTCAGAAAGAATCTCTTCGAACGGATTGTATAACTGCTCCTCCATTTTCACCTCCTACACAAAATAAGCTACATAAAATTTCATTGCGAATAAACATATATACTCTTGTTTATTACCAATTCTAGGAAGCATAATTAACAAGAAACTGTAACATTCCCAACAAAGTGTCTACCATGGTTGTGCAATAAATTAGCATACGAACACATTCTTTGTAATCCACAATCAAAAAAATCCACTTAGCACATTCCAGTTCTCGAAGAAAACATTGAAAACCTTAATTATGAAAATAGAACGAATTACTCGATCCTTACAGAAATATTTCTTCGCATCATAACGGAAATGATAATAGCATGCTACGTTCAATCTAACAACCAATTGTCCAACGACACCAACAACAATGCAGTTACATGATTACACTAACGACAAATCAACGGAAATTCTCCAATGACGAGAGGAAATTCACGACAATAAGAAAGACAATGACATGAACTAGGACATGGAGCTACGTTTGTCCTAGGACATGGTAAATCCAAGCCTGCAGGTACTCCGGATCATCCTTCACGGCACGGAATAACTCCCTCCTGGACGGTTGTGCCAAGATATCAACAAGCTTGATGTACGCTGCAGGGGGGAGGGTAGGACATGTTTCTTTCAATTCCCGATAGGCAACACGGGCATCTTCCTCCTCTTTTTCGTTGCGCACCTATCCTCTCATGTATCATCTCCATGACATGCTCCATGTTCGGAGAGGGATCGCCGCCGCCACTTTTCCTACGCTTGGATCATGATGATCTCTGTTTTGCATAAGTATTCACTGGTGGGGTAGGTACTTCATCGACATCGTCACCATCGCTTTGGACGTTATTATTCTGGTCGATGATCTCGTCGTCATTCCCTCTTGATGCCATAGTAGCACGCGAGGAGCTTGCATACCTCCCATTAGCTGTGCCGCTCCTGGTGATGTACGAAACCTCCTCAAAGTAGAGGAATGGATGCCTTTTGTACTTGCGTAGTGCATCGGGCAGCTGCAAAACTTCAGATAATTAACACCTAAACTGGACAATGAAGTTGAAGTTTACATAATAAATCCAAAGTAACATCTACCTCCAACCAAGCAAGCTCATCAGGTGCTCGGATATGATATTTTTTCAAGCAGAGGGGGGATCATCATTGCACGTGCTCAGTTACAATTTAGTCTTCACAGGTGCTCGGAGATGTCGTCATTGCACCTCAGCTAGCATCGTATTGATTCCAAATTACCATCATGACACGGCCTAGCACTTGTAAAGATGCCATGCCCTCATAGCACGTAAATCAACAAACTTTTTTTAACAAGAATCGTAACAGTATTGCACGTGCTAGTATATATCTTGTTCGTCACAGGTGCTCAGAGAAATCCTCACTGCACCTCAGGAAATACAAGCAGATTCAAAACAACCATCATCAAAGGAGGAAACAAATGTAGAGATGGCATGCCCTCATAGCACCTTTTGTAAGAAAGAGCGGCAACATCATTGCACGTGCTCAGTTTCAATTTGGTCATTGTAGGTGCTCGGATTATTTTCTTCATTGCACCTCAGCGAGCCTGTAGTGGATTATGAGTCGTCATCATTGCACGGCTCAGCATTTCTAAAGACACAATCGCGATGTCTTGCAAGGCATATGCATCACGGAATGAGTTCAGGTGGTAAAAGTGCATCACTGGTGCTCCGCATTGTCGTCAGTGCACCTCAGACACCATCATGGTTCACGGGTACCACGGATCCGCAAAAGTTCAAATGAATTGAAAAGCATGAAAAAATTCTCAGGTAAGGAAGATGAAATCAAGAAAAATGTTCATCACAGGTGCTCAGAAATTCGTCATCGCACCTCAGACGATAATATCAAGAATGCCAATTCGTGAGGCAGGGTTATCACATTCCAAACCCGGTAGGGCGAAAAAACATCTTACAATCCATATAATGAAGATGAATTGATTCATATTCCTCCATGACTATAGCAAATACAAACAGCAACAATGAGTCCATATCTGCCAACGCAGCACAAGCACTTTAAACTCGCCAGGACTAACAATAAGCACAAGCACCTAAGCATGAGTTAAATCCACCACCATCACCGATCGGATTTTGGGGAACAAATCCATATAACACCATAGAATGGAACAACCATAAAAAGCTTTCACATGAGCAAGCAGAGGAGTAATACACAATCGACATCCAAATGTCCCGGTGAAGAGCAAAGCGTCTGCAGGACCAAAGAAGACCCTCAACACATATACTCACTGCCTTATGTCACCCCATGAGCCACAGATAAATAATAATCCGACCTCCCTCATCCAGGTGACATAAGGCATAGTATAATCGGCATGTACAGGAGCTCCAACACCAACAACAACGCTATCATGCCGAGCATACAAGAAAAGGTCCAAACGATCCCAAAATATGTCTCATATTGAACACAAGAAGGTATCGAACGAAACATCCATGGAGAAGGTTGACATCCATGGCAGATAATGCAAGAACAGAGAAAACCATACCTCAATCCAACCAACATTGACATCAACAAGCCACAAATGAAGTGAAATCTCTACGCCTAAAATCCGGAGAGCAACGATCAAACCCAAATCGAATGTCCCAAAAATCGGAAACCCCCCACATACTCAAGCCCCAATCGAATGTCCCCACTTCATGACGGCCATCGCGATCATCGTAGAAAAAACATGAAGCATCGAAGCAACAGAGAAAGCATACTACATCTGGAGCAAAAGATCGTGGGTCTAGGGTTACCTAGGAGGAGGATTTCAAACCGATTTCTCGCTTCGATCGGAGAGATCATGCAAGAGAATGCTAAGCTCAAGAACCACTTTAAATCGCCAGTCAACCTCCGATCTCTGCCTCGTCGCCCTCAAGTTGGACACACGAGAGCACCTGGAATCGGATGAAGAAACCATATCGGGAGGGGATTTGGGGAAACGGGGGAGAAGGGAGATCGACAATCAATGCATCCGATACGATTGATGGGACGAGTCCCCATCTCGCACTTGGTGCCTGCACCACACGACACAAATGGGAACCCCAGCATTTGGACGACGGATTTGGCTTGCGGGGTATCTGCATTTTGCAAGGGTAAACTGATACCGAACGAATCCACTCAACTAAACATGCCTTAGCCATTCAACATTTTATCAAGCCGAAACCGGTACAACGCACAGCCTTCCCTCGTATTTCCGGCTCCACAACCCTTATCCACCCAAATCGTTCAACCCTAATACCTCTCCACCTCGACGTCGATGGGGCTCCTCTCATGGTGGAGAAGAAAGGGCTCCTCCGCCGCTCCTCCCAAGCCGGAACCCTCGCAGTCCGCCGGCGAGGCGCTCGGGATGAACGGCGCGGAGGAGGTTCGCCGCCCCTCGGAGATCACGGTGTTCGAGTTCGGCTCCGCAGCGGCATCCGGCGACCGCGTGACGATGGCCGGGTACTGCCCCGTTTCCGAGGAACTCGAGCCCTGCCGCTGGCAGATCCTTCCATCCACTGGATCCGACGCACCCCAGTTCCGTGTCGTCTTTTGAGATCGAACCACCCTTAGTCCTCTAATGCTTTCGTGTGTTCATTACGAACAATCGCGTTTTTGTAATAGTTTATCTATTCAGCACGCGTGCACCTTCTTTTTCGTTTTTCTTTTATATTTTTGTTGAGGAAAATCACTCTTTTTTGAAGAGAAACACCTTCTTGCATTTTATTTCTGGGTTGGTGAGTTTATCATGCTTATAGGATAGTGATTTAATGCCAACATTCGATCTTTTTTCCACAGTTTTCGTTATTAACCTATCTTCTTGTGTAGTCGAGTGAATTTGTCTATATCTGAACGATTTCATTTCATTGGTTTTATTCGTTGAAGTTGATTGAACTCTATGGATTGATCATTATACCGTGGAAATTTCAATCTCAAGTGATCTCATAGTTAGTATTCACCATTGATATTTGTAGCTGCTTTGTTGGATGCTATTGATGTTAACCAACTTTAAGGCATATGAATGTGTGAAGAGATGATAGGTGACATGATTCTGGTCACTTGTGATCCTATGCTATATGCTGTAGGCACTCCAAGAAATCTATCCGTACAGAAATACCCCCTTGTGCTGTATTAATGTTCAGTTTGCATTTTGTAAAATAAGGAACGTCTATTGCAATTTGCATCTCAATTCCATCGACCATTGGAGTCTGTTATCTTTGTAGTTTTGTCATCCTGAATTCTGGAATTGCAGTGAATCATCTTCATGTTGTCATGGACATATGGTAATATGGATAAATATGCTTTATTTATTTGGGTATTGTGAAGGGCAACTTCACTGTTGTAGAAGGAGTTTGACCTTATGTGGCATGAAGGAATTGAAGTTGTAGTAGCATTCTTCTTTTGCTAAGTAGTATCATATGGTTTATTATAGTTTGCAATTCTTATAAGTTGGTAATCATATAGTTATTTGTGTGGGCAATTATGATTTGTATCAAGTGCCTGTGTTGCGATAATCAGGCAATGTTCTTGACTTATGGAATATCTGCATGTTTTAGTTATGGGGGAACTGCAAAGGCACCTTACAAGGGAGTGATCAAGGTCTCTTTTCTGTAAAAGGTGATCAAGCTGGGTTATGCATGTTTTGAAGAGATTCTTTTTCTAATGGGCCACTGAAAGGTTTATCCATTGTTTCAACTTAGGAGCCCTGTGACAAGGAATATCACTCGAGGAGATCTGATTTCTCCCATGCCCTTCATCTTGGAGATACACTTGTCGGAAATCCGTCCCACTTGGGATCTTAAGTAGAGTTAAGCTGGACTCTCCATGAACCTGAATTCGGGTCAAATTAAGAACTTTTTGGTATTGCTCTTTGTTGTGTGTGCGAAGAGTCGGGCTTGATTCCGTCCAACCTAGGTTTGATGCTGCATCTGATTTTTTTTGCAGATGATACGATCACATTCTCGAGTGTACATCTAATGTATTGAGTAACTGTACATGAATAGTTGATGTGAGAAACACTAGACTTCCCAGTTTAAAACAACGATAGTCTAGTTATTGCTAGCTATAAGCGCGGTCAGCTGCGCAGATTGGTTTATATTCAAATAGAGATTCTATGTATTCTCAACAAGACAATTTCAGGCATATGTTTCAGTTTGAAAACGAGAACAAAAATCTCTTAACCTATATGTGGATGACAAATGCCAAGTGCCAAATCACTCCACAATTATCATCTAATGATAACCCTCCCCGACTCGAGCTCCATGACTCTTGGCCTAGACTTGGATTGTTAGCCAAGAAAGATTGATCAAGGAATGACATACTACGTGATGATGATTCTTCTACATTGTCGTAAAAACTTACCTCAGTGATTATTATTTTCAAATAATCATTCGATAATGAAAGGTAAGGGTGGATAAAAATGCCCAGATAGACTATTTAGGATTCCTTCTCATTAGAGATCACCTTCATTTTTTAGTGGTAAATGAATCACATTGATTTTTTTTGGAATAAAGATAGCTCATAAAAAATAAAATTGATTTAACCCATGTCGTTAAATAAAATAAGAGGTTAATGGAGCTGCCCCAACATGGCTGCTCCTGTTTATTTTCGATGATTTTTTTATTTTTTGAAAAAATGTCATGTATATTCATCCTTATATGCCATTCGAATTTCGTCAAAAACAGAGATTTATACGGCCTCCATACAGACAATCATTTTTTAACGGTCGTCGGATTTTTTAAATCGACATTATCTCGATGGAGGCGATAGGAGTATCTATTTATGACGAAATTGACACATAAGAAGAATATATGGATAATATACATAGTAATATTTTAAAAAAATATATAAAAAAACACCAATAAGAGCGGGTGCTGCCGCATTAAATCATAAAATACAGTTTGTTTACTTTTATGGTTCTCATAGTTTAGATTCCGCCGCCTTCTTCTCCGGATGCCATGGAGGCGGCGGAGCTTACGAAGCTCGAGTGCCGACGGCTCCAAATGAACCACAGCGATTCCACAGAGCTCTTCTCTTTTCCATCGAGCCGAAGTAGCAATGGAATCCACTCTCTCTATCTCCTCGCTGCCGCTCTCCCCCCACTCATCTCCCCACCTCCACAAGGCTCCCATCTTTACATCGATCATGCCACTCTCACCAAAGCAAGAGGTACCCACTACTCGTTATCGCCTCCTCGTCCTCGGAGCAGAGCTTCAACCTCAAACCCCGCCCCAAACCGAGGCCGATTCCGCCTACCCACAAACCGAGACCATTTTCGGAGGCGCTCCGGTGGAAAGGTACACCTTTGGCTCTCTGTAGCCAAATTGAGAAGCTGGTTCTCTTCAAGAGGTACGAGGAAGCCTGGAATTGTTCGATTTCTTGCGCTCCAAAGGCCGGAACGTATCTCTCGGCGCCAGCACGTATGATGCTCTGGTTACGTCGTGCATTGGATTGCGGTCGATTCCGGGACGTGAAGATGGTGTTCAATTACATGATGGATACTGGTTTGAATCCGATCAGTATATGAGAAATCGGGTGCTTTTGATGCATGTTAAATGCGGGATGATGGTCGACGCACGTTACCTGTTTGAGGAAATGCCCCACCGGAATGTGGTTTCTTGGAATACGATCATCACTGGCTTAGTAGAATCGGGTAACCATGAGGAGGCCTTGGACATGTTCTTGCTGATGTGGGAGGAGATTTCCGATGGAGGGACCCGTACATTTTCTGCGGCCATTCGGGCTTGTGCTGGATTGAGCATGGTGGGAGTTGGTAGGCAGTTGCACTCCTTTGTGATTAAGATGGGTTTTGTTGATGACATATTCGTCTCGTGTGCTCTAATTGATATGTACTGCAAGTGTGGATGCGTTCGAGAAGCTCAATGGGTTTTTGATGAAATGCCTGAAAAATCAGTTGTTGGGTGGAACACGATTATCGCTGGCTACGGCCTTAATGGATATAGCGAAGAAGCCCTGGAATTGTATTGTGAAATGAGAAGGTCAGCGTCAAGATAGACCATTTCACTTACTCTATTATTTTCAGGATATGTGCACGCTTGGCCTCACTTGAACATGCGAGGCAAGCACATGCCAGTCTAGTTCGGAATGGTTTTGGAATGGATCTTGTAGCAAATACGCACTTGTAGATCTTTACTGCAAGTGGGGAGGATGGAAGATGCAAGGCATGTATTTGATAAGATGGCCCGGAAGAATGTTATATCTTGGAATGCCCTCATTGAGGATATGGAAATCATGGAAGAGGTGAGGAGGCATTCGAATGTTTGAAACTATGCTGGAAGAAGGAGTGGTTCCAAACCATGTTACTTTTCTTGCTGTGCTCGCAGCTTGCTGCAACTCGGGGTTTGATTGATAAAGGATGGGAATTGTTTGAAACAATGGCTGATGATTACAGTATTAAGCCACGAGCAATGCACTATGCCTGTATGATAGAGTTGTTGGGTCGCGAAGGTCTCCTGGAGGAAGCTTTCGATCTAATAAAGGAAGCTCCTTTCAGCCCTACTACCAACATGTGGGGAGCACTGCTCACTGCTTCTAGAATCCATAAAAACTTGGAGCTTGCAAGGTTTGCTGCAGAGAAGCTCGTCAAATTGGAGTCTGGAAAAATAGGCAACTATATCGTCCTCTTGAATATTTATACTAGTTCCGGTAGGTTGGACGAAGCTGCAAAAGTTTTAGAAGCCATGAAGAGGAATGGAATAAGATTATATGCTGCTTGTAGCTGGATAGAGGTCAACAAGCAGTCCTTTCAGTTTCTTTTTGAAGATAGATCCCATTCTCAAACCGAGGAGATCTATAAAAAAATAGATGAGTTGATGTTGGAAGTTGAAAAACTCGGTTATTCCCTGGTGGGAAAACTTTGCTTCTGATGTAAGGGAGCATGAACAGAGGATGATTAAGTACCACAGTGAGAAGCTAGCAATTGCCTTTGGGCTCATTAATACACCGGCATCTACCTCATTACAAGTAGTACAGAGCCATCGTATATGCAGTGATTGTCATAAAGTGATTAAGCTTTTTTTCACTTGTTACTGACAGGGATTGGTTGTAAGGGATTCTAGCAGGTTCCATCATTTCAGAAAAGGTGTTTGTTCGTGTGGTGACTACTGGTAATGCTCATATATGCTGGTGGTACGGGCACATAGAATTGCCTATATTTTAGGATGACTAGAAAGGCTTCTACTTAAGCCATGCTTTGTCTGCATGTAAAGTAAATAATGAAGTCCTTTTAGTTTTCCATTTTTGTACTTTGTTGACTTATGTAAACACATTGTTGCCTTGATTGGAATTAATAAAAAATATAATCTGAGTTTTATTGGAAGAGCATGGGGATAGTAGGAGATCAAGTGCACTTAAACAACCTCTGCATCGCCATTTTCCCCTTGCCAGTCAGTTCAAAACAGACAGGTTTGCTGGACTTTGTTTTCGGACACATATTTGATACAAGCAGTGCGTACATGCTATTAGCATTCAAATTTATATGCCTATGATAAGAACGGAAATAAAAGTTGCCGGAATCCTGAGGAGAAAGAGAAGAATGACATCAAATATACACAGGCACGAGGAGGCTTATATAAGCAGCCACCCACTTTAAAGATGTGTCCTCGATCCAAGGTCATATAAAGCATGTTTTTAAAGGAAAAAACTGGTAAAAATTACATTTAGTACAAAACAATTTCATTATTTACGTTCATTGGCTTGTTGATTATATTGTTAGAATTTACCTATTCGCTTCCATTCACATCCCATCAGGTACTTGTTTTTTAGAAGCCAAAGGATGACCTTTTGCAGGGGAGGCCATCCTGTCTTAATTCGCAAATTACTAGAAAACGTATGCCATAACCTTTTGTACAAACTCACGCTTGCAGGTTTTCTGAAGTTCTCTTGTTTTTCTTTTTTTTTCTTTTTTTGATATTTGCACCCATAACCCTTAGTAATTTCATAATTATCACAGGAACTCTCGATAATTACAAATTACACCCATGACTCTCATAATGCTTAACTCTTACATAGCATACTCCCGTGTTAACTTCCATCATATTTCACGTTAGCCATGACGGAATCCGTCAAATATTTACATTTTTACCCTTTAAGTTCCCATTATTTACGTTGTCCTCCCACCTCATCCTCCAGCCACCTCTGGATGGGTCTCGCCTCTAGCGCCATCACGCAACCCCAGTTTCTGTTGCTTGATGTTGCTACTGCGGTTATGTTATCCCTAGCCATGCCGTCTAGGTGGGAGGGGCAACAACCATTGCTCATGCGAGGGGGAGGGGAAGGTAGAGGGAGAATGCAGAGGGGGAGGGAGTCGGCGGGGGTGGGACAAGCTGGAGGAAGAAGAAGGGGAGAGGGAGGTGGTCGGCATGGGTGGGGAGATGGAGGAGGAAGAAGGGGAGGGTGAGGTGGTCGACAGGGTGAGGCAAACAGGAGAGGAAGAAGGGGAGGAGAGGTGATCAGCGTGGGTGAGGAGCTGGAGGAGGAAGGAAGGGAGGTGGTCGGCGTGGGCAGGAGAGCTGGAGGAGGAAGAAGGAGAGGGGGAGGTGGTCGGCGGGGCAAGGCAAACTGGAGGAGGAAGAAAGAGGAGGGTGGGGGAGCTGAGGAGGAAGAAGGGGAGGGGGAGGTGGTCGGCAAGGTGGGGCAAACTGGAGGAGGAAGAAAGGGGAGAGGAGGTGATCGGCGTGGGTGGGGGAGCTGGAGGAGGAAAAAAGGGGAGGTGGTCGGCGTGGGTAGGAGAGCTGGAGGAGGAAGAAGGAGAGGGGGAGGTGGTCGGCGGGGCGGGGCGAACTGGAGGAGAAGAAGGGGAGGGGAGGTGGTCGGCAGGGGTGGGGGAACTGGAGGAGGAAGAAGGGGAGGGGAGGTAGTCAGCAAGGTGGGGCAAACTGAAGGAGGAAGAAGGGGAGGGTGAGGTGGTCGACAGGGTGAGGCAAACAGGAGGAGGAAGAAGGGGAGGAGAGGTGATCAGCGTGGTGAGGGAGCTGGAGGAGGAAGAAGGGGAGGTGGTCGGCGTGGGCAGGAGAGCTGGAGGAGGAAGAAGGAGAGGGGGAGGGTGGGTCGGCGGGGCAAGGCGAACTGGAGGAGGAAGAAGGGGAGGGGAGGTGGTCGGCAAGGTGGGCAAACTGGAGGAGGAAGAAGGGAGAGGAGGTGATCGGCGTGGGTGGGGAGCTGGAGGAGGAAAAAAGGGAGGTGGTCGGCGTGGGTAGGAGAGCTGGAGGAGGAAGAAGGAGAGGGGAGGTGGTCGGCGGGGCGGGCGAACCTGGAGGAGAAGAAGGGGAGGGGAGGTGGTCGGCAGGGGTGGGGGAACTGGAGGAGGAAGAAGGGGAGGGAAGTAGTCAGCAGGGTGGGGCAAACTGAAGGAGGAAGAAGGGGAGGGGAGGTGGTCGGCATGGGTGGGGAAGCTGGAGGAGGAAGAAGGGAAGGGGAGGGGAAGGTGTCATTTAAGCTGTAAGTTTAGGAAGAAATTAGGCTCTGAATGGGTTCAAACCTTCAGGCAGGATGTTAGCAGTGTATCCTTGAATAATGCCACCTATGCCAGTGTTATTGTGGACTGCAGTTAAAAGAAAAGGGTCTATCTGAACATAGTCATGAAACGGGATAAGAGTGCATGGCCTTTAAGATCGCCAACCCTGAAGATTGTATCAAGAACAATACTTTGTTGTTTCTACTGTATACTTTAACACCAAGGTCTGAAGTTCAAGACGTAGTTCACTTTGTTCCTATTAAAGTGAAAGTAGTAAACTCAGGTAGAAGTTTAAAATCAAAGGTACCTTTACTGAAAGCAGAGTGTGGCAACCGAAAGATGTCCTTTTTAACTCTCTTTGAATCTCTTTTCAAATTGGTGATTTTGGGTTGTTGTATTTAAAGTATGTAATATGATTTAATTAGAAAGCATATGCAATTACAGTAGAAGCTAATTTATCTCAATTGGGAAACCAAATGGATTGGGAGGGAAAGTTGAGAATTCTCAAATTTGGTATAAGTAGAGTTATGGGTGAACGTTTTAGTACCACATCTAGTGTTTCTAAACTTTTGGTGAACTTATATATGAGTTCACACACAAGCTCTTGTAGCAATAGTAGAGAGGAGGAATGAAGGGGCACATACACGCGCGCGCTCTGCTCCGTCTCCGGTACGGGCTTCGGTTCGGGATCGGGAGAGTTAATTCGGATCTCGGATCTCGATACTTTTGTTGCAGGTTTCATTTGGTTGGTCAATTAAATTAATCAGACTGATTAATTTAGATTCGATCGCAATGGGAATTTGACTCGACTCAAACGACTCTTTTAGCCGTAGTTTTGAAATTCGATGGGGCATGCCTGTTGAGAGGCATTGTCAGAAAATGAAAAGTATGGCGCTAGGGCACACAAGCCTCTTTATAAACTCATTCCTCGGCAATGTTTTCTTTGCTAGCAAGAAAACCTCGCTTACGCCACCTTCTCTGTGCTTTCGTTCTTCCTCTCTTGCGGACGAACCTGCTTCTGTTCCTCTCGACCACAGTTCTCTGAGGAACATTTGGGGACGATCTTATCGGTGTGTGATGAATCCACATTTCATCATCTTTATTCTGTCATTTTGGCCTTAAAACTCCTGACAAATGCTTGTAAATACCCTTAATTCCTGCATCTTAGTATTCATGCATGTGTATGTCAATAGTGTACAAAATGTAGATTTTAAAGCTAAAATTATAGAATAAAGAAAAGAAAAGAAAAAGAATAAAATATTGTAAATATTTTATGACCCGTAATCCCGAGACCGAGGCATCTCGATGACTAGGTCGACAAGGAATAAAGTAGGGGGAGATAAGGGCCAAAATACAACAAAAATTCCTCTTATTTAATTCATTCTTTATTCATTTTGGGACCTATTTTTGTTCCACTTTTTATACTCCAAATAAAGAAACTTTGTACATAAAAGTTGTAGATAAATAAATATAGAAAAATACAAAATTGATTTCACTCAAAAATAATGTACAGACAAAAAGTTATGGTCTGAATAAAATTCCAGAATCCCAACTTCCCAGAACTGTATCTCTCAAATAAAAACTCGAAACACATCAAAATCATCTTTAATTGTAATAACTTTAAACAAGATATTTAATGAAGGTGGTTTCGCATTTTGCGGAGCTACGGTTTGAAAGTTGAGTTTTGGACCCCTATTGTATACATGTACAGATTAAAATATTCATTTTATTTATTATTCATTATTTTTATAATTTTATATTTTTATAATTTTGTAAATATTATTTATAATATATGTGTACATTAAAATAATAATAAAAACCTTAAGAAAATACAAAAATAAAATACATGTATACAATACTTAGGTATAATACCTATAAACATACCTATATAACTACTACTTATATTTATCTAGTTGTATAAAATACATCAGAAAAATAAAATAAAAATATATTCAGGTGTATAAAAATAGGTTGTAAATATATAAAATAATAAACAAAATAAATAAAATTAAATATACAAAATAAAAATAAATTATTGAAATACATAGATGAATATGCCTGTAAATAAGCTATAAAAGGAAACTTGTATGTTTAAAACTCGAAAAAATAAATAAAAATCGTAATTCTTGAGGGATTGTTTTGTGTGAGTTTTGTCTGTGCATGCTTGTGTGTATTCGAGATCGTCTCTGTGCATTTGCACCTTTTTTCACTACCCTTGACTTGATCATCGTGCTCTCCCGACTATCATTTTCCACTTGCTTCGAGGTGGCCGACTGGAGAGTATTTTATTCGGATTTTGCAGATCCTTCATTCACTCCAACCGATCCACCTCCCTTTTTCCAGGAGAACTTTGCTCCGGACTCTTGTACATATCCGCCTCAGCCGCAGTATCAGGACTCGGACTTCTACCCACATCCACCACCACCTCCACAATTTCCACCTTCACATTCACCCGAGACTAATATGTTGGAGTCACCTTTCATGGAGTCCACCCTTGAGCACTTGACCCAGATGATGGATCATACGAGACAAAGGATTGACCATCTCATTGGTACAAATAAGAGCGACCATGATATTCCACCATTTGATGATATGGGTTCACTCGAGGATTTCCATGAGAGCTTGCAATCGCCCAAAATACAAAAAATGAGAAAATTTTAAAAATCCAAAAAGAGTTTGGGAGACCTTTGGTTGATTCAGATTGTGAGGAGAGTGCCCACTTGCCAGACCCTGTGACCACACGTCCTTTCACACTCTGTCCCACCTTTGACCTCGAGGATGCCGCTGTACATACTGCTCTTGGCATGCCTCATGTATATGATGATTCCGACTTCCTCCCTTGAATGGAGGAGGTCCAAAAATTCAAAAAATGTTGATTGAACCCGAAGTAGTGGCCACTATTCATGAGATCATCCGTGCCCACTTCAGCAAGCCATATTTCTTACTGATTTATCTGCTCCTCTTCCCAAGAAGAGAAAGCAGCGGAGCAGATCTGAGCGTCATATCTTGACCATGACCACTGCCCACGCCATCACACACCGTCCCATCCCTAAACGAAGGAACACAACTACCCCTTTCGTCACTTGCACCATCTCTGACCATACTTGTGATCACACTCTCCTAGACGGCGGTGCTTCGATTAACATTCTACCCTTCTTGCTCGTACAATCTCTTCACTTAGGGCCTCTCAAAAAACCAGGATGATTGTTTAGTTTGCTGATGGATCTATTAAGAGGCTAAAGGATATCCTTGAAAATGTCATCATTTCGATTCAGGGCATGAACTACAAGGTTGATTTTGTCGTATTGCCTATGGAGACCTCCATAGGGGAGTCCTCTCCAATCATCCTGGGACGACCATTCCTCGCCTCTACGAGGGTCATTATTGACTATGGATCAGGAGAGATTCGCTTCCGTCTTGTTGACGAAAGCAAGGTGACCACCACCGCATCTACTACCGAGCAGAGACCTGCACCTGATGCGCCTTCACCGATTCTAGCTGACTTTGAGGCCTATGACCTATCTGACGATATTAGAGAAGTTTGCTTTGCGACCGCTGATGAGATCCGAGAAATCCTCCGACGGGGGTAAGACTCGGAAAGCATAGACCTTGAGGTTCCTCCTTCTGGTGTGGGGAGATGTGTTGATGAAATCCGTGGGATTTACATGATTGATACCATAGAGCGGAGGGCGGATACCAAGACTAGACAGGACGGACCTGATTTGACTACTTCCACTGATAAGTTCGTTCCTGGTCACTCAAATGTGGCTATGATTGAGGTCGGTTATGATTTTGACGCTTTTTTTCAGAAATTCGGGCCTTTTGATGAAAATAATGATCCGGTTGAGATTCTTGAGGACGAACAGAGTTCGACTACTTCCACAGATGATTTAGTTCCTTTTGGTTTTGACCTGGACGAGACCTCGCATGACGACTCAGACTTTACTTCTTTCACTGATGATGAGTTTGTCCCTTTTCACTTCGATACCGGTGAGACCCCCAAGGGCGAACCTAACCATACTACGTCCATTGACCAGTTCGTACCTTCTCGATTTGACTCCACTGAGGGACTTCACCCTGTCGACCCTGATCAGTTAGTGTCACCTGAGGACCCTGATGTCGAGCTGCACCACACTAGATCCATCCTCAGCGGTCCCGCAAGAAGGTTCGTTTTCCACCTTCTTGATCCTGTGTACATCCATCTCTCTTGTATATTCTCTTGTGTGTACCTCTGTTCTCTCCACCGTATTGCTCATCCACCCATTCTCGTGTTTGCCTTACTTAGGACGTGCTTTGTAGTAAGTATAGGGGGGTTGACAAGCCGAGTGTTCATTCATCATTCCATCTCATCACTCATGTTGTTGCCTATACTTAGGGATTCATTTACCCCAAGTATAGGGGGAGTGATGCGTACATCCTTCTCTATCTTCTTCCATCTTTTGATATCTTTTCTTCTTTTCTTCTTTTCCTCTTCTATCTTCTATATCTACCAAAAAGGTATTGCCCCTTTTTGTCAGTCTTCTATACTTAGGATGTACTTTGTCCTAAGTATAGGGGGGTGTGCACCCCGAGATCTTCTATTCTTTGATCCTCTCCATTGTCTCCTCTTCTTGTCTATACTTTGGGGTATCTTACCCTAAGTATAGTGGGAGACAGTCTGAGTACGATATGTTCATTTCCCACCCTTGACCCTCCCTGCTTTGTGTACAGTTTGCTATACTTAGGATTATTTGATCCTAAGTATAGGGGGGACGATCAACTTCTCATTCGTTCATTCCTTCATATCTTATTCATTTATTATTGAGACTTTTTCTATACTCAGTACGAGTTATGTCTTCTCTTTTATCTCCGATCTATGAGGACATAGCTCAAGCTAAGTATAGGGGGGTCATATACAATGTGTATATACTTTAGCCATAACTCGTACTTTCGTATTGTTCTTAGCAATTATAGCTAATTATATTTATAAAATTCATTAAAAACCTTAGTAAAAAGATGTGATTATTCCTCAGATTCTTTTTGTATATACTGATTAATAAATCAGGTGAAAATATTTTTTGTAAAATATTTGAAAAATAGTTTTAAAACCTTTGTGAAAATCATTTGAAAACTATTTGGAAAACATTTTGTTACATATTTTCAATCTTTTTTTAAACATTTTGATTGTAAAAATTATTTTCTTTGTGTGAAATACAATGTTTGAAAAATGATTTGCAAATGGTTTGAAAAATTGCTGCAAAAATATTTGAAAAATCTATGTATATTGTTTGGAAAACCTTTGCAAAATGATTTTCAAATGTGTGTACATGTTTGTAAAATTGTTTGTCAAAACTATTTTGGACTATAGTTTTCAAAATTGTTTGGAAAACCTTTTCAAATAAGTTTGAGGAGTATATACATCACACCAAAATTTATTATATATACTTATAAAATCGATCACTTTCCCTTGTAAATTCTTAAAATCCACTTCTTGTAAATATAAGAAGCATCCCCGTGTAAATATTTGTACCTAGCTTTTAGCCAAAACCTTTTATTTTCAAAAATCCCAAAAACATTTGCAAAAATTGAAATACAAAAACATTTGAAATACCTTTTGAAAAAAATCTAAAAAAAATGCATGTGCATCACCTTTTTCAAAAATCCACAAAAGTTCAAAATCTTTGAAAATTGCATCACAAAAACATTTTCTGCATATCATTTGCATATCATGACATTTTTTGGATTGAGTTTGATAGTTGAACGAGTCTAAGTAAAATCCGAAGATTGGAGCTTGGTTGGACCTTACAATCTACCTAATTAACATGAACCTTATAGGAGCTGGAATTGAGGTACTTCAGGTCTAGTTGACTTAATTCTTTGAGGATCACAAGACTTGGTTCAATGGATTCTTGAGTGTCTAAGTAGAGTATTTTGGATCAAACGCACGACTCTTGTCGATAATGACCTAACTTGGACACCTGCACCTTTCACATGGCTCAACTCAGTTGGAGTGGTGAGGAGGTTGGATTTACCGGTATGAGACGCACACAGGTGAAACACTTGTCCTCCTCTAGGGAGGGAAGTGCATCCCAACCCGTCCGGTGATGATGAGTTTCGAGGATAGGAGATTGTGGGTTGCAATAAAGCTTCAAAAGAGGGATAGTCTACTGGCTTAAGAGGAAAAACTCCCTATGTAAATGTTGTTGTATACAGTATTCAAAAAATGCAAAAAGCAAAAACTCCAAAAAAGTGGACAAGCCTGTACAAAAATAAAAATGTCTGCCGGAGTGCACATATGTGTATAGTCAATAAGCAAGCTTGAGCTTCAAAATCAAATCATGTGAGCCTGCAGCTGGATGACTTGACTACACTGGTCTTACATCCTAGGATGTGTAGCTACACTGGCTACCGTCCATTCTTCTCTTCACCTCCTCCTCTTGAGCTGGTTGCAACTTGAACTTAGAAGAGAATACCCCGCTCCTCGAGGAATGAGTTGTTGGATTGATGAATCATTGGGTTGTCATGTCGGAGAAGTCAGTCTCTTTGTCATTTCAGTTGGGGAGAGCCACCATCACTTACACTGTACGAGTCAGATTCATAGCCATAAGGGATTGCGTATGAGTTGAAGTATTTCTGACCTGGCTATTGAGGAGACTTGAGCAGAGTTTTGGGATTTTTGAAGGCTGTTGGATTTCAAGTTTGGTTCTCATTAAGGTTCTTCCCGTACTAAGATTTCAAAGGTCCGATTTAAGCTCCAAACTTTGATTTTGTGAAGACAAGTTTGTTAATTAAACCTAATCCATCTTTCTTCTTTTTCTTTTCTTTGTTTTTCTTTCTGCAATTATTGCATAAGAGTTTGCTAGGTACTAGCAAAGGCAAAGTATAGGGGGATGATGAATCCACATTTCATCATCTTTATTCTGTCATTTTGGCCTTAAAAACCCTGACAAATGCTTGTAAATACCCTTAATTCCTGCATCTTAGTATTCATGCATGTGTATGTCAATAGTGTACAAAATACAGTTTTTAAAGCCAAAATTATAGAATAAAGAAAAAAAAGAAAAAGAATAAAATATTGTAAATATTTTATGACCCGAAACCCCAAGACCGAGTCATCTCGATGACTAGTTCGACAAGGAATAAAGTAGGGGGAGATAAGGGCCAAAATACAACAAAAATTCCTCTTATTTAATTCATTATTTATTCATTTTGGGACCTATTTTTGGTTCCACTTTTTATACTCCAATAAAGAAACTTTGTACATGAACGTTGTAGATAAATAAATATAAAAAATACAAAATCGATTTCGCCCAAAAATAATGTACAGACAAAAAGTTATGGTCTGAATAAAATTCCAGAATCCCAACTTCCTAGACCTGTATCTCTCAAATAAAAACTCGAAACGCATCAAAATCATCTTTAATTGTATATAATTTTTAATAAGATATTTAATGAAGGTGGTTCTGCATTTTGTGGAGCTACGGTTTGAAAGTTGAGTTTTGGACCCCTATTGTATACTTGTACAGATTAAAATATTCATTTTATTTATTATTCATTATTTTTATAATTTTATATTTTTAAAATTTTGTAAATATTATTTATAATATATGTGTACATTAAAATAAGAATAAAAATCTCAAGAAAATATAAAAATAAAATACATGTATACAATACTTAGGTATAATACCTATGAACATACCTGTATAAGTACTACTTAAGCATTTTTTATTTAATAACCTAAATTTAATTAAATCATTTAATATTTTTAATTTAATTTACAAAACTTTTAATTAATTTTGTCTTTTTGCGGATGATGTGGCCCAATCAGGCCACGCCATCCGTTGACCAGGGGCCAACTCCTTGACCCCAGGTCTGTGACCATGGGACCTACGGGTGCACCCGTTTTCTTGGATTTTTCGCGGGCTGACCTTTCACCATCTCGCCAAAGTCCCTTCTGGACTTTTGTTCTTCTTGGTTCGAGGATTCACGCCCTTTGATTTTCTGGGGCTGTGGATCGCTACATCGTCCATCACGCTTCGATCTTCGAGCCCTATCACACACCTCTTTCAAAAACCTCCCAAGTTTTCCTTCCACCTTTGAACCACTTCCTGGCCGTGCTTATACATCCGAGAGCTTCGAGGTTTGACTCCGGTGACAGGGGAGTATTTACCCCTCTCGTTGAGGTACGACAAGGCCCAGGAGGTCGACTTCCACCCCATCTCCGACAATCTTGGCCGTGAGGTCCATCTCGGGTTAACCACCTTTGAGGTTCGCATTTTCACTGATTTCTTGTGTTCTTTGTATTCACCATAGTTTTAGGAGTAGTTCTCCACCTTCGTTTTCACTTGCTGCCCAACTATTCACCTGATTCCTCCCTCGCCAGAGCTTGCTCCGGTGAGCCTTTAGTCCGCCACCACTCCGCCGTTGTTTGCCACCAGGAGGGTCGTGGCAGTTTGCCCGCGATCCCCTCCCCCCGTGACCCTCTGTTTTGCAGGCTGGGCGTTCAAGAGCGCATGGAGCGATTTTGAAGAAGCGCCGGAGCCGGAGGTACCTGGAGGTGCCTTGATCCGCCACCTCCTCCGATGTGCTCAGGTGGTTGCCACCTCTTTTTGAAGCCCCAGGCGAGAAGAAGATACCTGCATGAGTCATCTCGGGCATTTTGGAGCCTCAAGGACCTCAGAGGCGACCAATCAGGGGCGGGGAAAGTCGCCTCCACCGGCGTTCTTCTGGAAGGCATGGCCACCGTTCGATCTCGGCCCGTTCTTTGCGAGAAGCAACAACCGTAGGATCATTCCATGATGCTTGCCGTCAGATCTTCCCAGCAGCATCTAATCGCGGCCGTTGGCAGCCGAACCGTCATCGGTGCCCCTCGCGCGGACATGTGTCAAGTGAAAGATCGTCAGCCGTCCGATCGCGTGCGCGGGTATTTTGAATCCTTAACCTTGCGCAATTTTGTAATTTATATTCATGATAATAATCATTCATCTGCTGTGCTACAATTTTTGTAATATTTATCAAAAGGCCCCCGACTTTACGTATTTACGAAGAGGTCCTTGGCCACGTCACCTCACGTGCCCGTACGTGTGAGGTGCGTGGCTATTTTTGCAGGACCCCCTTGGGTTTATGATATTATCAATTAGACCTAAATGACTTTAGTACAATTATAATATTTTTGTAGAAATTTACCTTCAAGCCCCCAGAATTTCAGGATTTGCGTAAAGGTCCTCGCCAGGTCACGTGCTTTGTGCACGTGACCCTGGCGATTTTGCAGTTATAACCTTGCGCCTTTGGGTATTTAGTTTCAGTCCAAAGTATTTTCGTTCAATTGTAATTTTTGTGGGAAATTTGCACGTTGGCCCTCGAACTTTTAAGTATTTACAGAAAAGCCCCTGCTAGTAATGTAATTTCTCTTTGGTGTCTCTATTTATTTCATGCATCTATAAAATTCCAAAAATCACCAAAAATAACCATAGCTTCCAGTTGCATACTAGTTTCATGCCATATTTTTGTTTTATATTTTCATTACATTTTATTATTTTTAAAATTCAAAAACATGCATTTTCAACATTGTTTGCATTAGAAAATACATAAAAATTATAAAACATTTTTGAAAAATTCTAAAAAAATTATATTTTGTTTTTTAGTGTATTTTAACTTCATTCCAAAAATCATTAAAAAATATAAAAGAAAACTCATAAAAATTAAAAAACCACAAAAACCTTCAGAAAAATATTAAAAATTCCACAAAATCCTTAAAATCTAATTTTTGTCTCTAAATTTTCTATGTTTAATTATCTTTGATTTAATTAATTTGAGGAATTTTGGACTCTCATTTATATTATTCATCTTCATTTTAATTTCGGCCAGCAACCTTTATCCATTGTTTTTAGTATTTTTGACTTTAAAAATACCAAAAAAATTAGGAAAAATATAGAAAAATCACAAAAACATTACAAAATATTAAAATCACAAAAACACTTTATTTCCTGTATTTTGATTATTTTCCCCTATTTTCATATCTCTCTTACCTCTAGTGTATATATAATCCTTATATATATTATATCTTTATTAAAAAAAGAAAACACAAAAATACAAATATATAAAAAGAAAATACAAAATCAGTAAATTAGAAAAAATCAACATAAAAAATAGAAAATAAAAATTAAATAAAAAATATATAAAATTTTAAAACCCACAAAAACACAGCATTTATAGACAAATCATCACACTCATTTTTTAGCATTGTTGCCTTGATCTATCCTGTCTTCTTCCTGTATTCGACAATCTACACATACTGGCACTATACACACTTATTATAGAGTTATAATAAAATTTAATTCCACATATTTATTTTCATTGCTTGGATTACTTGTTGTGGGTTAATTGTTGTTTGAATTCCAAGAATCGTGCGGTCGCCACAGCGACTTTGTCTCCGCCTTGTGTGAGACATATTTAGACCGTCGATTTTTGGTTCAACAGTGTGCGCAGACGAAGTTCGTTGCCATCGTATCCTGAGAGGGGATAGCCAATACCCTACACATTGATATTGTAGGGACGATATCCTCTCGAAGGACAAACCATTACATGGATGCTTCGGTGATTTCTAACGTAATTTCCTTATCGTTTTGTTTGCTGCATTACGTTTATTACTTTGCTTTTTCTGGATCTCGTCCTGTTGATTTATCTCGAATAACGAAAATGTTTAATATATGGTCTCATTGGTTCCTGAGTGCATATCATAATTGTTATATTTATCGGAAATGCTTGATGATCTTTTTGTTAATATGTAATGCATTGATTCATATTGTTCTTGTCATATATTATTTTGTATATGTTGTGATATTATTCATGTTAACAACAAAAAATCGTGTCATAAGTTAGACTATATTGTTTATGTAACACTCCAACCCCCTAGTATAGTCTCAAATTTAAAACTCATGAAGTGTAGATATGGGTGATAAATGATGGGCATTACTACTTCATAACTTGGATCAAGTATTTTGGGTTGTTGTCAACAAGTTCATCTAGGCATGAACCCAATAAGTTGTCAATACCGGTTTTCCTCAATAACGGACGAAGATCTAAGCACGAGACATTATAGTTTAAGCCTGAGAAGGAAGGGGGTCTTAGACTTTAGGATCTCTACCAGCTTCGGGAAGGAGACATGGTGATATGGACATGGTAAAGTCTTACTTATTTGAATTTCTTGTAGTCTAACTACTCAGACACGAATCTTACACACCCCACCCTTTTGGGTTGAAGGCAATCGGTCCCAATGGCAATGCGTGAAGATGGCGAGGATCCATGCCTAAGCTTTACTATTGCTAATATTAGGCAATTGTTCATCTCGTGGATGCCTATAAATTTTGTTGCTTGGTCAATGGAATTGTCACCAAATACATAAATAGATGTCCTTCCAATATTCTATTTCCGACTATGTTTGCCATAGATGTAGGTTAATACCATGAGTTTCCTGAGAGTACTTAGAATACTATAATTGCATAGCTAAGAGATTTCTCTCATCGCACACCATTTCACGAACTAGCACACGTGGTCCTTGCAGCAGTAATGTGGTTGACTAGCGACGTAGCATGTTGCCCGCTTGTCTTCTGTTTCAATGTAATTTTTCCCTATTTTTCAAATTTTAGATTCTATGAAATTAAAAAATATAGAATTGTATGTATTCGATCCGTTACCATATTTATTTTATTCAATTTTTGACATTCGTATCGTCACGGTTCTAAAAATAGACATAGATCCATAACTATATTATCAGTTGATACATATTAATCTATAAATATAATTTAGATTTATCCTTCACTATATTTAAAAATATCTTATGTACCTTTTAACAACATTTGAAATGTGTGTTGTATACAATGTGTAAGCCATTTGATACCGGTGTATTAAAACTAACTTATAAAGTATTTGTTCTATTATTCGTATCTATTCTATACCAGCAGCTACTTCTGAGGATGAAATAATCCAGTTTTCATATCCATCTATATTAGTAGTACACATTTATATTCATATTTAGAAAAAGATAAAATATAATAACACCTATATCTATATTAATATCCAATATTTGCATCCTGTCACAACACAAGGACAAGGGGCCTTAGATGAACAAAAAAATAGTTTGGACCAGGGACGAAGCCAGGATTTAATCTTTGAGGGGGCTAAGTCAAATTACATGCATAAAAATATAGAATAAATAAGTTTTTAACTCAATATGATCAAAACACGCATATTTCTACTAACAAATAATAATATCACATTAAAGAAATATCAAGTTAAACAAAACTAAAAGAGGTTGTGTGTATTTGAATATGACATTATTTAGATTGTACAGATTGTGACTTCAAATCAAATTCATCGATAATTGATTCCATCGGGAACTTCTATGCAATATCTTTCTCAATATAAGTTAATAAAGAACTCCTTGGAAAATCATCTTCTATTTTATTACAAAATTTCGATTTTATAATCTTCATGACTGAAAATGCTCTTTCTGTTCTAGAACTTGGGATAGGAATTATCAGCACAAGTCGAATCAATCTATCAACCAAATAATATATCTTTGACTTTATTGTTTCTACTAATTTTTGAAAAAAGTCCACAAGATTTGAGATGCTTTTAAGAACATGATGTTTATGACACTGATTTGTAATGTAGAAATTATTTTTTCTAACAACATCAATTGTAGTATTTAGTCGTAACCGATTTTCTCTTATGAACATGTCGTCTTGTTTTTGAAATATGTTTTTAATGTGTTGCAATTTATTAACTAAATTCCTTAAACGTTCTTTGACCATATTATGAGTTGATCCCTTTCCTCCCACATGCTTGTTAAAAAATGATTTCTTCCATCACTAATTTCTTCCAATTACGAAATCCATCAATAACAGAGACATTTTTTCCATGCTTGAAATGCTCTTTACCACAGATAAGGGAGATATATATTACGTATTTATCTAAACTACACATGGTATATCATTATCAATTAAAAACACTAGATATCTATCGATTACAATTTTAGATAAGATAGATGACATTACCTAATTTAATCGAGTGTAATTGATTAGGGTATGATAGTAGGCTACTATGATTAACATTATGACATTACAAATGTTAATATGAGTAATATAATTTATTCATTTATTTGATATAAATGACATGAATTAATAATATCAAATGTTAAATTAAGAATCATGACATAAGGATACATAAACGTGCATAGTAAAATATTTTTTTATTATATTTGAAGTTCATGAATCCCTATGATACAATAGTTCTCCGTTGATTTTATCCCTAACATTTTTCACAAGGTATGAATGGTATTATTCCCTCTAACTTAGTTCTAATAGTGTGATCAATTTTTAAATAGTTCTATCTGCGGTCCATTTAGAATCGCAAATAAGTTGGATAATTTGAAAATGTTGATTTGGTGATACGGAATAAATTTTTTAAAATTAAAAATATTTGCATTATTGTTCTTTCTGTGATTTTAAACTTTTAAAGCATTTCCGAAGATGATAGATTAAGGACAATATAAAAAATCCTATAGTGGAAATATTAAGATAGAGATTCTCTTACACTATTTGAAACATGTCACGTTTAAAAATTTGAATTTAATTTAGTTCATACTTTCCTAACCATAAAATCAGTGCTTAAGAACGTGGGATTGTAACGTCCCAGGCTTAGGTCCCCGGTCCGTTATTGGAGCATTACTGACCCTGACAACCTCTTGGGATCGAGCCCATACAGACCCGATTAACCACCTCCAAAATGCTTAAGCCGGGTTGCTAGGTAGTAACCTCCTCACTTTTTATCCCACCCGGAAACTTCATGTTTCCACGGTATGGGACTATGGGGTTTTTACAACCTGCCCCACTTATATTCGCAACGTTCTCGTCGCGACATGACCCATCACTTTATTCCCAGTGATAGTGGCGGCTTCACGCTCCGGGTAGCCATTTCCTCCAACCTCTTTGTAGGGGCGGCTCCACCTCTCGGGTAGCCCTTTCCACTATCAGAGGGCGTTCGGCTCTGATACCATTTGTAACATCCCAGGCTTAGGTCCCCGGTCCGTTATTGGAGCATTACTGGCCCTGACAACCTCTTGGGATCGAGCCCATACAGACCCGATTAACCACCCCCAAAATGCTTAAGCCGGGTTGCTAGGTAGTAACCTCCTCACTTTTTATCCCACCCGGAAACTTCATGTTTCCACGATATGGGACTATGGGGTTTTTACAGGGATCATGTTATGTTTATAACTACATAAAGTTGATATATATACATTCTTACGGAATGAAAAATTATCGATATGAAGTGTATCCCAATTTGCAAGGTCGAGCACGGCAAGAGCACACCACACACAACAATAAGTAGCCGACGGAAATAGTGATGGCCAAAGGGCATTGGAGATCACAACTATGAGTTTGCGATGTCGACAACCTGCACATGATTCCCACCTGGGCGGGAACTGCAATTCTGCAAGTGCAAGCGCCGAAGCATGATTATAGACCTCGATGATAGTTAGGAGTCAACACAGTTAAACAGGCATGGACGGATAGAGTTGTCGACTAACGATGATCACTGATGCAAGATGAAAATGTGTTGAGGAGCTTAAATGTAATGTGGAAGAGAGAATGGGTATTATAAGTACATTAATATAAAGAATGAATAGATACACTGACCCAATAATGTTGGAAACCAAACATCATGCATGCATTTATATAAAGAATCGGTGCATGCATTAAAAAATGCACAACTCATGCATGCATTAAAATTTTAAAAATGTACAACTCATACATTCATTAAAAGCATGTACAACTCATGCATGCATTAAAAATTTTATATCATCTCCAATTGTTTTACTTCATAGCTTCATGCAAAGCTATTATATAGACCATTTTTTTACCTTTCTTTGCCAAATATACATAATAAATGACAATTTAATGGGGCTGGGGGGTCTTAGCCCCCCACCCGCCCCCCTCTATCTCCGTCCCTGGTTTGGACGATATCCAAGTCCTCTTATTTTTGAAAATGCGGATTTCTTCAAGTATTATTTTATTATTTTCCAAAGTTAAGAATGGAGGCTGGTTTTAATTATTGTCTTTTTGCTAAGCTTTCTTAAATTTTGCAATCGTTTTTTACACTTTAATAGAAACTGCCTTTGAAAAAAATATTCCCCGCCAAGCAACATCCACCGTTCCCTCGATCCAGATTCGACGGCCAAGATACCGATCCTCGTGCTCCTCTCCTATTCGTCTTTCCCTCCCCCCACAAATAAAGACTATAAAATAAAACCTCCCCTCCTCTCAAATTCTATCCTCCCCGCGCTACAGTCCTCTTCCCCATTCTCAAGTCCAATCCCCTCTCGCGAATTCTAGGGCTTCGATCTCCATGGCCGGACGCGGCAAGACCCTCGGCTCCGCCGCGAAGAAGGCGACCTCCCGGAGCAGCAAGGCCGGTCTCCAGTTCCCCGTCGGTCGAATCGCCCGCTTCCTCAAGGCTGGCAAGTATGCTGAGCGCGTCGGTGCGGGCGCCCCTGTCTACCTCGCTGCCGTCCTTGAGTACCTGGCCGCCGAGGTGCGTTTCTGTCGTTGGTGTTAGGTCTTATTTTGGATTTCGATAGGCTTTGCAGTCGAAAGTTGAGATTTTTCTTCGTTTTTCGGAGGTGTTGGAACTGGCGGGTAACGCTGCGAGGGACAACAAGAAGAACAGGATCGTGCCGAGGCACATACAGCTGGCGGTGAGGAATGACGAGGAGCTGTCGAAGCTGCTGGGTACCGTGACGATCGCCAACGGCGGAGTGATGCCCAACATCCACAACCTCCTCCTCCCTAAGAAGACCGGATCTTCCAAGGCCGCTGCTGCCGAGGACGACAGTTAGGCATAGTGGGATCGAATTCTGCTTGGTCTGTAGATTTGGTGTATGGTTGGGCCTTTTTAGTCGTTGTTTGATATCCTATTTGCAGTGGTTGGATTCTTCCATGTGATCCTTGTTGGTTTTGGCCAAGTCCCGATGCTTGCATGCGCTTTTGTCTTATCGGGAGATAGCCGAGATGGGCCGTTCGAATAAAACGGTACTCGCAACGCGATCGATACGAAAGCAGTGCGAAGTTTAATAAAACTGGTATATAATTTGATTGGGTCTAATTTTAAAATAGAATGAGCAGACATAAAGGTTGTAAGCGTCTTTCTGAAAAGGGTGGGAAGGGCCGCACGAATGGGCGCATCGATGCCCCATTCAATAGAACCCCCTTAACCCATTTTTTTCTCCCCTTCATGTGGGTCACTTTTTATCTTTTTTTTTTTTAAATTAAATAAACCAATTCGTCATCAATAATTCTATCAAATAAATAATATTTTATGCCATCATATTGTTTAAAATTATAAATTACTTCACTTCTACTTATTTTTTCAATTTTTAATATAATTATATTACAATAACTACATATTTTTTAAATTTTAATATAATTTTATCACAACAAACCTGTTAAAATGTTTTTTCTTGAGAGTATTTTCATACTTAAAATGTAAAGATAATTAGTTACAATTTTGACAAATGGGAATGGATGAACATTGCTATATAGAACGTCGCCATCAATACAACATCAAATAGAAGGAATCTAGTTGTTTTAAGTGCAAAAAATAATTCAGCAATGAATAACAAACGATTAAAAAATAGTGAATGTAGATTGATGTACTTCTTTGTGTTTTCTTTATGTGTTTTACAAGCAATATTTTAAAAATACAGTGAAAACAATGCTATATGGAATTGTTATAATAATTTAGAAATGGAGATAACATTCATTGATAGTTTTAAGTATGAAAATAATTTTGCAAGAAATAAAATTTGTTGTTATACATTTAACAAAAAAAAGTAACTTCACTTTTACTTATTGCAAGAACCTCCATTGGATTTAATTTTTTGTTTGTGTCCCTTATACACGTGGCAATCATTTAATAAAAAGAAAAGATTGCTGTTAGTTGGAACATTAATGATAAACCTCTCCCCTCTTAATATTGGTACTTTTTATAACGTTTGTATGTTACATTAGATATTTCTAGCATTTAAATATTTCCTGCGCACAAAAAAATATATTTTTATCACAATATAAAATTACTTTCATCTAGATAATCATTTTCCTATGCGGACAAAAAATTGTATAAGGGATGAGGTGACATTCATCCATCCAACCCAATGGAGACACCCGTTTTTATGTTTTAGTGTTTGGATAGAGGTTAAATTATAGGTGATGTTTATTTGTAATATGATTTCAATAGTAATGACAAAATAAGATTGGGCATTGATCTCTTTCCTTGAGAATTTCTTCTGCATTAAGTGTATACTATATCCTGGGTAAACATCACATTATATTCCCTTTTAATTTTTGCTAGTATATTCATTGCATATTTTTTCAAACGTTGCGAGTTTGGATATGGATGAAAAATCTATTACCTGTGTTGTATAATCTACCAAAGCACACTGCATCTCAATAGAAGTAACTAACTTCTTCTATCTTTTATTCTTTCTTTTCCAATTGAACATTGAATAATACATGACTAATATTTATCCCTCATTCTTCAGAGTCCAATCCTTACAAACGAACAATAATAGGGGTACAACAACTTAATTCATCTTCATGTTGGGCGGTTGTCAAAAGGACCTTAATTTTCTAAAATCAGCAATATTGTTTATAAACAAGATTAAAGTTATTTTTCATTCTTTCCATTTGCTCGTTTAACACAATACGCTACTCACATAACAAAAAGAAAATTTTTCATATGATAAAGTTATTGGATAGTAAATAACTTGAACTTTATAAGATAGAGAATGCTATGTTTTGTAATTTTGACTTATCAAATTTTGAAAAAAAATGATGAGTGTTTATATTTTTAAAATTACTTAAATTGCGCTCTTTGTCAGTTGTGACTTTAAATCAGATCCATCTATCCAAGATATAATTTTTTTATTACATTTTGTAGCATTTTTATTTAGAAATAACAATATCTTAATTAAATTAAAAAAGAGAAAAATAATTATATAAGCAATATTTGCATGATGAATACAACCGCAAAATGATGATATGACCATACTATAGAATTTTGGATTAGATTCTTGAAATATGCTAATACAAAAATAAAATACAACATAGAAGGAATTTTATATGAACAAATATATAAAATTTGTGAGGTGATAAGTGAATATTATTAGAGTTTAGGTCACAGGGCAATCGAATTGGTTTAATGAGCATGGTAACTTGGAAGTAGGATATCGAAATATGGCAATGGTGTCGCTGGTTGTGGTTATATCAAGTGTGGTATCGAAGTTATTATATATTGCATATATTATTGAAAATTGGAATTAGGAAGACCAATCATAATAATTATGAAGGTTCGAAGTAAAAGGATTCCATTTTGATTTTATTCCAATTTTGTCCTCCAATTAGCCAAATTAAGTACATGATTATTCCAATTACCTCAACACTTCCCTCCTCTTAGTTAGCCACACATGCTCCAGCTTCTAGCCCTCCGTAAAATCCCCACTTTTTTTGGAGATCATGATCAAATCCCCAGATTTTTTCGTAGTCCTTTCTTTGCCTTCCCATTTTTTCCTTTTTCACATGAGTCAAGAATACATTTTTTCTAAAAAAATGTATGGGGTTACCAAAGGCCGCGAGAAGGGGGGTGGGGGGTTAGCACTCATCCCCTCCCTTTGTCACTGGTAGGGTTGGCTATTGAGTAATGACTTGATGAGCCAGGTTCGGTTCGATAATGGTTTGTGAGCTCGGCTCATTAGGCTATTGAGTCGAGCATGGGTCAAAATTTTGTGCTTGATAGCTTAACGAGCCAAGCTCGAGCCTTGCTCAACTCGATAACTTAATAAGGAGATTGATAAGGAATATATATGCACATATTATTTATATATATTACAAACAACATAAAAGTACCCCTTCATAATTTTTCCTCAAGTATAACCTTCAGTTGAGTCACGAGTCATGACCCAATTTTCAAATCACATTTTCGCCCACGTTTGCCCCTGCCCAAGCATTAGAAAATTAGTAATTTTTTCTTTTTTATTATTAAATATAATGTTGCAATATATATTACAATTAAGATCTTACATATAATTTGGATAGTGGTCTACTGGTAGGGAACACAACCTTAGATAGAGTAGGTCTCAGTTTGAACCCTCACAAAACACTTTTTCACATAAAAGTACCCATTTTCCTTAGCGACCACGACTTGGGCTCGGGCCCAGAGCATGCTCGATAATGAGTTCGGGCTCGATAAGTGGCTCGAGCTCATCGAGTCTGAGCCAGCTTGATTGGGCTTGAACGAGCCCGAGCTTGAGCTCAAGTCTCGGCTCGTTGGACTCGATAGCCAACCCTAGTCACTGGTATTAATGTAATAACACCAAAACATAAGAATAGAGAGCTCGAAGGACTCTATGCGTGTCGGGCGTGCGCAACTAAATATTGTTTAAATTAGGGCTAAGCTTGCAGGCCTAGTGGGCTCTACTGAAAAATAAATAGGCCTACATTTCAAAGGGTACATAGATTGAAAATTATATTATATTTGTCTTTGTAACAAAATCAACCATAGAGTTGTTACAATTAGAAAGAAAAATGAGAGGCCTTTCTCAAACCATAAAAATGATTGTTTCACATTCACTTTTTGCATCACTTTCTTCTTATACTTATCAGTCGACAATTGAAACCATACATTTTTACTATTATTTGCTACATTCTTAAGAATGTTAAAAAAATTAGTAATAATAATCATCATCTAAGTTCGCTTGGTATATTTTAAGCTTATCCATAACTTCTCAATTGAATATTTGCATATTTTTGAATATTTAAATTGGCATCGAATATATTATAGACCAAATGATTGACCAATGATTGAAACTAAATATATTATAGATCAAATTTACAGATTCATTCTCAAACTTTTAAATGACCATTGATTGAAAATCAAATATTCTATTTCTCGGATGCAGGCGAAATGAACTTAAGTTGAGCAAAGTTAGAAACTAATTCTTAACTAATGAAGCAGACCTCTCCTCGTAAGCATAACTACTTATTTATATCATTTGCACTTTCTAATACAATGCTCATTTCTTTTTAGGAATTTTTACCTGAACCCTATAAACTTTTGGAAGTTACCTTCTCGATATTTAAAAAATCTATATTCCTCCCTCGAACCCATAAATGTGCTTCGTCTTATCTCACGACCCTGCCGTTAATCTGACTCATTTCGAGTCAACTTGCTTGGGTATAAATCGAGTTAATCAAACTATATCAAAATCAATGGTGGATTTTAGGGCAATCTCTTTTCCTCCCTCTTTCCACCCATTCTCTTCCCATTCTGCACAAGTGGACCTGGCGATGCGCAGGGCTGGCTGGGACGGAGCAAGGTGAAGGGAGGAGGTAATGGAGGGGGAAGAAGCTGACAAACCCGTAAATCACCCTATGACAATTATGTCGAATTATTGTAGTGCTTGGGCAATTCGGGTCTATCAAATTGAAGATCGCACCTAGAGATGATATAAAAAATCAAATCTCGATGCAATTAGATTATTTATTTTACTTGGGTAAGTTCTAATGTCGAGCTCGGGGAGGTAATATGAGGGTCTAAGATGAATAATTAATAATATATAATTTAGGTTTTTGAAAGAGATGGATATTTTTGTTATTTTTCTCTTTTTTACTTTTTATAAGTTTTTTACTAAGAAGATGTAATTAATTCTTGAGAAAATGTAATGCATGAGTTTTGCGAAAATAATTTTAATGTAGGAAAATAATGCTATACCATATAATGTGAGAGAAATGTAGGTTTTATTTATTTTTAACTGATGTAATGATATGATACAAAATGACAATGCGAAGTGAGCGGATATAAAGCAAGTAGATCCTAGAAGCAATAAATCAAATTAGAACGTCCTCCAATTATTATTACAATCAATTAGTCAAATAAACTCCAATTAATTTCCCAACATAAATCCCTTAATTCAATTCACACTTTATCGAAAATCAATATCAAATAATAACGGTGCTCAAGACTAACAAAAATGATCCTCAAATAATTAATGTCAAATAATGTCTCAATATTTGAAGTTCAATGTTTAATATGGTAATGAATCATAGATCAAAATGACACCAAAAACGTTGAAATTTGATAAATAATATTCAAGATATATGATCAATTGAAGTTCAAGGACTAAATTGTAATTAAAATAATGAAATAGTTTGCTGTTATACCCTTCAATGAGTCTGTTCTGTAATTTTGCGAAGGTGGCTGGTTCTTCATGCAAGTTATTACGACAGGGATACTGTTGTAATTTTCTAGAGTTTGGAGTACGTCTATGCAAATACCCATCTCGTGCTTGCAATGCGCGTGACTTGGGTCTTCCCTATGATTATGGAACTCGCGGAGGGTAGGGGCGCAATTAGCTTAGCATGCACGTGAGGTGCACGTGCTGACATTACATGCTGGTAGGGCTTCTTCTGGTATTATCTGGTTCCTCGGGGCATGACCTTAATGTACCCTCCCACACACGTAAGAGGTACGTGCGGGGTCAGCTCAGATGATGGTTCGACGGTACGCGCCTCCACGTAGCTTTCTCATGTTGCTTCGGACAAACCCGAGGCACGAGGCTTGGATCTTTTGCTCGGAGCAGATCTGACGCATCCTTGGATTTTGATTTGATGGCCGTCTTTTGGGCGAGACTGGACGGTCGAGAGGCATGGCGTTTTTGATCAAATGCCGCATGTAACTTGCTCCTAGGAGATGCACTGCTTGGCTGCTCCGATGACTGCAAGTAGGATGGTTCGTGGTGGTGCTCCGGTGTGCGGTGGTGGAGAGTAGCTATTGGTGGAAGGTCGTGGAAGAGAAGATGAAGTGAGAGGGAAAGAGAATGATGTTGAAGGCTCGTCGGTGGTTGGAGGGTTACACAGAAGAAGTGAAGGGACTGAATGAAGACGAAGGAGACAAACACATAGGAAAGAGATAGAGGAAGGTGGTTTAGGTCTCATGTGACAGGAGGAAGACTAAGGCTTCAACTTTGGTGTGAGGCCAGTGAAGCCTCGAAGCTTCGATTGATAGTGCTTGGAGGTTGTTCTTCACCGGGGTCGGAGGGCTGCCACCACCTCCGTCCTGTTCTCTCTCTCTCTCTCTCTTTGATATGGATATGGCGGATAATCAGAGAGGGAGGAGGCAATGGGATTAAATAGGATGAAGGAGGAGATGAATCGTGGCTCAAGATAATGGAGATGATGGATGGATTGAGAGATTGGATAGAATCTGTTAGGTTTGGGTTTCCATCGGAGATGGAGGGGGATTCCGATCGTGCATATGGTCGTCAGGGTTCTACTTCCAGGTTGGTTGGAGAGAAGGGATTGGGGAGAGGATGATGTGCAAGGGGTGCGGGGCGGATTTCATGGAGTTGGTTGGAGAGGATGACGGAGTCATCAGTGGAGAAGATAAATGACGATAAATCTCTGGCCGTTGAGGATAAGGACGCATGTGATGGAGGGGAGATGGACGACAAGGTAAAATAGCCGCGGATGACGCAAACGAGGTGAGGGGACCGGCTCAGGTGGTTGCTGTAGAGGAGGAGGACATACACGCATCACACGTGAGGAAGAGGAAGAAGATCCTCATTTGCGAACTGGTGGGTCTCGTGTGACTAGCACATGGAAAGAGAAAAGGGGAGGGATGACTAGCCACCAAGTGGACCACTGCAAGGACGTCACGTGACCCGTTGACCATTGATCAAGACTTATACATGATTAAATAGATAAAATATATAATATGAACTCCAATGCAAAAATGAACAACATAAAAAATGTTCCTCTAATCATGATGTACAATGCTCATTAAGGACTTAGGTGCAAATGAAATGTGGTGTGCAAGGTACAAATATTTTTGTGATATTTTATGTGTATAAAATACCATTTTTTTGGTTTTATAATTTTTATTTGATTTTTTAATGATAGATAAATGCATGCAAAAATCCAACATTATATGGAATAATGTAATAGATTCAAATGACATTTTTTGAATTTTATGGGTTGAGTTAGTGTCAAAATAAACCAGGGAGGTTAATTGTGTGCAGTTGATTAGGTGAATAAGATCAAGTCAGAATCGATCTTTTTCTTTACTTTTCTGTTTTTTTATTTTGATTTTCATATGATTTGTGAAAGAGAAGATAGTTAGAATGAATGAAATATACACATGAAATGATATGTCAAAATCAACGAAGATGTACAATACGCAAAAGAGGTCCAAAATCCAACCTTCACAAACAAGCTCTGATCTTTATGAAATCAATCTTGTTTTGAAGATACTTGAATTTATATTACTTTAAAATGAGTACAATGAAATTGGATATTATATGAGAAAGATATCAACGTTTTACTCCGTCTTGTCTGAAATTAAGGTTTGGGTTTATGCTGCATATGTGTATAATTAGCATTTTTTAGGATTTTTCATGGATTAAGGTTAGTGATAAATACCAAATGGAGTTGGTTTTATATCAATTGAAGTTATGGATTCAATTAAAAATGCATGAATTTAGGTGAAATATGAAGATGATTATGAATGCATGAAAAAATGATAATTAGTGCAAATTAATTATGAGTGCATGAAAGTTAATTTTATGAAGTTAAGATGTAAATGATCCTAAATTCTCATGAGGAAGCCTTATTTTCAGCTAATTAGAGTGATGAATCATGGCTTCATCATCCCTTTATTCTTAAACCTTGCTCATCCCCGAGCAACTAAAGATGAAATAAGGTGAAATGAGATCGGGTTCCAAACCAAGACCATGAGCAAAAGGTGAATGCAACTAGACATGACCTTTGGATTAATAGTTTGGTAGAACTCTTGTCAGAATTAGGGTTTTAAAATCAACATCCCCCAAGTTCTGCATATCATTGTAATAGTTTCAACTCAAAAATCATCTTAGATCAATTATTCTCTTAAAGCATACCCCAGAACATTGAACAATTGTCTCATGTGTGTGAAAGGATTTAACTCTTCCCATCAAGAATGTCAGACTACTATGCAAACTTCCTCTCCAATAATTAGTCCTCGGGGAGTCATGTATTTCCTTCTGAGTTCAGCTGTGATGTGCTTACAATCGAAAGGAGGAGAAATTTTTAGAAGAAGGAGAAAAGAACTGGAGGATGACCAGTGTAGTCACCTCTCCTTGTGAAGTCGACAAGTTTAGCCAAGTCTCTACCAATATCTGCAGGTTGTCTTGAAGCTGGACTTTTTTAGTTAAATATTTATTTGGTAGTTGGCTTTTTTTTGGTATGAATATTTTGTAACTCTGCATGGATCTTTTGTGCCCATACAGATATAGAATCTTTCTTTGCGCACACATTTTGAGGTCTTAGAAAATTTGTGCCAAACTGTCCGTCCCTCATCCGAAGCTTTATTTCAACCCATACTCTGATCTTTAGATGTCCATGCTGTAAAGCCTTGAACTTGGTCCCTTTCGGATCCTATATCATAAGATCCAGCTCGTTAAGAGGAAACCAACAAAATTCATTTTGTATGAATCGGACTTCATTTGGAATTGTTATAATTTTCAGAAGAAAGAGAAGTAAAGAGGTTTAAGACGTCATTAACTCATAATAACTGTCACTAAGACTAATTAAATATGATTAAAGAAACTAATGACAGATTAAACACTAATGATCATTAGTGAACACTAATCAATAGTTAGAATAAGATAAGTACAAGCTGCAAAAGTTAAATCGTGATTAGTGAAAGTTAATCACGATTAGCATTAATTAAACGTCATTAGCGAATCTAGAATCCTCTAAAATGTTCTAACTTAACACTAAGTTTTGGATAAGTTTTTGCCAAAACCATGGGCCAAAACCATGGACCGCTAACCACGGTTAACGGCTAAACCATGGTTTACTAATCATGGTTAGGGGTTTTCTGGAGCCTATAAATACACCATATCCATTCATTCTCTATGATTTCCACCACCACCACCACCCCAAGGGGCTAGGGTTGAGAGGTCAGGAGGAGAAGTGGGAGGCGGGGAAAGAGCGCTAGCATAGCGCTGCTGGGAGAACGAGGAAGAGAAAGATATGATCCTCTCTTAGTTTGCTAGGATTTCAATTCAATCTCTTTTCTTCAAAGATTTGTTCTTGATCCATCTTTCTTTCCGATTCGTTTTATGTTGTGGTTCGAGGAGTAATTTGTATAACACCCAACTTAGATGCGGGTGGCTATGCATGTAAGTGAACCATGTGATTCGTCATACATTCATTCATCTAAGACGCGTGGTGTCTACCGATTCTCCGTCGCTTATGTTTCTATTCTTTCAAATATGCTTTTATAGTTATTTTGATGGAGAAATCAGTGTAATACCCTACTTAGGTACGGGCGATTATGCACGTCAGTGAACCCTGTAATTCATCACACATTCACTCACCTAAGATGCGTGGTATCTACCGATTCTTCATATCTTGTTGTTTGAGTATATTCTTTCATTTTCGTTATCTAAGACGTGTGGTGTCTACCGATTCTCTATCGCTTATGTTTCTATTCTTTTAAATACGTTTTTATAGTTATTTTGATGGAGAAATATGTGTAATACCCTACTTAGGTGAGGGCGGTTATGCACATCAATGAACCCTGTGATTCATCACACATTCACTCACCTAAGATGCGTAGTGTCTACCGATTCTTCATCTCTTGTTGTTTGAGTATATTCTTTCATTTGCGTTATTGTTTTCCTCTCGATAATTTTATAGAGGAAACTCTTTATGTTTTTATTTTGAAATATTTCCCGATATAAGTGTAAACTCTGACGAATTATTTCTAGAAATATGTCCCGATATAAGGGAAAACTCTGTCAAAATTTATATAGAAATATATCCCGATACAAAGGGAAACTCTGCAGAAATTTTCTAGAAATATCATCCTATATATGCGGAAGTTTTTAGAGAAAAATATGTTTTTCACATTCTTTATGTTCTTCGCGTGTTCTTTGTGTTCTTCATTCGTTCTTCATGTTCTTGGCATGTTCTTAGTATTTTTTTATACGAAAATGAAATTTGATCATTTCAGGAGCTATAAATCTTTCTTTTTGAAAAAGAATCACGATAAAGCACTGTATACGTGCGAAAGAGCTCGATTAGGTAACGAAATCCTCTCTTTTGCTGTTGGGTTTTCATATGAAGTCGCTGAAATTTCTAATTTTATCTTCTTTGCTTTAAAGAACCTTAATTTTAGCTATTTTTAAAAAAGTATGAAAAGTTGCTTTGTGATTCCCACTAAAATAAGGTTTAAGCATCGAATTGATGTAGTGGCTTAGAAAGTTAGGGTTTAGGAGTTAAAATAAGCATAAATACGAGTATATATGAATATGAATAATATATATGTGAGTCTATACTAAGTGTCGATGATTATGTAAATCGAAGACTTAACGAAAGAATTACATTATGGGAATTGATGTGGTTTGAGTTGGATCCTAAAAAGGGCCGCGTGCCACGTTAAGAATGACTAGGAGTAGAACTACAGGTTGGGAATGCAACCTATAGGTTTGTCGGAAGGAACCCGTATTGGCGTTTCCCTATCTAGGTGGTACACGGTTGCCCTATTATGATAAGTGCACACGAAATGAATGATTTGCAACACGTGGTACTGGGAGCCAATATCTTCGGGTTGAACGATGGAAGATGTGGTCGTCATGTGGAGGTACGAGTGGTTTATTAGCACCTGGGTCAAGATAATTTGTATTTAAAGCCGTTAGATTATATGATTAAATGTTAGCTTCAGGCTTAAGCAACCGAGTCATCGAGGACGGTGTCTTCCTTTGTTTTCCAGGCTGAGGGTTTGAGACACTGATTAATAAAAGAAAAGTAATTTGTTAGGGTAGTATTAGAGGATTGGTTGAGGCGTCGTGCGGAAACATAAACTCATCAGATCAACACAATCTTCAATCCGAAGTGTCCACAGCTTCGGAGTCTAAGAATGGTGGGGTTGGACTAATCCCCGACGTGGAATAGAAAGGAATAGGACTTAAATTAATGAGAAGGAATGTAACTTGTGATAATTTTTTTGAAAAATTACACAATTTGTTTGCTTTTCTCTTCTTCGTTACTTAGCATTCGTTAGTTGTTATTCTATGATTTATGGAAAATCCAATAGGTGTCAGGGAGCTATCGCAAGGACCTTAATAGACATTCAGCTAGCCACAGTAGTTTTACTTTGTAAGGTAGTTAGTAATCTTTTTGTGTGATTTCCTTTCAAGCTGATGTACATGTAAATGATTATAGTGGGATAATTTATCATCTGAAATTTATGTTGTGAATGAAAAAGTGTTGAAATACTTTCTTCTGAATATACTTTATTTGCAGTCTGTTTCTGAATGTTAGTTGTGATCGCTGAATAAATTATTGCTGAGTAACTAGATCCGGTTATGGGAGGATCCGACAATCCGGAATTGGGTCACGAAAGTTTGGTATCAAAGTCCGGTTACTCCATTAATTTATTTAGTGGTTGGCAATTATGAGCGGTATTCAGAAACTAAGGTTGTATTAAGATCCTTTGATCTTAATAAACTGGCTGCAGTATCATTCACGAGTCATTGTCTCTTTATGTACATCATGCTAAGACATATAGGATCTGACCTCTGACCTTGACTCATACTAGGATCATGGTAGAGCAAGATGTGTATAGGCAATGAGCAACTATGACAACAATGCTGTAAGAAATGGGGGAAAAGCATGAAGTGTTATAGGAGAGGCTTAATGCACAAACTGATATACCCAAGGCATCCAAACCTATGGATGCTAGAATCGAGGGCTCTGTCCATTTTTTGAGGAAGAATCGAGTTACCATCCTTCCACCGAGTCTGCTCCATCCGCAGATGAAGGAGCAATGGAGAAGACCCTTCTTAGACATCAAAAATTACTTGACAATTATCGAAAGGGAAAAATTCCTTGATTCAAAGGTGTAGAGACACCTGCCAAGGCTGAATTATGGCTCAATGACGTTAGTAGGATGTTGAGGATAATCCATGCACTAGTTGACACCTGGGTGCACTTTGCTGATTACTCCCTAACAGATTATGCACGACGATGGTGGAGAGCAATTTTCAAGAAATTAGCAAGTCCTATTCCATGGGATATCTTTGAAGAGAGGTTTCGAGCTCACTTCTGTCCCACTCATTAGGAAGAATTAAAGAGGAGAGAGTTGGCTTCTCTGAACCAAGGTTCTAAGACCTTACGAGATCATCATATCTGCTTTACCGAGCTACTGCGTTACTCACCAACTCTAAAAGCTTCACCACAAGAGTGTCTTACCAAATTTGTTAGCGATCTTTTCTGGGATTAGTTGGATATTATAGAAGATTTTTGAAAGACTTTTCACGAATAGCATTGCTAATGACTAGGCTGGCTCAGAAGGAAGTCCCATTCATATGGTTTGATGCATGCGAGACTAGTTTCCAAACACTGAAAAAGATGCCTAGCATCTTCACCCATCCTTACTCTACCCTCCGGGAGTGAAGGGTTTACAGTATACACTGGTGCATCTAAAGAAGGACTTGGGGCAGTTCTTATGCAACATGGTAAGGCAGTTTCGTATGCATCACGACAGCTCAGGACACATGAAAAGAACTACCCAACACATGACCTTGTATTAGCTGCTATAGGTTTTGCTTTAAAAATATGGAGACATTACCTCTATTGTATTACCTTTGAAATCTTCACTGATTGTAAAAGCTTAAAATTTCTATTTGATCAGAAGGAACTCAATATGAGACAGAGACGGTGGCTAAAGTTGTTTAAAAACTATGATTGCACTATATCCTACCACTCTGGTAAGGGGAACGTCGTAGTAGATGCCCTTAGCAGAAGAACTTATTCACCTGGGTTGGTGAGTGCTATCCACTTCCGGGGTTTACTATCAACGTTAAGTGAATGAAAATCATTTGATATTAGTGCCAATACTATAACTATTCCTCACCGATACAAACTAGAGATCTGGGATAGAATAAAGAAAGGACAAGAGGACGATCCAATCCTTAAAGACTTGAAACAACAACTTGAGAAGAATGAGATAGAGGGATTCCAGATACAAGATGGGTTACTGTATAACCATCACAGAGTTTGTGTACCAAACACACATGAACTAAGGAAAGACATTTTACGTGAAGCGCACTGCTCAAGATTATCTATTCATCCAGGAATTACAAAGATGTATAAGGATCTTCACTCATACTTTTTGTGGTCGGGAATGAAGAAAGATGTTGCGGAGTTTGTGAATTCATGTTTCATTTGCCAGCAAATAAAGGCTTCACACCAAAAGCCACCAGGATTATTACAACCCCTCCCTATACCTGAATGGAAATGGGAAAGCATTTCCATGGACTTCGTTACTGGCTTACCTCAGACAATTGGTAGTAAAGATAGTATCTGGGTTATAATAGATCGTCTGACGAAGGTAGCACACTTTATTCCAATAAGCTTATCTTTCACTCCAGACCAGCTTGCTGAGTTATATATTACATATGTGATACGCCATCCATAGTATCCCAAAGGAAGTAGTTTCCGATCGAGATTCACGATTCACCTCACACTATTGACAGAACTTCACGAAAGCCTTAGGCACACAACTATACTTGAGCAAATATATCATCCACAAACAAATGGTCAATCAAAATGTACTGTTCAGATTTTAGAGGATATGCTACGAGCATGTGCCTTAGAATGGAAAGGATCATAGTTGAAACATTACCAATTGCACAATTCACATACAACAACAATTACCATACAAGTATTGACATGGCACCATTTGAAGCACTTTATGGGAATAGGTGTACTATTCCTTTGTGTTAGAAAGAGGTCAGGATAAAGAACCTTTATGATTCAGATAGACTGCAAGAGACGCGTGAAGCTCGAAAAAGACTATTGACTGCTCAAAGTCGTCAGAAAAGCTAGAGTGATACAGGCGAAGAGACCTTGAGTTTGAAATAGGAGACTATGTATTCCTCAAAGTATATCCTATGAAGGGAGTTCATAGGTTTGTCTTGCATGGAAAGTTGGCACCCAGGTTCGTGGGTCCCTTTGAAATCATTCAGCGGGTTGGAAAAGTTATGTATAGACTTACGCTTCCTCCATATCTTTCGGCAATACATGATATTTTTCATGTATCAAATCTGATAAAGTACATTAATAATACAGAGTATAAGATAAATTATGATGGTTTGCATGTTGAGCCAGACCTGACATACCAAGAAATGCCTGTGAAAATACTAAGTAGAGATATCAAAAAGTTAAGGAATAAAGAGGTGCCTCTAGTTAAAGTATTGTGGCGGAACCAAGAGTTTAAAGAAGACACATGGGAACCTGAGGAGGAAATGAGAGAGAAATACCCCTACTTATTTGAGTGATAACACTATGTGTTGTATATCTTCTTTATAAAAGAAATGGTGTTCATTCTCTTTAAGGTGGTTATGATTTCAATCCTCTTTAAGGTTGTTATGGCTGCATTTCTAGTCTCGAGGACGAGACTTCCTTTAAGGTTGTTATAATTGTAAAGCCTTGAACTTGGTCCCTCTCGGATCTTATATCATAAGATCCTGCTCGTCAAGAGAAAACCAACGGAATTCGTTTTGTATGAATCGGACTTCCTTTGGAATTGTTATGATTTTCGGAAGAAAGAGAAGTAAAGAGGTTTAAGACGTCATTAACTCATAATAACCGTCATTAAGACTAATTAAATATGATAAAGAAACTAATGATAGATTGAAAACTACTAATGACCATTAGTGAATACTAATCAATAGTTAGCAAAAGATAAGCACAAGCTACGAAAGTTAAATCATGATTAGTGAAAGTTAATCACAATTAGCGCTAATTAAATGCCATTAGAGAATCTAGAATCCTCTGGAATGTTCTAACTTAAGCCCTAAGTTTCGGATAAGTTTTGGTCAAAACCATGGGCCAAAACTATGGGTCGCTAACCGCGGTTAAGAGCTAAATCATGGTTTACTAACCATGGTTAGGGGTTTTCTGGAGCCTATAAATACCCCCTACACATTCATTCTCTACGATTTCCACTACCACCACCACCCCAAGGGGCTAGGATTGAGAGGTCGGGAGGAGTGGGAGGCGGGGAAAGAGCGCTAGCGAAGCGCTGTCGGGAGAACGAGGAGGAGAAACGTATGATCCTCTCTTAGTTTGCTAGGATTTCAATTCATTATCTTTTCTTCCAAGCTTTGTTCTTGATTCATCTTTCTTTCTGATTCATTTTCCATTGTGGTTCGAGGAGAAATCTGTGTAACACCCTACTTAGGTGCGGCTATGCACGTTAGTGAACCATGTGATTCGTCACACATTCACTCATCTAAGACGCGTGGTGTCTACCGATTCTCCATCGCTTATGTTTCTATTCTTTCAAATCTACTTTTATAGTTATTTTGATGGAGAAATCTGTGTAATACCCTACTTAGGTGCGGGTAGCTATGCACGTCAGTGAACCCTGTGATTCGTCACACATTCACTCACCTAAGAAGCGTGGTGTCTACCGATTCTTCATCTCTTGTTGTTTGAGTCTATTCTTTCATTTTCATTATTGTTTTCTTTTGAATGATTTTATAGAGGAAACTCTTTACGTTTTTCTTTTGAAATATGTTCCGATATAAGGGAAAACTCTATCGAAATTTTTCTAGAAATATGTCCCGATATAAGGGAAAACTTGCCAAAGTTTTTATAGAAACATGCCCCGATATAGAGGGAAAATCTGCCGAAATTTTCTTAGAAATATCACCCTATATAAGCGGAAGTTTTAAGAGAAAAATATGTTCACATTCTTCGTGTTCTTCATTCGTTTTTCGTGTTCTTGGCACGTTCTTAGTGCTTTTGATACGAAAATGAAACTCGATCATTTTAGGAGCTATAAATCTTTATTTTTGAAAAAGAATCACGATAAAGCACTGTATACGTGCGAGAGAGCTCGATTAGGTAACGAAATCCTCCCTTTTATTGTTGGATTTTCATATGAAGTCACTGAAATTTCTGATTTTATGTTCTTTGCTATGAAGAACCTTAATTTTAGCTATTTTTGAAAAAGTATGAAAAGTTGCTTTGTGATTCTCACTAAAATAAGGCTTAAGCATCGGATTGATGCAGTGACCATGAAAGATAGAGTTTGAGAGTTAAAATAAGCATAAATACGAGTATATATGAATATGGATAATATATATGTGAGTCTATACTAAGTGTTGATGATTATGCAAATCGAAGACTTAACGAAAGAATTACATCATGGGAATTGATGTGATTTAAGTTGGATCCTAAAAAGGGTCGTGTGTCACGTTAAGGATGATTGGGAGTAGAACTACAGGTCAGGCATTCAACCTGTAGGTTTATCGTAAGGAAACCATATTGGCGTTTCCCTACCTAGGTGGTACACAGTTGCCCTGTTATGATAAGTGCACGAAATGAATGATTTGCAACGCGTGGTACCAGGAGACAATATCTTCGGGTTGAACGACAAAAGATGTGCTCATGCCATGTGGAGGTACGACTGGTTTATTAGCGATTGAGTCACGATAATATGTATTTAAGGTCGCTAGGTTATATGATTAAATGTTAGCATGAGGCTTAAGCAACCGAGTCCTTGTGGACGGTGTGCTCCTTTGTTTTCAGGCTGAGGATTTGAGACCCTGATTAATAAAAGAAAAAGAAATTGTTAGGGTAGTATTGGAGAATTGGTTGAGGCGACGTGCGACAGCATAAGCTCATCAGATCAATGCAATCTCCAATCCCAAAGTTGTCCACAACTTCAAAGTCTAAGAATGGTGGGGTTAGACTAATCCCTGACGTGGAATAGAAAGAAATATATCTTTAATTAATGATAAGAAATAGAACTTCTTGTGATAACAACTTTTTTGAAAAATTGCACAATTTGTTTGCTTTTCTCTTCTTCGTTACTTAGCATTCGTTAATTGTTATCCTATGATTTATGGAAAATCCAACAGTTGTCGGTGAGCCATCGCAAGGACCTTAGTAGACATCCAACCAACCACAATAGCTTTACTTTGTAAGGTAGTTAGTAATCTTTTTGTGTAATTTCCTTTCAAGCTGATGTACATGTAAATGGTTATAGTGTGACAATGTATCATCTAAATTAATGTTGTGAATGGAAAAGTGTTGAAATACTTTCATCTGAATATACTTTATTTGCAGTCTATTTCTGAATGTTATTTGTGATTGTTGAATAAATTATTGCTGAGTAACTAGATCAGGTTATGGAAGGATCCGACGACCCGGAATTGGGGTCGTGACACACGCTACCAGAAAAAATACTTACACAATCTTCCAACACCCTGTCTGAGTAGAGATAAGTGCATAGTATGAGAGTACAGATTGGTTCCTTATTTAAAAGTCATACCAAGAATGAGGAGACCATGTTAGACTCTAAGAGTCAAAGTCTACTAATTGTCATGCAAAACTCGAAGAATTAAGTCAAAGACCCAAAGCTTCTAAAATTCTCTTTCTCGATGAAGTTACTCTGAGAATTAGGTGAATTAAGGACAAGTGAAGACCACTATCAATTTCTGCTCATAACTCGGTTCAAAAGCTAAGGAGCTTTCACCAATTTAGATGCATGAAATGCTGGATGAAGTGTAGATGCGTGAAATACAAACACATTTTTTGTAATTTTTTGATTTTTTTGATTTTTATGGTTCTTTTTTAACCAAGAATGTTACTCACCCCATGAATAAATACGGACTTACACGAAAGAACGAACTATGGGTTATATATATAAATAAAACTGTGACTACGGATTAGTGAGGAATAGAATATTGAGTAAATACAGATGGCATCAGTCCCCCTATACTTAGGCCTTGGCCTACGTATAGGAAGAAGATGTACAAGGGCACTGATGGGGGTGGGAGGGGGGGGTGGCCAATGATCAAGAAGATTTAGCACCGATCTTTTTGGAAGCATGTGATGGAAGGGAATAATGATAGAAATAATATGAAATAGGAGTTTCCCAGCAATCGTTGAAGTTGTCATCAGAAGAATAATAGTGAAAGGTAGAGTTACTCCAAATATTCCTATTCTTACGCTGCTTTCTCAGAGTTTGCTCAGTCTTAAGGTCAGTCTATTCGTCCTTGGATAAATATTCTGATGAACAAGTATCAATCTGGTCATAACAAATTATTCTGATGTATCGAGTGGGACCAGGAGAGTCGGTCCTAGAAGAATAATAGTGAGGGACGGGGAAAATCCAACATGGGTCAACATACAATTGCTTGTTCCGATAAGGCTCCAGATCATCCGAATTGGGCTCACTCATATAGTTCTCCTTATCTGGAACTGACGAGGAATTCTCAGAAAATTCCTTCCCGGGTATGTCGAAGGTAACTCTCTTAATCAGTTTTCTAGAACCTGAAGCATCAAGAGGAAGATGGGAATGATATGGGTCGAGGTGTCCGAAGGAACGCCTTGAGAGATCACTTCTCTTCTTCTTACCAAATAACCGACTAGAGGACAATGCAATCGGTTTATCGGGATGGTTCAATCTGGTCTTGGTTGTCTCTTTTGGTGGCGGTCCAGAAAGTGATGTGCTAACAATCGGGTCCTCATTAGATGAATAATCATTGTAATATTCTTCCTTGGTCAACGAATGTCCCACATATGGTGTATCTGTGGATCTCCAAGTCGGGTTTGCTTGTGTGGAATCATAGTATTGATCAAGGCAATCCAAAATAATTGTGTATGGGTATGGATAGTCTAGTTTCGTAGCCTCAATAGTCGTCTCATTGGTGAGGTAAGAGATTTCTTGAGTCGATTCTTTGACAGGTTCCAATATTTCATGAATAGACGCCTAAAAAAATTGGACCACTAAGATAATCGTGATAATCCTCATAAAAATGGTTCGATTCCTCATAAGCTCATGTATCTGGTTTCATCATGGGAGCGGTGTTAGGTTGGTGAGACTTGAAGTTTAGTTCAACATTTGGTTTCTTGGATGTCTCTCCTAAGGTTTGTGTCTATGTTTTATGAGGAGAGGTCTGATCATGTGAAGTTGTAGTCTCCTGATCAAGACTGTCAGTTTCATGTTCGGTTTAGGGTTAGGTGCGTCCTCGAGAGTTTGATCATTAAGGTTCTAGTTCAGGAATTTATGTCTTGAGTCTCGTAATTGATAGTCGTTCTAGCAGAGGCTAAGAACAACATTCCCAGAATGATGGGAGACTTAGACAACTCTCATTAGTGTTCAATGTCCAGGACAATGAAGTCCACTCTATGATTGATACATTAGAAGTTCATGTCGACTGAAACAATTCCTCTCGATCTTTTTATGGATCAGTCAGGAAATTGAACGATCACTCTGGTCTTTTTGAACGGTCCGAGTTTGAGTCAGTCAAACACGGACTTCAGGAGTATGTTCAAGGTTGAGTCACCGTTAATTCGAACATCGGTAAATTCTGTGTTCTCAATTTTACAAGTAACCCCGGATAACCATTTGACTTTACGGCTTTTATTCTTTTTTGTCATAGCCATTGAATTGCCCATAGCGATTAAATGAAATCCAGTTCTAGATCTCTTTCTGCACGTCTTCTTGGGTGATAATTGACTCTTCACAAATCTCTGAAGATTGGGCACATACTCTATGACCTTGATTAATGAAATATATAATATTATACTTTTACAAAATGTTTCCATATCCGTGTTGTCCATTTTTATTGAAATTTCTATTTTTCTCATTTTTTGGTTTTTTTATTGGAGTCACCGGACTGCTCAGATGCTTGTGGTACCTGCAGTGTATTTGTTTGAAAATTTTGCAATGAATGTGTCCCGAGTTCGATCTGTGTGGTCCTCATTTCTTCTTGGATTTTCACTAAGTCCTTTACTATTTTGATAATATTATCAAGTTGTTCCGTCAAAGCATCAACTCTCTTATTGATTCGAGTTTTAGCATCCATTATCATCTCATGACTCGGTGATGATTGATTGTACTTGATATGTCATGACTTCGGCATGTATTCCTGAGTCTAGTAATAGTCATTCTCAGTGGTGTCGGTTGGGTCATGAGTCATATTTCCTTGACTTTGGCTCGCATAGGTCTGATCAAATGAATTTTATGCAGAGAGAGAGAGAGAGAGTCATTTCGACTAGAGGATGGTTTCAATAGTGAATTCTTAATAATAATCGGGAATCACGTTTCTCTATCAAATTCCGTTAGTTCATGTCCATCCGTGAATTCGCTTACTCCATTGTTTCTTCATAATAATCATTCGGTTCTGCGAGCGATTCATGTCGTGAATATTCAATCAAAGGAGTGGGGTGGAATGAGGGTGGAGTGTATGATGGCTAGTGGAGAACTGACTTAAAGGGATGATTCTCCTGATATGAAAAAAAGACGGAGATGGTCGGGATTCGACCATGTAAGTGCGACCCACGAAGTCTGGGTACGAATGCTAAAATTCTGATATCTTCGAAAAGGTATGAAAATGATTAGCGAAACCTCAATATGTATGTACAAGTGTACCGTCTTTGAAATTAAATATACATTGCAAACTCAAAATTCACCAGCTCACACAGTGAAGGCCGCGAAAGTTCAACCATTTATCTTTTTGGTTTTAAATTGGTGTTAAAACAATCATGCATTCTTACACATGCTGTTAAGTGCTAGAAATTCTTCTAAAGTCTGGCCTGAATTCTACGGCTAGTTGCATCCACTTTCAGCATGTATGGATGTAAGTACAAATAGTAAAATGGCTACCCTGTTACTTAAGGACGGTGCCAATCGCATTACCCTTTAACTACCTTTTCTGCTAAGGGAGATTGTAGTTCCCTCACTGAGAAGTAGCTAGTCGTTTTTAAAATCAGTAGTCAAAATTAAGATTACGGAGCTTGGCTCTATCCTAAGTGTGCATCCCTCACTCACTTGGAACAATAAATGAATACAAGGACATGGTTTCTCTCCCACAAACAATGATATTCAATTTTATCCGGTTTTAATAGTCAATAATGTTAGAAGTCCCGTTGTTTTAATTAGATTATTACTTTGAATATTGAGTAGAGATCAATATACATCTACATGAAGATTCCAATTTCCCTAGATTCCTATGTGAATGAAACTCGAGGGAGAAACGAAAAAGCCGTGCAGCGGGAAACACAATGATGAATGCTGAGTCAAATACTTACGGTGATTCCTCGTAATCTTCGTGCAATATGCTAAACAGAATTGAAATTTTCCTAAAAAAATAAATCTAATGCATGCACAAGAAATCACACCTAGAACAAAAAGTTCTACTAGTGAGTGATAGAAGAATTTAATTGGACTAAATGAAAATTAGTCTATTGCGTATAATTAAGCGTAATGTGTTCCTAGTCCTACGTACTCAAAAAATCCTGGTAGCTCTAATAGTCACGGTGCAATCTTAGGACTACGAACTACTCAAGTCAGGCCCCACCCTCATCGGAGAGTGAAACAAGTCCAACACACCACATAAAAAAGTCTAGTCTCATTAGATACACGAGTAACCAATTAAGAATTGCTGGAAATGAGCAATTAATTACAAATTAATAGACTAATAACACACTCTTTCTCAAAAAATAAGAAACTAAATTCCTCGTGTGTCTAGTCGCTTTGAGTTGCGTCAGCTTCCCAAAAAGCCGCTCCAAGTCCATCGGGTACCTCACACAAAAAAATAAATAATCAAATACTAGAGAGATGTGCATAGAAAAATATCAAAAATAAATAATACATACAATGATAGAAAATAAATGGAGAAATAAATACAAGAAAACTGATGGTCAGGCTACTCGGGTATGGAAAAACTAAAATTTTAAATTACTTAAAAACAAATCTTAAACCATATATCTCCTCGGCAACTATGCCATTTGACGAAGCTGTAAGTGACCTATTTAATAATGTTGAATTCTTGTAGTATTCAAGCAATTTGGATCTATTAAAAATTAATATCGCACTAGGCTAGAAAAAGTCAAGTCTCGATACGATCAGACTATTTCTTTTACTTGGGAAAGTCCCAAGGTCGAACTCAGAGAGGTAATATGAGGGTCTAAGATTAATAATTAAATAATATATATATATATATTAAGTTTTTGAAGAAGATGAATATTTTTTTAGTTTTCTCTTTTTCATCTTTTATGGGTTTTTAAGTAAGAAGATGTAATTAATTTAAGAGGAAATGTCATGCATGAGTTTTGTGAAATAATTTTAATATAGAAAAATAATGCTACATTGTGCAATGCGAGAGAAATACAATTTTTATTGATTCTTAATTGATGTAATGATATGATGCAAAATGACAATGCGAAGTGAGCGAATATGAAGCAAGTAGATCCCAGAAGCGACCAATCAAAATAGAATGCCCTCTGATTATTATTATAATCAATTAGTCAAATAAGTTTTGATTAACTTCCTAATATAAATCCCCTAATTCAATGCACAATTTATCGAAAATCAATATCAAAGAATAAATATGCTCAAGACTAACAAAAAAAGATCCTCAAATAAATAATGTCAAATAATTTTTCAATAATTGAAGCTTAGCGTTTAATATGAAAGACAATGAATCAAGGATCAAAATGACTTCAAAAATATCTAAATCCGATAAATAATGTTAAAGATATGACTAATTGAAGTTCAGGGACTAAACTATTATTGAAACAAAGAAATAGTTTTGCAGTTACACCCTTCATGGGGCTGTTTGCAATTTTGCGAAGGTGGTTGGTTCTTCATACAAATTACCGATGATGGGGGTATGGTTGTAATTTTCTAAAATACGGAGGATGTTTGTGCAAAATACCCATGTCACACATGCGATGCACATGACTTGGTCTTCCCTATGATTCTGAAAATCACAGAGGGTAGGGGCGCAATTAGCTTAGCACGCACGTAAGGTGCACGTGCTGACATCATTGGTTGGCAGTACCGCTTCTGGTATTATCTGGTTCCTTAGGGGTGTGACCGTAATTTAACCTCCCATAAACGTGAGAGGTGTGTGCGGGGTCAACTCGGATGATGGTTCGGTGCGTGCCTCCACGTGGCTTGCTCACGTTACTTCGGACAAACCCGAGGCATGAGGCTTGGGTCCTTGGCTCGGGGAAGATCTGACGTGTCCATCGGATTTTGATTTGATGGTCTTCTTTTGGGCAAGACTGGACGGTCAAGAGGTGTGGCATTCTTGATCGAATGCTAATTGTAACTTGCTCCTGGGAGATGCACTGCTTGGCTGCTCCGATGACTGCGCGTAGGATGGTTCGTGGTGGTGCTCCGGTGTGCGTTGGTGGAGAGGAGCTATCGGTGGAAGGTCGTGGAAGAGAAGAAGATGAAGCGAGAGGGAAGGAGAACGATGTCGAAGGCTCGTCAATGGTTGGAAGGTTACACAAAAGAAGTAAAGGAACTGAATGAAGACGAAGGATACAAACACAGAGGAAAGAGATAGAGGAAGGTGGTTTAGGTCTCCTGCGACTGGAGGAAGACGAAGGCTTCAACTCTGATGTTCACCTCCATAGGCCAACGAAGCCTCGAAGCTTCGATCGATCATGCTTGGAGGTTGGTCTTTGTTGGGGTCAGAGGGTTGTCATCACCTCCATCCCGAGCTCTCTCTCTCTCTCTCTCTCTCTCTATATATATATATATATATGGCAGATAATCGGAGAGGGAGGATGAAGGATATGGTAAAATCCTCAAGCGCATCACGGAAGCGTGAGTGTCGTATCGAATACGACGAGGAGCGACTAGTCGGACTAGTTGCTCGATGCAGCGGAATTTAAAAATTTTATATGACGAAACCACATGATCCAAGAACACTTCTCGGATCGTTTCGTCTAAACCACAAATAAGTAATAGGATTACCTCTTGAAGCGTGGTTGCGATCGAGTCTCTAAACAAAGAGACCTCCTGTCTCAAGTCCGATCCAATAGAGGAGATGCTTGCGAGTGCGGGGATGAACCGCGTGCTTATCGCAATCCATGTTGATGATCCAAGTGGCGGATCTCCAGATCTCGACACACGAGATCAGTCGTCTTCTTCACGAGCGAGACGCACCGAAGGAGACGGAGATCCACGAGCAGACGATCGGGCAACATAACGACGATGCTGCGGCGATGGAAAACCTCTCCATGGCATCCATGGTGGACGACCATGAGAGGGAGAGATAGGGCTGACGTCTAGAGAGAAAGAGAGAGAGAGATGCTTCTCAAGCATTATGTGTAAGGAGAGAGCATGGGTATGCCTCTCTATTTATAGGGTTTTGGGATCCATGGATCTCAATCCATGGGACATATAAAATCAATGGATGAGATTGATTTATATCAATCCAATGGTCAAGATTGTTGTTGGTAAAACCAACAAATTTAGGTTAAAATATATTTGACAAAATCAAATATAAATTAGTCCTAAATCAAACCAATAAATAAGGAGAGAATGTGCATGGAGATTTCATCTCCATGCACCTTCCATGTGGACGGCCACACATTCGTATTAGGAATGATGTGCCGCCCACTCGTTCCATGGGGAGAGCAATCTCATGGAAATCCATGAGATTGCATATCTCCTTGAAAATCTCCTTTATTTATTTCCAACAATTTTTGTTGGCTTTTTATTCTTCAAAAATAATTCACAATTATATTTGAGAATATTGCAATCTTGCCATGAAAAAATTGTGAATCAAATTCACAACCCAAAACAACATATAATTTACATTGTCAATTAATTACATAATGTGTATCCAATACACATAATAATTAATCAACACATATAAATTATAATTAGCTCTCTCTAATACATTATAAATCACATTTATTATATATTATGAATAATTGGATATTGCTATCCACATTATTCTTATCCATGATAATTAAATCATATTTAATCATCTTGGATCTCTTTATCTCATGTGTTCAAACAATATGAATCACATTCACATTATTCACATCTTCGATAATTAAATCATATTTAATTATCTTAGATAACTCTCTTTATAATATGAATCAAATTCATATTAATCTTGATAATTAAATCACATTTAATTATCCATTTTCTCAATGCTCGGATACATTTTATCAACAATGAAATTATCCTGAACCCATTCAAGGATAATGCGCTTTCTCCGCGAATACTTGGAGATAAGGACAGGACGATTGTATTGTTCCACGTATAGTGACTTGGATATTGAGATCACATCTCAAATCCAGATCTCGGGCCTTCTATAGATGCTTGATTAAATCAAGACCGTAAATCTAATCTTCTCATTGGATCTGGATCACATTCAGATCAATGTCCAATATTTGGACTAAGATTAGGTTACTTCTCTACTGAGAGGAGTCACTAAAATCCAGACCCGTTTCATCACTCCCTAGGAATGGAAGCGTCATGATTATACAATCGTTTATGATCACATCACCCTCAGGTATTCCTAATACCTGTACATCCTGCATACTTGAAGACTCAGAATAAACCCGAAGTATTGGATCAACTTTATACTGTCTACTTCATGGTTTTATCAGTAAGTTTCTCATTCGATCATTGGGAGTCGGCATCGATCATATACTTTCCAAAAGCATATATCATACCTAGGTCTTGATCATATACTTTCCAAAAGTATATATCAAACCTACAAATTCAGTCAAGCTTCCAAAGCGAGACGACCATGCGCATGGAATTTGATTCTTCCCAATATCTCATGAGTGAGCTCATGTCTTCCGGTTCAGTAACTGAACCTGTATGATCCCTTTGAGAGATCGTATTACTCATATGCCCTTATATGCACACCAGCGCGCCAGTGTATAGACCTTGATTAGGTCGTCAACCTATTGGTCTGCCAAATGTACATACTCAGACATATAGTAACACATCTGTCTCTGGTCAGAGGATGTGTGCCTATATCATGACAGCATACGATATAGGACTTTGGTTATCTCGATCTCGTTAAGTCAACTCTTTGACCTAACTCGTCTCACACCTCCGAATCTCTATTCCTATGCAGAGGACCTACATCAAGAGGTCGGTCAGATATCAGCCTAACTGAGATAGGATTTCCATCTCCTACTCAGGATAGAGATCATCTCTTAACAATCATTTGACGGTGCTTGATGAGTCCTCAATCTAACTCATTAGATATTCATCTAAGCACTAACCTCTATGATCCAGTACTTGAATCAACAGCTGTATGATCGTCAAGATGGCCATGGTACATAACCCTAATTGTACTAATGGACCTATTATGCAAATTATGTATTCTTCATTTCAGATTAAGGAGTTAATTGCAATAACATTTATTGCATAATGGCTTGCCGTGGGCTCGCATTTCCAACAGAGGAGGCAAGGGGATTAAATAGGATGAAGGAGGAGCCAACTCGTGGACGGAGATAATGGAGATGATGGCAGGATTAAGAGATTGGATAGAATATGTTAGGTTTGGGTTTTGATCGGAGATGGAGGGGGATTCGGATCGTGTGTACGGTCGTTAGGGTTCTACTTCCACATTAGTCGTAGAGAAGGGTGACGTGCAAGGGGTACGGGGAAGATTTCACGGAGTTGGTTGGAGAGAATGATGGAGTTGTCGGTGGAGAAGATAGATGATGATAGGTCTCCAATCGTTGAGGATAAGGACGCATGTGATGGAGGAAAGATGGACGACAAGGTAAAGCAATCACGGATGGTGCAACAAAGGCAAGGGGACCGGAGCAGGTGGTTGTTGTAGAGGAGGAAGATACACGCTCATCGCCCGTGAGGAAGAAGAAGAAGACCCTCACGTGATTTGTACGTGAGGTGAAGGGTTGGCGGGTCTTACGTGACTATCACATGGAACGAGAAAAGAGGAGGCGAGATGACTGATGAATCCACATTTCATCATCTTTATTCTATCATTTTGGCACCAAAAACCCTAGCAAATGCCTGTAAATAGCATTAAAACCATCATCTTAGCATCCATGCATGTGCATTCAGATTGTGTATAAATCACTGTAATTAAGGCCAAAATTATAGAATAAATAAAGAAAAGAAAAAGAATAAAATATTGTAAATATTTTATGACCCAAAACCCCCGAGACCTAGGCATCTTGATGAATAGGTCGACAAGGAATAAAGTAGGGGGAGATAAGGTCAGAAATACAGTCAAAACACCTATACATTTTATTCATTCTTTATTCATTTTGGGACCTATTTTTGGTTCCATTTTTTGTACATCAAATAAAGAAACTTTGTACATGAAAGTTGTAGATAGTTTTATAAAGAAAAATACAAAATTGATTTCACAGAAAAATAATGTACAGACAAAAAGATATGGTCTGAATAAGAATCCAAAATCCCAACTTCCCAGACCCGTATCTCACAAACGACAACTCCAAATGCAGTGTACTCACCTTTAATTGTATATAGAATAAAATAATCTACCCAATGGTGGTGGTTTCGCATTTGGCGGAGCTACGGTCTGAAAGTTGAGTTTTGGACCCACATTGTACCTTGTACAGATTAAAATATTCAACTTATTCGTTATTCATTATTTTTATAATTTTATATTTTTATAATACTGTAAATATTACTTCTAATAAATATACACATTAAAATCAGAATAAAAGTAAAAAGAAAACTCAAAATAAAATACACACATATACAGGGTATACAGGTATTATACCTACAATTATACCTATACTTTTTATACTTTGATTTTTTTTAATGTATAAAACATATTAGAAAGATAAAATAAAAAATATATACTTATGTTTATAAAAGTATTTTATCATTTTAGAAAATAATAAACAAAAATAAATAAATTAAAAATACAAAAATAAAAATAAAATACTCAATATGTAGACAATATACCTATATAAGGGTATAAAAGCAACTTGTAAAAACATAATTCATAAAAATAAATAAAAATCAGAATAAAATACTACATAAAAAATTAAACATTTTTTATTTTATAACCATAATTTAATTCAGCCTATTTCTATTTTTTTTATGAATTAATAAAGATTTCGTTTTATCTTTTCCCTGGTTGGTCCACGTGGACCAACCAGGAGCCCCCGACTGTTGACCAGGCGGGTCAACAGTCCGTCCTTCGGGTACTGTAGCTCGGGCGCCTGGTTTTTTGGCCCACCTTGGTGGACTTTCCTAGGTCGCGCCGCTCATCCTCTGCCACCGCTTCCTTCATGGAAGTTGTGCCCCTTCGATCCATCTCCATCGCCGCTCCATCAGATCCACCCAGATCTTCTTCCTCCACCCGTGACACCTCCTCGAAGTCACGTCCTCGCTTCTCTTCAAATATGACCCCCTCACTTCCTCCCCTCGGTTGAGTCCCCTTGGTCCACCCCTCTCCGCCTCTCTTGCGCTCCAGGCCTCGCCGGAGGTGACAGCTTCGCCGCGAGCCTCTCAGCCAGGGCGTCCGAGGTCGAGGACGACTCCAGCACCTCCGCCAACCGCCGGCGTCGAGGTAAACTTCTTCCTCTGGCTCAGGCCATCGAGGGCATCATCCCGCTTATTTCTTTCTCGCATCTTATTCCTGTTAGCGTAATCTTCGAAAACCCCCAAAAAATAGAAGCTCCATCGACTCAATCGCTCGATCAAGCACCTCGGCCGGAGTGCACCTCCGGCCGTGCATCCCCATCTCGTTCCACGCCTTCCCGCTGCCATCCAAGGGTCCAGGCAGTTTACCCTGGACCCTTTGACCATTTTTGCAGGTCAACGCTGAAGCACAACGTTTGGAGCTCGAGTTTTGAGCTCGCCGGAGCCCAACGAAGCTGTACAGCTCCGCCCGGACCCCGCGAGCACCACGGCCTCCGCCGTGGTCTTTTGACGACTCCAGAGCCTCGAGGAGGGCCTGAGGAGGCCGCAGCCCGAGTTGAAGCTCAAACGCCACCGGAGTCGGCCGGAGGAGCTCGAGGAATCTCGCCCAGCCGGGGCTCCGCCGCGTTCTTCCAGTCGCCGTCACCGCCGTTCGATCGAGGAGGCCCCTCCAGATATAACGTGGACCGTCAGATCATCGCGCCCATCCACCGTCAGATCGTAGCTGAGATCTGATCTCAGACGTCCGCACGTGAAGCGTCATCGGCCGTCACCAGCGCGCCACGCGTCAAGTGGAATCTTCATCGCCGTTGGATCGCGCGCCGAGGGTATTTTACATCCTCACCCTCGCGATTTTTGTATTTATATATTAGTCTATAAACTTGCCTTGGTAGTTTAAATATTTTGTAATATTTGCAAAAAGACCCTCGGATTTTAGTTATTTGCGTTTGGGTCCCTCGCCACGTCACCTCACGTGACCTGTACACGTGAGGTGGTGGGCTTTTTGCAGAGGCACCCCTGTTCTTTTGTTTATTTCGTTTAAGTCCATGAACATTTATGTCAAGTTGTAATATTTTGGAGAATTTGCAAAGAACCCCCTGAGCTTTGTAATATTGCAAAAATACCCCTCCCAGGCGCGTGCAAGTCACGCGCCCTGGTGGGTAAGTTGCACATATACCCTTGCGGGTTTTGATATTAATGTTTAATCCGTGAAATGCATGTTGCTGTGTAAAGTTTTGTGGAAAATTGCATTGTTGCCCCTGGATGTTTTAAATATTGCACTTATGCCCTTGCCAGCACTGTTTGATGATTAGAGTCTTGTTCTAAATTAATTAAAATATCATTTTAACTCCAAAAACCCCACAAAAATAGGCTTAAGCTCCTGTGCACCTATACTTTCACGCCACCTATTTAGTTTTTGATTTTATTTTAGTTTTATATTTATTAAAAATCAAAAACTCTCATTTTGTGCACTGTCTACCTTAGAAAATACCAAAAAAATATCAAAACACCTCTAAAAATTCCAAAAAAATTACCTAGTGTCTATTTTATCCTATTTTAGTGTCAGTCCAAAAATCATTAAAAATCTCAAAAGAAAAACACTAAAAAAATTCAAAACTCTCAAAAACTTCAAAAAAATATAAAAAATAGTAGAAAAACCCAAAAATTGCAAACTCAGCGTCTGTTTCTTCCTTATTTTGTTACTTTTATTAAAAAAATAGTGTGAAATATTTTTGCTACTGGTTGGTATTTTCAAATTACATTTTACTCACAGCCAGCCCTTATTTCCACTGTTTGCCTTATTTCAGACTTTAAAAATACCAAAAACATCATGAAAAATCCCCAAAAATCACAAAAACAGTAAAAAACTTTAAAAATACCAAAAACATTTATTTTCTGAATTTTTGAGCATTTTTGTGCATTTTTATAAATATCTTAGCTTGACTTGTATTATATCCCCTTATTTTCCAATATTGAAAAAGAAAATAAAAAAAAAAATTCAAAAAATCAAAACCCACAAAAAGTGTGCTCGCTTGCTTAGTGTAGACACCTCACACACTCACATACTTGTGCATTCATTTGCTTGGATTACCCTGCTTGCTCCCTGTGTTCGAACTCTCTGCATACTTGCCCTTTACATCTTTTGTGCAGAGTTAAAAATAAATCTTAACTCACACCTGTTTTTCATTGCTTGATTTGCTTGTGGGTTATTTGTTGATTAAACCAGGATTTTGTAGTGGTTAAGACACCGACTGTTGACTCGCCTTGTGAGTCAATACAACCGCTCTCGATCCCGCGTTTATCAAATGGCGCCGTTGCCGGGGAGCAACAGCTCGTAGTTCACTTTTTGTCTGTTTGTGTGATTGTTTACCATAGCAGCATTTTTCATCTCTCATATTGTTGATATATCTTGTTGAGCTATCTGACCATCTCTTGTTTTGTCTTCTTGCGAGGGACCGCGGAGCGAGGCGGACCGCCTAGGCGATTCGACGCAACCTTGGGACGTGGAGCCGGCTATTCTTAGCCTAGCCGGCAGGAGAGAGCAAGGAGTGAGAGAGAGAGATTAGAGTAGCTTTGCTTTTATTTGTGAGAGAGTGATATTCATTTAATTTGTAATAATACAGGTACCTTGGACACTTGAACATTCGGGCCTAATTTCCGGGTGTTTGTTCACCCGGGGGCTCACCGCGGTTTTCATCGTGTTTTGACCGCTTGTCATTTTCCGGTTTTGTGTTTATTTTTCATTTTCTTTTGTGGATTGAGCTCCTAGATCTAGGTCCTGCTTGACTCGAGTAGAATAGGTCCAAACACCTAATAATCTTTGCATGTTCCTATAGATACGTTCTGGACTTAGACTAATTTAAACAGTTGGCAAGTAATTCCCAAATCCACGCGCCGCGAGCTCACACCCGAACAAGCGCTTTCTCCTACTCCAAATGTGTTGGGCAGAGGAGGGGTGGGCCAAGACCGGACACTCGGATTAGGAGTTGCTAGTTAACTTTTGGTTCTTCACGCTAGCAGTTGCCTAATCTAGGACGATTTCCGTGTGCATATCGGCATATAGTATAGGTTTAAAAATTCTGCTTTGCATCCCGCATGGAGAGAGCTGGGATTCGCTGTAAGTCTTCTAACTTTGCACGCATCATTTAGGCACAAAGGTGAGATCTCCATCTTTGTGTCGACTTGCACGGCTTTTCCGACTCTATTCTCCCTCTGTTTTTGGACAAAGTAGGACCAAAAAGAAAATACAAAAACCGTTAGGCGCTTGTTTGAATTGACTCAAAAGAAGCGATAACACCAAAAAAATTTAAAAAAGGGACTGCTAAGAAAACTTGACCAAAATAAAAAAGGTAATTGGATTCATTGCTTGGGGTGAGTAATACCCTCACTTGTATTCAGGTTGCATGGGAAGGTCTCCTTCCAAGTGAGGTGAGCGCTTCGTAAGGATTAGAGCCAAAAACCCAGCTTGTGGCTGCCTTGTGTATCGCCTGGATTACCAAAGTATTGGCGCTTCTATCGTACGTAGTCGAGTAGGGCTTGGTCGCCATTGGTGACTCACTATTGTGTGAGCATCGACCTCGTCCGAAGTATCGAGCATAGGCCACGCCTTCACGGGGGTGTCTGTCTCACCGGCTGCGTCCGAGTAGGTTCTTGCACGCTCACGGGTGATTCCGTTGCGAGCGAGATCCGAAGTATTGGTTTCGCCTATTGGCTTCCTCTCTTATTCTTTGGCTGAGTAGGGATCCAGGAAGGGTTACAAGGACCTCAACTGCACAAGCTACAGGTTACACAGGAGGAGGACAAGTACGGGATACTTTTCCGGCAGTACTCTCTCTCCTATAGGCGTAGCGTTCTAAGGACTCGTTAAAAGATAAATTCCTGAATCAAGCTAAAACTGAAAAGATAAAAGCCGAACCTTCACGGCTTCATGTGTTGAGTTGGTGAACTTACCCTTGCTTTGTGTTTGATTGCTAGATTTATTTAGATCAAGATCAAAAACACCGCACAATCGTGCGCAATTTTGTTGCATCTCATTTCATTCCTCTTCTTCTCTTGCCTTTCCTCTACTCTTCTTAATAATCAAGATGATGGGACGGAGATCTCTTAGGCCGACCCTGTCGACACCGCTATCCCGCACTCCTCCTTATTCATCTAGGACTACCTCGGAGAGTCCGCTCTCCGAGCCTGAGTATACATCCGCCCTGTTCCCCCTCGACCATTCTTCCCATTCTCCTTCTCTCAGTCCAATTATTTCAGATTTCAGTGCATCACAGAGTTCAGATCATTCTACAGCACCTGAGATGGCCTCTTTTGCTTTTACAGAAGATCCAGTCATGTCAGACAGAGGCGATCACCCAGATGACCATGATCACCCTCCATTCGTATTTGATCAGGCGGCCATCAACAATTCGTTGTTAGCATCCCTGGAAACCATGCAGAGACAGATCCGAGACCAGGGGACATTTATGGGTGATCTCATGCGAGAGATAGCGCAGATGAGAGAAGACCGTGCTGGCGGAGAAGGCGGAGGAGGAGGAGGACCCGATGCAGGAGGAGACAATCCAGACGGCGAGAGACCGCCACAGACTATCATGAGGGAATTGCATAACCCAGCTTCATCCCTCACTCACCGATGGATTCGACTCCCACCTATCCATGGAGACTTCGAGCTTCGGCACAACACAATTCAGATGCTACCAAAGTTCCATGGGTTGCCGACCGAAGAGCCGCACCTCCACCTCCAAGAATTCGAGATGATTTGCAGCACCATCCACGATCGGTTGATAACCGAGGACACAATCAAGATGATCGCCTTTCCATTCTCTTTGGTTGACAGAGCCGCCTATTGGCTCAAACATCTTGGGCGTTTCGTCGACACATGGGCAGATCTCCGAGCCGCATTCCTGAAGAAGTACTATCCTCTCGGCCGGACCAACGCAGCTCGAGCTATGATCAGCAACTTCGTCATGATCCCAAATGAACAGTTCCATGAAGCCTGGGATCGATTCAGAGAGCTCATCGACCGGTGTCCCCACCATGATATCTCCAAGCCCAATCTTGTTCAGAGTTTCTTTTGCGGGCTGACACCGGAGCTGCAGGGGCTAGTGAACGCCTCTTGCGGTGGGTCTTATTTCTCCAAGGGAGAGGATGACGTCTGGGCCATCTACGAAGGCATGGCAGAAAACTCCACAGTGATGACCCAGGCCCGAGTCTATACACAGCAGAAGCCCCCGCAAGGAGCGGGATCATTTCAGAGGATCGCTCGCATCGATGCCGGTTCCAACACATCGTCGGTAGCCGCAGCCCAAGCTGAATCAGCAGCAGCCGACATGGGGATCATCAGTGAGAAGCTGGACCGCATGGAGATCCTTGAAAAGAAGCAGAACCAAGGCATGGCCCAGATGGACCAGATCGCCAAGACAATGAGTGACCTAAAAACTCAAATTCTCTGTATTCAGGAGGCGCAGGCCCATTCACAACAGCCTCCAAGGTCACAGGTTGTTTCCAGCAGCAACAACCCCAACCAGGCCTCTACCTCATACCGTCAGGTAAACCATATTCAGGCAGAGCCGGTTCCCTTGCTACAGTACCATCCAGAGCAACCGCCATCTTCGGACACGCAGATGGTGGTCTATCAGCCGAAGCAACCACTGGCAGTTCTACCTCCACCCTCCTTCGAGCAGGAACCGTTGATGGAAGTCAACGGGATATGGTATGACCGATACCCCCAGCCAGCGATTCGTAGGGATCACCCGGATTCCGTTGGGGTAATGGTGCTTCCTCATCCCAACAGCAGAACCCTGCCCAAGGATACCAGAACAGCCAGCCACAGCAGCAACACCAGCAGCCCCAGTATGCCCAACCGCAGCAATACCACAGTGGTCCTCGTCCCAACTATCAGGGACAGCAGTGGAGGCAGCGCGAGCAGCCTCAGCGTTTTCAGAACCAGCCTCCCCAGTACCAGCAGCAGCAGCCTCGTTTCCAGCAGGGAAACATCATCCGGTTCTCAGCCCCATTCCTTTGAGAACCCCGCTCTTAATGATCTTGCCCGCTTGCTTTCCGAACAGCAAGCCTCCTTCAGGCAAGAAATGGATGAGTTCCGGCAGGAGATGCGGGAGATCATGAAAGGCAAAGCCGCTATACCAGCTCAGATCGAACCAAACCCTAATAATTTCAAAAGAAAGCCTGAGCAGGTAGAGTTTTCAGAGGATACCCCTCCTAGTGACTATGAGAATGATATGAATAATATCTATTATGATGCTGATTTTGTTACTACTAGGAGCGGTAGGATACCCGCCGGCGGCGTCTCTTCTGAGCGACAACCGGATGCAGAACCAGGAGCGCCAGAAGAGCAGAGCAGCGGTACTGATGCCGCTAATGATGATGTAGAAGAAGGTGGTGCTGATGCCACCAATGATGGAGTCCAGGACGACGGTACTGATGCCGTCATACCAGATGAAGACGGTGGTGCTGATGCCACCATTTCGGATGCAGAACATGAAAGCGGTGCTGATGCCGCAGAGTCAGGTGCCGGTGGTGGTACTGAGGCCACCACATCTCCTTTTGTTGAAATTCCAGCTGTGGTGTCACCACGTTTTGTATCTTTGGACTGTGATCAAAACAAAAACAACAAAAAAATGAATAAAGAAAAGGTTTCTGTTCAAATTACGGATCCATATGTATTGAATGATGATGTGGGTATGGATTCTCCTTCTTCACAGACACAGGAACCTATTTCTAGTCCTCCATCTGAGGAGGCCCCTACTATCCCCTTCCCAGAGGCACTTCGCCGAGCGAAGGGGAATAAAAAAGAAAATCCCAAAAAGAACCAAGAGGTAGAGTTCGGCAATCAGATGATTGACAGATTCCACATTCAGCTGACTCTACGTGAAGCGTTTGAGCATATTCCCTTCTTCAAGAAGAATCTGAAAGAAACAACTACTGTCCGAAGAAGGAAGAGGCACAGAGATCAAATCCATATGCTCACGCATAACACTTGCTGCGCCATTCAGAACAAGTTGCCAGCCAAGAGACCAGATGCAGGAGCTCCCTATGTCAGATGCGAGATTCAAGAGCAGCAATTTGATCGTACTCTATTAGACAGCGGCTCTTCAATTAACCTCCTTCCGGCAGCCTTACTCAAGCAATTTGAGTTCGGCACTCTTCATCGAAGCAGAACAGTCCTTCAGTTCGCTGATAGGTCGATAAAGAGGCCGAAGGGGTTGTTGAAAGACGTGGTCGTTACCATTCAGGGCCTGAAATTCCCCGTGGACTTCGTTGTGTTGGACATGGAGATCCCTGAGTCGGTAACCGATGCCCCCATCATACTCGGACGCCCATTCTTGGCCACAGCCAAGGCGGTGACCGATCATGATAGTGGGAAGGTATGCTTTCGCGTAGAGGGCGAAACCATACAAATCGAGACGATCGAAGAGATCAGAGCCAGAGAGGCAGAATGCTCAGAGCAGTCCAGCGAAGCAGAGCAGATGACAGAGGAGGAGCTAGACATCCACCAGGTTTGTGATTTCGAGATGACTGATGATGAATCCAACTGGAAAGATCCTGTAGCACCGACCCTTGCCTTGCCTACAGATTCACTGTATCTCAAGCTCATGGCAGTCGAGAGCCGGGAGGGCGCATTCCTGGATGAGGATATTTCTGAGGCTGACAGTGTTGTGATGAGTGGTGCTGAGGAATTTCAATCTTGCTCATCTTCTTCTGATCCCTCGGATTCAGACATTGACTGGGATGACTTTGATGATTATTTGCCTTGTCTGATTCCTTCTGAGCCAGCAGCCATGACAGAGTGCGAGCCGGTACAGTCTATTGATGATCCATCAGGCCGCCCTTCGTCAGAAATTCATGCAGAGCGAGAGTTCTCCCATGCAGACCTGGTCGCCTTTACACAGACATATCAGAAGCCAGATCTGCCACCTCCCAGTTGTCCAGAACTGAAACCTCTTCCGCAGTCGATGAAGTACAGATTCCTTGCTGGAGAGCCAGACATGTACCCAGTCATTATCTCAGCAGATTTGACTGGAGAGCAAGAATCTCGTTTGATGGAGGTTCTTGAAAGAAACCGCAAGGCAATCGGTTGGAGTATAGCTGATCTCCAAGGGCTGAGCCCAAATCTTTGCTCCCACCACATTTATCTCGAGGATAACGCTAAGCCGTCGCGTGAGTTCCAACGACGGCTGAACCCGAATCTTCGAGACGTAGTCATGAAAGAAATTTCTAAGTGGTGGAGCGCCGATTTTATCTATCCCATCTCCGACTCCAAATGGGTTAGTCCACTTCATGTGGTACCCAAGAAAACGGGTATCACTACAGTTGTCAATGAGTCAGGAGAGGAGATCGCTACCAGAGTACCAACTTCTTGGAGGGTCTGTGTGGACTACAGACGATTGAATGAGGCCACCAAGAAGGATCACTTTCCACTACCATTTATTGATCAGATTATCGAGCGGTTAGCTGGAAGAGCCATTACTGTTTTCTTGATGGGTACTCTGGATACAATCAAGTGGCCATGGCGCCCGAAGACCAGGAGAAAACGACATTCACCTGTCCGTTTGGGACGTATGCTTTCAGACGGATGCCCTTTGGTCTATGTAACGCTCCGACGACATTCCAAAGGTGCATGTTGTCCATCTTCTCGGACATGGTGGGTGACTGTTTAGAGGTCTTCATGGATGACTTCTCGGTCTATGGCGACGGGTTCGACACTTGTCTTGACTGCCTAGGACCGTGTGCTCAAGCGCTGCATTGAGGTCAACCTTGTCTTATCCTGGGAGAAGAGTCATTTCATGATGACTCAAGGGACGGTCCTTGGTCATATCGTCTCCAACAGGGGCATGGAGGTCGATCCGGCTAAGGTGGACATCATCAGAAAACTCAATCCGCCGTCCAATTTGCGTCAGTTACGGTCTTTTCTGGGGCATGTCGGTTTCTACCGACGGTTCATTCAGGACTTCAGCCGAATTGCCCGACCGCTCACTGACTTACTGACCAAAGACACCGAGTTTATTGTTAATGATAAGTGTCTTGA
>JAZKJV010000911.1:78992-267510 GCA_037367405.1 Ottelia alismoides | reverse complement strand
TGGTGACCCTCGAGACGTCCTCACCCGCCCCATTCCAAACCCTCCCTCCCAGAACGTTGTTGCCTCTCGAGCTTTCATTGCTCGGCCCTCCCATAGCCCCTCTCTTCGCGCTGGCCCCAGTAGGGAAATACTCACCCGCCCCGTCCATGGCAAGGTCCTCCCCGACCCTCCTTCCACCTCGTAGGTGCCGGCTCCTATCTCTGGTCTTGGTGACGCCCTGTCCCTGAAGCCTCCCGTTCGCCCCAACCCTTCGACCTCTGCTCCTCCTGGCCCGGCTACTGGTCGTTCTTGGGCGCAGATCTGTGGTAGCGGTAGCGGCTTCCAGTTCCGCATGGCATTTGAGGCCCCCTCCATGGTTGATGGTGTGCTGGTTGCCAAGTTATCCCAGGAAGATATCCAAGTCTTGGACAAGAAATGGGAGAACACTCTCGTGTTCTATGTCCTCGGGAAAAAACCATATGGGAAACTCCTTCTCTCCTTTGTGGAGAAGGTTTGGAGGCCAACAGGTCCCTTCAAGCTTCTTCCTCAAGAAAATGGATTCTTCTACCTCAAATTATCTTTCATGGCTGATTGCGAGAGGATCCTCAATGTTGGCCCGTGGCTCTTTCAAGGGCGTTTGGTCGTTCTTCGTCTCTGGGAGGCAGGTATGTTCTTGGAAAAGGTTCTGCTATCTGAAATTCCTGTATGGATTAGGTTTTTTGGCCTTAGCCCAGGTCATTGCTCAGACATTGTGCTTAACAAGATTGCAAGTGTTTTGGGCATCCCTCTATTTGTGGACGCTGCCACTGCTAACGGGAGTCGTCGGGATTTCGCTAGATGCTGCGTGTCTATTAATGCATCTAAGGAGATCCCTATGACTGTCCCACTTCTCCTCCCTTCTGGGGAACGCTCCTTGATTGGAGTTGAGGTTGAATGGATGCCCAAAAGGTGTGCTTCCTGTGCTGTCTTTGGCCATTCCCTCAAACTCATGTCCGTATAGACCAACCGCCTCCTCGGATGGCCAAGCTGTGGTTGCAGCAGCCGCTGCGGAATATCTTTACAGCAACATCTGTCACAATGAAAATACCACTGGCTTGCTTCAGGACATATCTCTGCATGCACGCACTGTTGTTACTCCTGACATCCTTCTCCCCATGGATGGGAACAATGTGGTCATTACGGCCATTCCAGGCACTCCCTCTACTGTTGTCCACACCACGCTTGCTATGGCCACTGATATTGACCCCCCTGTATCTCAGATCTCCAATGCGAGGCCCCCCACCTTGGCCCCCCCTCTTGCAGCCTGCATTAGCGTGACCTCTCCCAGGCCCATCGGAAGCTACTCTTACTAGGCCCTCTGATGTGCATTTTTCCTACTAATGTTGCTCCCCAGCCTGTAGGCCTTGCAAATTTGCGGGCTGATCTCCAGAACCAGGATGATCTATGCCACCCAAAGATCTCCAAGAAGCCAGCAGGGCCACCATACAATGCTTTCCCGGTTGGTGCCCGATCGGCTCTACATGGTTTTATTGCGAACCCCAGGAAAGCAAGCAGGATCCACCTTGGCACTCGCATTGACCTCAACGCCTCTGCCGACGACTCTGAATACATGCAATTGCTTCCCCAGGGGGGCAAGCAACTTGGGGAAAACCCTCTGAGCCACGAGGGTGGGGTTGTCCCCCCTCCAGACATCATTTCCACAGAGAACCCAGACTGGGTTCAGGTTCTTCATGGGAAAAAGAAAAATCTAACAGTGCCATTAACAAGGCAAATGTCGGCGGAAGCCGAAACACCCCCTCCACTTCTTAATGTCGATTGCCTCTTGCAACGTTAGAGGGCTGAACAAGCCAACAAAGTTAAAACGCCTTCTTCGTGACTTGGCAAAAGAAAATTGCGAGCTGGTGGGTCTGGTGGAGACTAAAATCAGACCGGATAATATCTCCAGTTTCCTTGCTGCACTACCTCGTGGCTGGGGTTCGATGCATAACAACACCAACCTGGGACGTGTTTGGTTTCTCTGGAGAGAAGACACATGGACGTGCATCCTTTGTCCATTACCCCACAATCAATCACAACAACTTGCACAAACAATGGAGGCCTACAGATTTGCCTCTCCATTGTTTATGGCTCCAATTTCCCCTCTGAAAGAAGGGATCTTTGGGCTGAGCTGGCCCAGTTAAGGCACTTGACACCCCATCCATGGCTGGTCATTGGTGACTTCAATGTGGTTAGGTTTAGTGAAGAGAAATTCGGGGGACGTGCGCCTTTGCACACCTCGATTGCTGATTTCAATCGCTGTATTGATGAGACGGGCTTGATTGAGCTCGAACCTTAGGGAAATACACTCTCATGGAATAACTCCTCCATTGGTCCAAGAAGGATTGCTGCCAGGCTAGACAGAGCTCTATGCAACTCCTCGTGGATAGAGTTTTTTCCGGTCTCAAAAGTACGTTACTCTCCGCTGGCTTCCTCCGATCACTCACTCCTTTTAGTTGAGCTCGTGGAAAAAGTGCATCGTGCAAAACCGTTTAGATTCTTGGATTACTGGTTGGCTGGGGACGGTTATCTACCTGTGGTTAGGCAGCGTGGGCTACCACTTTTAGAGGTAAAACCCTTGTATGTCCTAGCAAAAAGTTAAAAGCTGTCAAGCTATCCCTTAAAGCGTGGGCTGCGGCTCATGGGAAGGTTGATGATGATTATAATGCGGCCGTGGGGGCCTTGAAATGCATCTCGGAGGCTCTTGGATTATTTCCGATGGATCCCACCATTGCCCAGCTGGAGAAGGACCTTAAATCCTACCTGCTTGGCCTTGAGGCAGATCAGGAATCCCTCTGGAAGCAAAGAAGTCGTGTCTCGTGGTTGAAATTGGGAGATCGCTCCACAAAATTTTTTCATCTCTCTGCCAAAATCAGAGAGGCAAAGAATAACATCCCTTGCCTTATTGATGGTGAAGGAAAGTTGGTGGATGACCCCTTGGCGGTTGCCTCCCAAGCCCTCTCCTACTATGAAGCTCTTCTCTCAGAACCCGTTCCTGCTGCCACGTCTACACCCCCCCCCCGCCGAAGAAAGTGCTCTCCATGGATGCTAAGCAGTGGCTGGAAAGACCTTTTGGGGATTCTGAGGTTTTGGATGCCCTTCGCGCGATCGGCTCTTCTAAGGCTCCTGGTCCCGATGGATTCAATGCAAAATTCTTCAAACACCATTGGCCTTTGGTCAAGAATGATGTTCTTGCTGCCATGACCTTTCTCCACTCAGGAGGTTCTGTGCTTAGGCAAGTTAATCACACTTTCTTGACGCTTATCCCCAAGGTCCCCTCCCCTTCTGGGCTTGGGGATTTTAGGCCCATCTCATGCTGCAATGTCATCTACAAGATTTTTGCTAAGCTTCTCTCCTCGAGACTCTCTATGGTCCTTCCCCACCTCATCTCACCTAACCAATTAGCCTTTGTCAAAGGTAGGCGAATTGGGGACAGCGTGCGCTTGGCGCAGGAGTTGACTTTGGGCTTCGAGAGGAAATGGGGGCCTTCTCGAGCTTGCGTTAAGGTGGACCTGTCTAAAGCTTTTGATACTGTTAACCATCACTTCCTTATGGGTTTACTGTCAGCTATGGGTTTTGGCGAGACCTGGTTGAGCTGGATTTATAATTGCATTGGCACCGTCTCCTTCTCTGTTTTGGTAAATGGAATACCCCATGGACTCTTCAGGGGCACTAGGGGGCTCCGTCAGGGTGACCCCCTTAGTCCCCTTCTCTTTGCAGTGGTCATGGAATTATTGACCTGCTTGGTTGAGCGGGCTGTGTTGGAAAAAAAATTGCTCCCATGGGCAGGGGGAGATCTAGGGCTCCCACACATTTGATATATGCTGATGATCTCCTCTTTTTCACGAAGTGCAACAATAAAACACTCTCTGCGATTAGATCTACAATGGATACTTTTGGGACTCTGTCTGGGCTCAGGATGAATTGTGCAAAGAGCAGGTTATTTTGCTCGATGAAGGGGAGAAGAGATTTTTCTTGGAACCTCACTCTTGGGCTCCTGGGAGAATCCTTGCCTACAAAATATCTTGGCATCCCCCTCTCTCATAAATATGGCTGCTCCTCCTCTGGTAAAGTGCTGGTGGACAAAGTTCGTGCACATCTTTGTGGTTGGAAGGCAAATTTCCTCTCAATGGCGGGACGTATTCAACTTATTAACTCTGTCATCAATGGAATATTACTTTATTGGACCGATTGCTCGGTGCTCTCCTCCTCTGTTGTATCTCAGATCTCCTCCCTCTGTGCGGATTTTCTTTGGGACTACAAAAGGCATGATCTGGTTTGGATTGACGTGTGTCTTCCGAAAGAGGAGGGCGGCCTGGGAATCAGATCGCTCAAGGACTTGATTAGTGCATCCAGTGTCTCATGGGTTTGGAGATTTCTCACGGCAGAAAACTCTATTTGGGCGGATTTCCTTAGTGCAAAATATCTCCGGGATGAATCGTTTTGGGATACTTCTAGTCCTCGTAAGGCTTCTACCATTTGGAAGATTCTTTTGAGGTGTAGATCAATCATTGCCCCAGCCCTGAACCAACTTAGCCCCCCTTATAGGTGGACCTTCTCGCCGGCAGGCTTCTCTTTCCGCTCATGCTTTGATCTTGTTAGGACAAGAGGTACCTTGACTGACTGGTGGAGAGAGGTTTGGTGCTCTCCGGCCGCTCCCAAGCATAAATGCTATTTTTTTAGAGCGGTAAGAAATAAAATCCCCACAAGAGAAAGGTTACAAAAAATAGGATTATGCTCGGATTGTAGCTGCATTCTTTGTGGATTCTCGCTTGAATCTAGGGACCACATGTTCTGGCAATGTCCCTATTCATGGGATGTTTGGGAACAATCGTGTGCTGCTCTAAATTTACCCTCCTTTGTTACTGGGACGACAACAAGTGGTGCCCTTAACTGGGCAAAAATGACTCATGCGCAAGATGCTAGCATTGGTTTAATGTGCAGGACCATGTTGGCTGTGGCTTCATGGTGGATCTGGAGAGAGCGTAATCTCCGTTGGACTAATACCTCCCGTGCGACTGCAAGTGTCACTGCGAAGCATATTATAGAAGATTTAAAGATCCTTCTAAATTAAGCATGCTCACTGCATATTTTGTATTGTAAACTTGCTTATGGGAGGCAGTCTCTGCATCTGAACTTTTTGTATTTTCCTCCATGTAATCCCCTCCCTGTTTCGGGTTTTTGTAAGGGGTAAAACTCTCTTGTAATTATCTTTTCATCATCAATAGAAGCTTATTTACCACTCAAAAAAAAATCTTATAAGTATATATAATAAAAATTTAATCATATTTGGGAGGGCTTAGCCCCCACCTGTCCCCCTTCCCTCCGTCCTTGACTGGTTTATTTCCTTGCAAAATTTTGTATCAGCCTTTGCTAATAGAAATGTTTAGAAAATAATTAACGATTAACCATCATTATACGACTCATGATTGCAATATTCCAACCTATATGATTTTGGGTATGGATTTAAAATATCAGATACGTTTTTACATAAATAATATTCATCGTTATACTTTTATCTTTAATAGATATGATAATGAATATTAATTATTCAGATCTTACAGAATGTATTAAATAAGTAAAGGTTAATAAAAAAAGTTAATCTATAATTAAAATATCTACCAATTCTCATTTATTTAGCTACAAATAAAATAAAAAATACTACGAAATCATATGTCATGTGATTTGTCGATAACAATATAGAATTGAACAAGATCTTTCCTGAACATTTAGAGAATGAGACATGAATTTAATACATGTAACTGCTAAAGATATGAAAATAGATATTATAATAGTTTAGTTCACGATGAATGCCATATTTATTATTAATGATTTATAAAATAGTCTTTATTAGTTCATTTTCTCAATAAAAAAATTTTTCGTTGTTACTTTAGCAACAATAAAGTTACAATGGAGGACCATGATCTTAGTTATATATTAGTTGATAGTAATTTAGCAATAACTATGATCTTTGATGTGAATTCAATTAACTAATCGTACCATACACACGTATATTTTTTAGACAAATAATATTCATGGTTACATTTTTATCAACAAAAGATTTGATAAGAATATCAGGTTATTCATTGTCACGGATCACTTTTATTGTAGTCATTTCTCAAAAAAAAAATCTTTCAACGTGTGATTACATTCATCAAAGATTCATTACGAAAATATAAAATAAATACAATCAAAATATAACATTGAAATAGTTATATCAAACATGAAAAAAAACATACATTATATCTAAAATATCATTAAAAAAATATAAAAATTATTGCCTCATACAAAATAGGGATTTTATCACTTGTGCCCCTCCGAGATGTTGCAATATCAGTTATGCCCTATCTTTTTGGTAATATCAGTTGTGCCCCTCAAAACTTGCTATTTTATCACTTGTGCCCCTCGGGTTAGTGACCGTCCATCTACAGTGCAAACGGACGTTAACTTTGAGGACATAAGCGGAATTATTTTTTTAAAGGTTATATGGTCATTTCTTCCTCCTCTTCCCCAACCTCTTCTTCTTCCTCCTCTTCCCATCTTCTTCCTCCTCCTCCGACCTCCTCCTCCTCCCTCTCCGCCCCGAGCTCCTCGCAGCCCCTCCCCTCCCCGGCGCCGCACCTCCTCCCCCCCGCACCTCCTCCCAGCCCGCCGCCCTCTCCCCTCCCCGGCGCCGCCCCCTCCCCTCCCCGACACCGCCCCCTGTGCCCCCTCCCCCTGGGCTGCACCCCTCCCAGCCCCGCACCTCCTCCCCTTGCCGGCGCCGCCCCCTGCTCCCCCTCTCCCTGGGCTGCACCCCCTCCCAGCCCCGCACCCCCTGCCCTGCACTGCCACCTCCCCTCCCCGGCGCCGCCCCCTGCTCCGCACCGCCACCTCCCCTCCCCGGCGCCGCTCCCCTGGTCATGCGCGAGGCCATCTTCTCCAGCCCTGCCGTCAAGCCCACCAGCAGCTCCGTGGAATCGCTCATGCCATCGAGATCTTTTCCTCCATTGGTCCCCGCGACGGCTGCGACAATGATCCCGAAGTGGCAGCCGCCAGACCGCAAAGACATGTGCCTCGTCTGCACTCCGGCTACAAGAAGGAGCTTTCCAAGCTCTCCGTGGAGCGATCCTCCAACTCCAACCCATTGCCCCAGTGGCTCCAGGCAGTAAAAGCCGATGCGCCCGTGGCGTGGCAGGCGGATGTTGCTGTCGTGGTTGCGTCCACCGTGTCAACATGTAGGTCTGGCGGAGGAGCGAGGCGACGAAGGGGGTGGGGGGAGGTCGGGGCGGCAACAGGTGGGAGAGGAAGAAGATGGGAGAGGAGGAGGAGAAGGGAGGAAGAAGACGGAGGAGGAGAAGGGAGACAGAAGAGGACCATAATACCCTTCTTAACCACACCCTGGTTTGAATAAACCATGGTTTATTTTAATTTCTTGACGGTCAATCTGACGGAAGGGCACGACTGATGACGGAGCAAGTTTTGAGGGGCACAACTGATATTACCAAAAAGATAGGGGCATAACTGATATTGCAACATCTCGGAGGGGCACAAGTGATAAAATCCCTACAAAATATTATGACAATATTATTTTGTACACAATTTTCAGATATTTATACATGATCTTTCTAATTTATGATTTATTCTGCAAAATGCTGAGGAGTGATTTATTATTTTCCCTAATATATTTTTGCATATAGTCATCACCATAGGGGTGGAGGGTATACAACTGTAAATTTACACGAGAGTGAGATCCTCCGGCACGAAATAATATCACTAAGGGTTTTATCAGTTGTGCCTCTCTGACATATTGCTATATCAGTTGTGTCCTTTATCTTCTTATAAAATTTACAGTTCTGTCTTTTTATTAAGGTAAAGTAGGGACATAACCGATATTATATAAGGACAGAACAATGAATTTCGCAAGAAGGTAGGGATATAACTGATATTCCAAAAAATGAAGGATATATCTGATATTACAATATCTCAGAGGGGTACAACTGATAAAAACCCTATCAATAAACCATCTCGCTTGCCGGACGTAGGTCTCAGCAGCGAACACGCGTCAGCTCGGCAGCGGCCCATTTCTTATCCTCGCCGAAGCAAATCGTAGATAAGGCCTCCAACACTTCCTCACATCCTACCACCGAACCGGAGTGGAGCTCCAATTGATGGCTCTGGCAATGGCTTCCATGGCCGTCAGCGGCTCCCTCTGCCTCGGCGGATCACGCCACGTGCCCGCCGGCCACGCGCTCGTCTGCGTCAGAGCCCACCACGCCTCCGAGGCCGAGGCGGCTTCTGCCAGCGGACGACGGGCCGCACTGGGGCTCGTCGCCGCTGCATTGGCTGGCGGGTCCTTGGTGCAGGCCGTGCTTGCCGACGCGGTGAAGCCGATCAAAGTCGGGCCGCCTCCTCCGCCCTCCGGCGGCTTACGTACGCTCTCTCAGCGATCATCCTCGATAACTTGCTCCTCATTATTAGTTGCGACTACATAACAAATTACACGATTGATGGTACGCATTTATTCCAAAGTAACTCCAAACCAAAACTAAATAAATCCAAACATCCTCCAACTTGAAATGCCCACATGCCCAACTCTGAACACATCTAGTTATACAGATAGAGGAGGGGGCTGATCCTGCAAGAGACAAAAATTCTGAGAGCATGAAAACAATAATTATAGACTACTAGATTCTATATCTCTTTCGTGATTGATTGCAGGAGGAGAGAGAAGAGCAGAATCTAGTGGTTCAGATTCACTGTCTTTATACTCTCGCAGTTTTTAGCTTTTACAGGATCAACCCCCTCTCTCTTTCTCTCTCTCTCTCTCTATATATATATATGAGGTAAATGGGGCTGCCCCCAGGGAGTAGCCAACTTGGCTACTCCAACCCCTATTTTTACCTCATTTTTTTATTTTTTTAAAAAATAAAAATTTGTATATTCATCATTATATCCCTCTCACATTCTATTAAAATTTCGTCAGAAACAGAGACTCCTACGGCCTCCATCCAAACATGGTTGATTTAAAAAATTCTGCGACCGTTAAAAAAATGACGTCTGGATGGAGGCTTAGGAGTCTCTTTTTCTGACGAATTTTTAATAGAATGTGAGAGGGATATAATGATGAATATACAAATTTTTATTTTCCAAAAAAATAAAAAAAATGATGGAAAAATAGGGGTGGGAGTAGCCAAGTTGGCTACTCACTGGGGGAAGCCCCATTTTACCCTATATATATATGGGTAAAATGTGTATGCCCCCTAGGGGGAGCTAACTTAGCCCCCCACCTTTTTTTCATAAAATTTTTTTATTTTTTTGAAATCTAAAACCGTGTAAATTCATTATTAAATTCATATATTATGTGTTGTAAAAAAGATTACCAGTTCATACATTAAACAGTATAATATCGGATCCAAATGAATTAACAGAGAAACGATCCAGATTAAAATCATATTAATCATATGTTTCCCAATCATTATCCGATTATTCAATGCAAACAGGAATCGATTAAAAGAACAGAAACATAAACACGGGCATGATCCAGAAAGGGTAAAGCAATAAATACATTGCGGCAACCAAAATAAAATGGAGATCAGTTTAGAAGTCACCGAAGCGTCCATGAAGATGGACTGTCCTTAGAGAAGATAACGCCCCCACAATACCGATGCGTAGGATACTGGCGATCCGCTCCCAAGATACGATGGTTCACGATCGTCGTCGGCGCACACCAACGGGATCGTCCTCGATTGTACCTCAGAGAACTGCAGCCGAGAGAGGAAGAAGAAAACGTTCGTCCGTGAGAGGAAGAACCAGTGAGAAAACGGCGTGAGAGGTTTTTCTTGCGAGTGAAGAAAAACCGAGTCAAGTGAGGGATATAAATAGAGGGGCTCGCGTCCTAAAAACGCGACCTTTGGTTTCCAAAAATGCGTCCCGGAAACGCATCCTTTCGGATCCCAAAAAAACGCGCCCATAATGGCGAGTTGAATTTCCATTAATTTAATCGACTTACCAAATGAAACTCACAGCAAAAGTATCGAGATCCGAATTGACTCTCCCGAGCCCGAGCCCGAGCCCGAGCCCGAGCCCGAGCCCGAGCCCGAGCCCGAGCCCGAGCCCGAGACGGAGACGGAGACGGAGCGCGCGCGCGCGTGTGTGGTCCTTCATTCCTCCTCTCTACTATTGCTACAAGAGCTTGGGGTGTGGACTCATATTTAAGTCCACCAAAAAGTTTAGTTCTCCCCGGTGTGGGACTAAACTTCCACCCAAACTTCCATATTTCAAATTTGGGAATTCCCAACTTTCCCTCCAAACCATTTGGTTTCCCAATTGGATCAAATTATTTCCAATTGTAATTACATAGACTTTCCAATTAAAGTCTAAATACAATCTTGAATACAACATTATGTCATTCAAATTTCATGCGAAACAGAGACTCGTACGACATCCATCCAAACGGGGTCGATTTAAAAAATCTTGTTACTGTTAAAAAAATGACTGTCTGGATGGAGGTCATAGGAGTCTCTGTTTCTCACGAAATTTTTATGACAATATATGGATATATTGATGAATATTTATGGAAAAAAATTTCAAAAAAAATAAAAAAATTTGAAAAAAATAGGGTGGGGGAGCTAAGTTAGCTCCCTCTAGGGGGCAGCCCCATTTTCCTCTCTCTCTCTTTCTCTCTCTCTCTCTCTCTATATATATATATATGGGTAAAATGGGGCTGCCCCCAGGGAGTAGCCAACTTGGCTACTCCCACCCTTATTTTTCCCTCATTTTTTTATTTTTTTGGAAAATAAAAATTTGTATATTCATCATTATATCCCTCTCACATTCTATTAAAATTTCGTCAGAAACAGAGACTCCTAAGCCCTCCATACAGACGTCATTTTTTTAACGGTCGCGGGATTTTTTAAATCGACCATGTTTGGATGGAGGCCGTAGGAGTCTCTGTTTCTGACGAAATTTTAATAGAATGTGAGAGGGATATAATGATGAATATACAAATTTTTATTTTCCAAAAAAATAAAAAAATGAGAGAAAAATAGGGGTGGGAGTAGCCAAGTTGGCTACTCCCTGGGGGCAGCCCCATTTACCTCTCTCTCTCTCTCTCTCTCTCTATATATATATATATATATATATATATCAACGATCATTAGAACAATGGCTTTCTAATACTGCACTGCACAATCAGCTGGAACACTGAATTCCGATCAGGCGAGGGATCTCGAGCTCCCATTCAAAGAACGCTTCTACCTGCAGCCCAAGACGCCCGAGGAAGCTATAGCAAGAGCGAAGGAGTCCGCGAAGGACATTGTAGGCGTAAAGAAGTTGATAGAGAAGAAGGCGTGGCCGTATGTTCAGAACGATCTCCGCAGCAAGGCCTCCTATCTCCGTTACGATCTCAAGACGATCATCTCCGCGAAGCCCAGGAAAGAGAAGAAGTCCCTCAGTGAACTATCCAAGGCCCTTTTCACCAAAATCGACGAGGTTATGGAATTTCAAGATTCAATTACCATTTTTCCAATGCTTAAAATTTTCTATGAATAGCATGGCTGATGCTGCTTTTCTTCCTTCCTTCCTATTAACCAGTTGGACCATGCTGCCAAGGTCAAGAGCTCGGAGGCGGCCGAGAAGTCCTACGCCGAGACAGTGTCGGCCCTCAACAGTGTTCTTGCCAAGCTGGGTTAATCGATGGGCTCCAAATTCTTGTGTATCTTGATTTTTCTCCTGCATTTTGCTCTATCAGACTAGTATGATGTCCTGATCAAATCCCAATAAATGGTTATACGCAAAATCTGGTAATTCTATCAATGGACTTAGGCCTCCATCTCTGTCATCGAGCTTTCTCTTTCATTTCTCGATATTTACATTTAGAAATATGCTGCAAATCTTGTTACTTTCCGCCCATGCATCACATGTGATGGCAGTCAAGATTAATGATGAAGCTCCTCTAACAATGTATCATAATATGGAAGGTGGAAACAATTTATCACGTAATTACGCATGTATACCGAACATTTGCTAGTGTCTATTAACTATCTGATCAATTATAGATTGGAAGTTAGGTTCAATGAAACGGAGTTATAAAACCTGAAGTAAGATAGAACGCAATGGTTACAATGTATGACAAAGTTATACGTTCTTATGTTAGCTTGAAAGTGGAACTTTGATGTTGATTGAGAGAGCTGCTATCGCGTAAAGAACCGACCAAAGCACAAGTTCAATCGATGAAAATTGACCTTGATAACATAGCAAAGTCGAGTAAATCAGTCAAACAGTAGTCACCAATCGCATTCATGAATAAAGCTTCGAAACCCTTTTATAGTTTTAGCCAAGGTTCAAGATAAATAATGATCGTGAAGACGATTGACCTAGGTAATTTATGGCTCACATCTTTAATTTTTACGTTCAGGGTAGTGTTAGGATTAGAGTCATATTGGGATTGGGAATCCTAATGAGATTGGACTCCAAATCATAATAGTAGTTGAGATATATTCTATTTATTGTCCTACTGGGAATATGACTATGGGATTGTATTTGGACTATATAAAGAGAGGGTGGAGGCGTTGCCTCAACATCACCACAAGAACAATGTAATCCGTAGAGAGAAAGGGGGAGAGGGAGAGAAGAGAGGAAGAGATCGATCGAGGGAACAAATAGAGTTGTACTTGTTCTTCTTTTAGTTATCTTTCTTCTCCGGTGGTCGTGAGAGGTGGCCGACCACGGTTATATCTGATTGTTCTTTCTTTCATGTGCTTCTGTAGTAGTGATCGATTGCGTATCTGCATCCGCTTCTGTATCTGAGGATGTTTGTATCCCCAACCTCCGGTAACCGAGAGGAGACGATGCTGGTGGATAATGTTCCCACCAACTGGTATCAGAGCAAAGTTGATATCGCTTCCATTCTCAACAGATAAGAGTTAAGGTCGCATTAGGCTCGTTTTTTTATGTGAGTACTCTATGGATTGTGGTTGAGGAATTAACAGTCGAGAGATTAAATAAACTTATCCAAACAAAATAGTACCATGACTTGTACATGATCTGTGGGTGGATTTGGGGCCATATTTTGTACTCACACGTAAGTTTTCCAAAATAGAAATTCGTGGAGCTTAGTGACTTAATTACAAATACTTTAAAGTTTTGTGAAATATTTGTAAGCCATTTCATGGTGGTAAATCTTACACTTCTCCATTTGTGCATGCCATATATGTGAAAACTTTTAAAAATATAATGCATCAGAAAATTAAAAAAAAAGAGCCATTTTGTTCAATTTCAATTCCTCTACATGGCATATTTATTTCATTGAAAAATATTGTCTTTTATGCATGTGATGAATTTCAGTGTGATTTTATTCTGTCATTTATCTAGGGCTTATGTATTGTCAATAATAACAAAGTAGATCATCTTTATGATCATGCATTTATTTTGAATAATTCAACATCTTGGCGTAATGGAAAAAATAGAAATAATAAAAAAAGAATTTATCTTATCACTACAATAAAAAACAGATTTTACTACTACAACTATAATAACAAAAAGTGGTAAAATAGTTGCAAAATAGTAGCAACCCAAGTTTGCTATCACATGTGGTAGCGAATTCTGTATTTACACCGAGAGGGTCACAAACTCTTTGAGATCACACTAAGGTAGTAGTTGTGATCGCAATAATAGTCGAGAGTAGTCGTATTACAGTCACAAAGTAATGGTACTTTTCAATAGTTTGCGATTATTTAGATATTATTTTGCGACTACGAAGGGACCACATATACATGAGTGCACAGTGACCTTATTCAACTAGTATACCACCACATTGGCAATAATTTACTACCACTTTGCCACTATATTTCTACAAGTAGCAATGTAGTGCCATAGCAGTTGCAAATTCTGATTACTAAAGAAAAAATATAATAGAATTAATATTTAACCTCAAACATGATCCTCTCTATGATTTATAATATAATATTATCCATTCCGACTGTTTATACTATTAAAGTAATCATCACAGAGTAGAAGCACAGTTAACATACAGACATGCATCCAAAATTATAATTTGCAATAGTTCATGCAGAGCTACATTGGTCATACATGTTAAGAAAAGACAAGACTTGAACTATTGTAAAAGATGTTAGACCTAACTAATATAATCTAATGTTTAAAACTACAAAGATTAGAAGATAAAACAACTAGTATTAATGTTTCTTTTTCCTCTATTTGGTAAAGACACTATCTTTCGTGGCCTTACCTTTTTCCTTTGGATTTTCCTTTCTCTTCTTCATATTCTCCGTACGTTCGGAAATGATAACTCCCTTCCTTTCTGATACTCTGTTTCTCATGACATCATCCTCGATCTCCTTGTTTTCATCCTCCTCCTCCTTGTTTTCTTCATCCTTTTCGTCTTCATCACCATCCTCTTCCACTTTGCATGATCAAGTCTTGATTGCATTTTTTACAAAGTACAAAAGAGATATTTAAATGTTTGAAGAATATCTCATTATTAAGCAACATCGAATTACATGATGATGAGAATGTTAGTTATATACCTCAAACGATCAATGACCTTAACGACCTTATTGAAAGAACCTAAATTTGAATGAAAGTCATCCACCTTATTCACCAACACTCTGATTGTCTGTGTGAGTTGTACGAACTCAGTATTGGAAACATCGAATGCCGGCATGTTGCATGTTGAGGGTCTCTAAAAAAATCATATGCTCCATTCGAACTAGTAGAGGACGTGAACCTAAGTAGCAAACCACCCAAATTCCTCCTTCTATTAGGCCCCACCTCACACTCACTGATGACTTCTTTTCATAAACTAGCATTGAAGTCTATTTCTTCATCGGAAATGTAAACAACAGACTTGACTCTGTACAGGTCCATGTAACGATCCTACAAATTATATTTCTAATTTAATATCAAAGAATTAAAGTACATATAAGTGATAACGAACGTACCGGCACCGCCTTCGATTCAGGCGTGGCTTAGTCCCCCTACTTGTATGAGTCCACAGATAGCCTTGTGTAACCTGCACACCTTATGACACTCCCCCTCAGCAGCAAACCCAGGTGGCTGTTGCATGTAGACCTCCTCCTGTAAGTCACCATAGAGGAATGCATTTTTCACATCAAGCTGATAAAGAGGCCAATCTCGTGTCACAGCAATAGCAAGGAGAATACGGAGAGTAGAATGTCTGGCAACTGGGGAGAAAGTATCGTGATAGTCTACCCCATATGTCTGGGTAAACCCTCGTGCCACAAGTCTCACCTTATAGCGATCCACACTCCCATCCGCACGATGTTTCACAGTAAACACCCATTTGCATCGCACAACTGATGCATCAATAGGAGCAGAAACAAGACTCCATGTACCACGTGACTGTAGCGTAGTCATCTCCTACTCCATGGATAACCTCCACTGACTATCTTTGAGAGCCTCCTGATACGTTTGCGGTATCTGCACGGCTGATAGTGCTAGCGTAAATCTTCTGAAATCCTCTGATAGCCTATTCAAAGAAATCTGGGTTGTGAGAGGGTAGCTAGCACATGCTCGTTTCTGCTTTCGCAGAGCAATTGGTACATCAAGTCATGGGCCTGTATATTTCCCTCTTGAGAGGGTATCTGCTCCTCCTGTTGTACAGTTAATTCAGTAGTGCCATCAGTAGAAATAATATGCTCATTACATACTTGGGGCGTGCTGGATGATGGGCAAGGCTTGTGAGCAGAGAGAACAGAGCAAGATTTGCGAGGAACATCACGAGGCAAGAACTGGACCAACGGAGGTGGTGGAGGAGGTGGTGGAGGAGGAGGAATAGGTGAAGGTGAAGAATCAATAGCAGGAGGTGGTGGCATGTAAATGTCATCATTGAGTCAGATGGATTAAGTCTGTCACCTGTAGGAAAAAAATACACGACCGACTCAAAGAAAGTAACGTCAGCACTAACAAAATATTTCTGTCTTAGTGGATTAAAGAAGCGATACCCCTTTTGGGTACAAGAATAGCCGACAAACACACACTTGATAGCTCTAGGAGAGAGCTTGTCACGCTCTGGAGAGACATCATGAATAAAGGCAACAAATTCAAATACACGAGGTGTAAGAGAGAAGAGATCCTTCTCGGGAAACACAATCGACTTAGGAATCTTCTATCCTAACACGAACTAGAGCATACGGTTTACCAGATAACATGCAGTAAGGAAAGCATCACCCCAGTAAGAATGAGGAGCACGACTCTGTTTCAATAATGTTCTGATTACATCAAGTAAGTGACGGTGTTTGCGCTTGGCAACACCGTTCTGCTGGGAAGTGTAGACACATGAGGTCTGGTGAACAATGCCATGGGATCTAAGGAACTCAGAAAGATGTAAGTTGCAAAATTCCAAAGCATTGGCAGAACGAATATACTTGATATTGGCAGAAAAATATTCTTTATTTCATTAATAAAATACTTAATAGTGGATCCAACCTCGGACTTATTCTTCAATAAGAAGACCCAAGAAAGTCTAGAAAAATCATCGACCGCTACAAGATAAAAACGGTGTCCTTGGAGATCAGGAACACGACTAGGACCTCAAATGTCTAAATGAAGGAGCTCAAATAGCTGAGAACTGCTCCGACTCTTACGGGATGGAAAAGATGAACGGTGATGCTTCCCAAGTTGACGTGCTTCACACTGAAAAGAGGATCTCGTAGAAATCTGAGGGAGAACATGACATAACTTTTGCAGAGGAAGATGTCCAAACCTAAAGTGCCACAAATAAGGAGAGATCGGTCCAATAGGTATAATAAAGACACTAGCATGAGAAGGTTGGACCAATCTGTAAAGTCCCCGCTGCTCACAACCACTTCCGATCATCCCGTCCGTGAGTATGTCCTGAAACACAAGAGATGAAGGGTCAAAGATGGCACGACAATGCAGATCCTTAATGATCTGACTAATAGAAAGTAAATTCATCTGAAAGGCAGGAGCATATAGAACATTCTTCAGACGCATGGATGGTGTCAACTGCACCTCCCCATGTCCTGTAACGGGTAAGTGGTCGCCATTAGCAATGACGACCCATCTGCCAGGTGGTATAGCCCTGTAGTTCTTTAGTTGCGTTCTGTCTCCACATAAGTGGTGAGACGCACCAGAGTCCATAATCCATTCTGTCATGTCTACATTACCAGTAAAGGCATAGGTGATACCTGAGGAGCTCGAAGAGGCTCTGGCTGTTGTAGTAGTATTTGTGGTGGTGTCAACACTAGGAGTCATGATCTGTCGAATACGAGAGACAATATCGTCCAGGCGAGGATAAGCATGGGGAGTTGAAGTCTCTGAGGACACAATCTGCTCTGCTGCTCGACCAGAAACAAGATATCCATGCTTCTGATAGCATGTATCCTCTACATGTCTAGGTTTGCGGCAATAGGTGCAAGGACTACATTGGCGTCCACCTTCTCTTCCTCGAGGCGTGCGACCTCTAGAGTGGATTGCTCCACATTGACCACGAGAAGCGGCCATCTCTGAGGAGTGCGAAGACGTGGTTGTCAAAGGGATGATGAGTCGGCTGGGATGATTATATGCCTCCTCTATAGGGGGAATGGTTGCTGCAGTAAGAAGATGTGTACGTGCAACATCATATTATGTATCAAGTCTAGCCATGAAAACTCCAACCATCGTGGAGTTCCTATATGTCTTATGTTGTTCAATAGACGTCGTAATGGGCATGTAGCTATGAAGCTTTTCAAACATGCCATGCATCGAAGAGTAGTAAATATGTAAAGGGCGACCATTCTGCTTCCTGTTGTAGATATCAAATCGTAGTTGAAGGATCTTGGATTCATTCTTCGCCTGTGCATAGGTCGATGCCAAAGTGTCCCACATTGTCTTAGCAGTAGGCTGCGTTAGAATATCATTGGCTATCTCTGTCGTAAGAGTCTCGCACAACCAAACATGCACGTACGCATCATCCTGCTTCCAAGAAGCATTTGCCCCGGTTTTGTCCATTGGCTCTAGATCTGTCAGGATGTGCTCCTTGTTGTTGCACTGCATGAGGGTGAGGAACTGCATGGACCACAACTCGTAGTTGATTCCATCCATCTTAACGATGGGAGCCAGGCCCTTGAAGTCTCCAGACGAGAAGATGCCACCCTTGTTATCTGACATATTGTAAGATGGCCAATATAACGGAACTCGACCAGAGGATAGATTGATATAAAAGAGTCTATAGATTCATACATAGGATTGGTTGTATGTGTAGACTCATACAACCATCCTTACTTCTTCTTGTTGCTTTCCGAAAAGAGGGACTTAAGGGTCTGAAGTTACCTTCTCTGGTGTAGAACTATCTAGGGGTGCTAACTGAACTGAATCATTCGAATTCGATTAGGATTCGTACGATAAAAATTCGAAAAAAATTCAATTCGAAACCAAATGAACTGAATATGAATTTCATTTGTGGATTCGATTCCCAAATGAATCGAATTTGAATTAACATGAATTCGTTCGATAATAATTCGATTTGATTCGGTATTTATATACATATGTACATATATGTATATATGTGTCTGTGTATTTATATATTTACATAGTACATACATATACATGCATATAATACATACATATTTACATACATACATGTAATAACTAGTCATGGTTAATTATGATCTTTTCTGAATATTCTTGTACAAGGAATTATAGTATAATTACATCAAAAGGTTGACATGCGTAAGTAAATAGATGCAAAAAAGAGTATATGAGTATGTATTAAAAAAGTTACTACATTTAGTTTACATTGAAAGATTTAGCATTTACATTATATCAGTAGGTATAACATGTGCAAGCAACTAAAGATACTCTCAACCCAACTTACTACAATGATTAAGTGGTTAATTTTAAACTTCTAATCATATGTAGGATCCATTGATATGATTTATCATGTGAAGCATTCACCGCTATGATTCCCATACTCCTACGCTACACCGATATGACTTGTGAGTGCATGACGTGTATATGCAATATTAGGCACCCCCTAATGAGATACAATCAACTTCCTTTCCTCTTTACAACTAAGTTTAAGTGGTTTGACGAAAATATGTTATGAAATGGAGATGTATGTCCTTCATGAATCAGTTATAAAAAAATATTTAAGTTTACGTCTTTATTATTATTACTTTGTATAAGTACAATAATCAATCTTAGCATGCGATTCAAAAATTTTGAGGCATAAAGAGGATACAAAGCACTCTAAGCTATATCTAATTTAATACGCATATATGTATGTATAATCTTATTATTTAAAGACTAATTATTGAATATAAAAAAGAGTGAAATATATTAGTTATAAAATCCAATAGGAAAAATCAAATATCTAATATTGTTATTCTAAATCCTCATCCATTCATTTATTTTCATGTTCCCACGTTCCTTACATTGTCTTTTCCATTCTCCCTTTCATTATTTATCAAAGATCCTAAAAACCCATGGCAGATTATGGTGACCTTTCTCCTAGCACGTGGAAATGATGGTTTTGCTACTTTGAATTCCTCCTTAACATTTATCGTGATTCAAAAATTATCTAGATATACCTCATTTACTTTTTTGTTGCTTTGATTTTTCTTGCTTGGCAATCCATGATGAATATCATTGTCAAGGCGAAATTTATCATCACATGAGTAATATACAAGTTCTTCTCACCATAATGTAAGTTGTTCCTTTGTAAATCAAAAAGTCATATATTTCATTTTTGTGATTTAATTTTTTGATATTGAAGATACTCACGCTCAATGAAGAAGTTTTATCTTTTTACGGTATTTGTTTACAGTTCCCACTATTTCAAATAATATTATTAATTTATATCAACTTTCTATATAAAGTTCGATCTTATCTTGCTTTAACATGCAATGGTAACTATATTGTTCAGCTTTTTCGTCAATGATATTCTATCTCTAGGATATGCACATATAATTATTTGTATGCATGCATTCCTCCATCATAGAAAAAATATACCAGATTGTAAAAAATACATAATAATTGTAAAAATTAGATACTTTTATCCAATGTATTATATTGGTTTGATATTTTCCTTGATTTTATAGTTTTTCAACTTATCATAGTAATATACTTTAAAAATTAGAATTTTATAATAAAACAATGATATTATATTATTATTCATATAATATTATTTATATAATCTTTAAAACATCAATTAACATTTCAAATTCGAAATAAAATGAATCGAATTTGAATATCCGAAACTCAAAATGAATTGAATCTGAATTCAAGTTAGCAAATTCGTTTGAAATCCAATTCGAGATCGAATTCAAAATTTTTATAATGAATTGAATCAGAATTCTGGTAGATTCGAATGTATTCGATTCGATTAACACCCCTAGAACTATCCGTGAAAAGTCTGATTCACGGTTTAGGGGGCTAGGTCGCGGCCTTGGCGCACAGAGAACAAGGAGGGCTTGCGCAGGGCTTGCACAGAGAATAAGGAGGGCTTGCACATAGAACAAGGAGAGTGCACAAAGAACAAGGGGTTTGAATCACGGTTCTTCTCACCGCTATTGAGAGCTTCACAACATGTGCAGGGCTTCACAGGGCGTCACGGTTCTTCACAGAGCTTCACAGCTGCGCAGCGTGCAGGGCGCGAGGCGCACAGGGCGCGAGGTGCGGTGTCGCGACCTGCGCGCGAGGCGCGGAGTGCGCGGGGGAAGGGCGGTTCAGGTGTGAGATCCAAGGGCCACCTTCGCGAGAGGTGAGGGCACCTTGCGCGGGCGAGGTGCGCAGGGCACCACGCGCGGTGGCCCGAGGGCCACGCGCGGGGCAAGGGTCGCCGAGCGCCTAGGTCGTGCGAGGCTTCGATGTCAGGAGAGGCGTGGGGTTCCACGTGCGGTTGAGGCGGTGATTAGGGAGGGATCAGGTTTAGGGACAGAAACGAGGCTCTGATACCATGTTAAAGGGATAAACTGAGATGCATTATAAAAGATCCAAGGGTTCTCTTATATAAGAGAAAAACCCATTGGATAAAATACAGAAAGAGGAAAGGAAAAATAGAGGATTACAAAAGATAAAGCAAAAAACAAAAAAATGGAATTATCTCAATACAGAAATAGGAATTGTCTCAACATACCGCATCTCCCAGGATGAAGGAAACGGTGATGTTGTTGCAGCGGACGATTCTTGTGGCGACGACTCCACTTGATCGAACTGGGCAGTAAAATTGATAATGCAAGATTTTGTTGTTGGAAACTTGAATGTGCTTGGTATGATGGAGCGGGGTGTGGCGTTATTGGATCCTGAGGTATTGTCTGCTTTCGGTAAGAGATGGAAAGATTTAAATTATGAGGAATTTCGTGTTTCGAACAATCGCATGCAACTTAAGTCAGAGGTTGTCCGAGCTGTAGCTGCTGAAAAGGCGCTGAAGAATGCACGGATTTTAGGGTCTCAAAAGGAAGATGGGGTCGATGAACCTGAGGTCTAGTGTTTTTACTATAGTAGTGGCTTTTTGGATTCGCAGACTCTGTTCTTCTCCTGTGTTTTTTTGTTTGCGCTCAGTGATGTAGGGCCTATAGTCGAAGCCTTTTTTGTTGTTTCTTGTGCTGAACACATTGCTTACTCTTTTCTTTGCTGTTGGTTCGACTTTTAGGTGTACTTGGACCACTCGAAATCCTTTGTTTTTCTAGATGAATGCAATTTCAGTTTGCTTGCAAAAAAAACATGTATCATTCCTTGTTTACTTCTTTGAATTCGTGACAAATACCATATTCATTATTAATAAAAATAACTTCCCTGTAACTTCCACGTTACAGTCTTCGTCAATGCCACGTCGGGGATTTCCATGCTTTCCGAGACTCTCTCGTACCTCTTTAAAGCTGGGATTTTTTACCCACTGCTTTACACATTGCGAGCCCTAGCGTCTCCCTTTCCCTTATCAACTTCTCCCCCGTTCTCCCATGTTCTCTCATCCGAGTTCTCCTTCTTATGCCGACACGTGGACAATCCCACGTCTCCCTTTACTTTGCGTTGTATCGTGCCTAACGTGACTTATTCTCCCTTCTCTTTTTATTTTTATATTTAAATCTTTCGAGTTCTTTCCATTTCTGGCGTATAGAATATCCGTCCTTTGTCAGGTCACAAGCATGAGCCGATAACGCCATCTGTTCCGATTTCTTTCCGTCTTTGGCAGATGTAATTAATGGCTCACATCTTTAATTCTTACGTTCAGGGTAGGGGTTAAGGTCGCATTAGGCTCGTTTTTTGTATGACTATGACTCTATGGGTTGTAGTTGACGAACTAACATCCGAGAGATTAAATAAACTTACCCAAACAAAATAGTATCATGACTTGTACATGATCTGTGGATTTGGTCCCATATTTTGTACTCACACGTAAGTTTTCCAAAATAGAAATTCGTGGAGCTTAGTGACTTAATTACAGATACTTTAAAGTTTTGTGAAATATATGTAAGACATTTCATGGTGGTAAATCTTACACTTCTCTATTTGTGCATGCCATATATGTGAAAACTTTTAAAAAATATAATGCATCAAAAAATTAAAAAAAATGAGCCATTTTGTTCAATTTCAATTCCTCTACATGGCATATCTATTTCATTGAAAAATATTGTCATTTATGCATGTGATGAATTCCAACGTGGTTTTATTCTGTCATTTATCTAGGACTTATGTATTGTCAATAATACCAAAGTAAATCATCTTCATGATCATGCATTTATTTGGAATAATTCAACATCTTGGCGTAATGGAAAAATAGAAATAATAAAAAAGAATTTATCTTATCACTACAGAAAAATAGATTTTACTACTACAACTATAATAACAAAAGAGTGGTAAAATAGTTGCAAAATAGTAGCAACCCAAGTTTGCTACCACATGTGGTAACAAATTCTGTATTCGCACCGAGAGGGTTGCAAACTCTTTGAGACCACACTGAGGTAGTAGTTGTGATATGAATAGTAGTCGAGAGTAGTTGTATTACAGTCGCAAAGTAATGGTACTTTTCAATAGTTTATGATTATTTAGGAATTACTTTGCGACTGTGAAGGGACCACATATACATGAGGGCACAATGACCTTATTCAACTAGTAAAAATTATCTACCACCACATTGGCAATAATTTACTACCACTTTGCCACTATAATTCTACAAGTAGCAATGTAGTGCCATAGCAGTTGCAAATTCTGATTACTAAAGAAAAAAATAATATAATTAATATTTAACCTCAAACATGATCCTCTCTATGATTTATAATATAATATTATCCATTCCGACTATTTATACTATTATAGTAATCATCACAGAGTAGAAGCACAATTAACATAGAGACATGCATCCAAAATTATAATTTGCAATAGTTCATGCAGAGCTACATTGGTCATACATGTTAAGAAAAGACAAGACTTGAAATATTATAAAAGATGTTAGACCTAACTAATATAATCTAATGTTTAAAACTACAAAGGTTAGAAGATAAAACAACTAATATTAAGGTTTCCTTTTCCTCTATTTGGTAAAGATACTATCTTTCTTGGCCTTGCCTTTTTCCTTTGGATTTTCCTTTCTCTTCTTCATATTCTCCGTACGTTCGGAACTGATAACTCCCTTCCTTTGTGATACTCTGTTTGTGATGACATCATCCTCGATCTCCTTGTTTTCATCCTCCTCCTCCTTGTTTTCTTCATCCTTTTCGTCTTCATCACCATCCTCTTCCATTTTCGCACGATCAAGTCTTGATTGCATTTTTACAAAGTACAAAAGAGATATTTAAATGCTTGAAGAATATCTCGTTATTAAGCAACATGGAATTACATGATGATGAGAATGTTAGTTATATACATCAAACGATCAATGACCTTAACGACCTTATTGAAAGTCATCCACCTTATTCACCAACACTCCGATTGTCTGTGTGAGTTGTACGAGCTCAGTATTGGAAACATCGAATGCCGGCATGTTGCATGTTGAGGGTGTCTAAAAAAATCATATGCTCCATTCGAACTAGTAGAGGACGCGAACTTAAGTAGCAAACCACCCAAAGTCTGCCTTCTATTAGGCCCCACCTCACACGCATTGATGACTTCTTTTCATAAACTAGCATTGAAGTCTATTTCTTCACCGGAAATGGAAACACCAGACTTGGCTCTGTATAGGTCCATGTAACAATCCTACAAACTATATTTTCTAATTTAATATCAAAGAATTAAAGGACATATAAATGATAATGAACGTACCGACACCGCCTTCGATTCAGGCGTGGCTTAGTCCCCCCACTTGTATGAGTTGCAGCCCACCATTTGATAAACATGGGAGGACGTTATCAACTCCAAGCTATATTGCCAACATAATAATCGTCAACACAAATTTACAAATGATACTATAAAAATAAAATTTGTTATTTCTATATATCAGTTCATACCTCACAGTTCCATGGCTCTTCGATCCGCTAGTTTTGAGCTAATGCTCTGTTTCCCTCTGTTTATCTTCCCTACATCAGACCTCGTCTGAAAAGTTTCCTGAATGAAGAGTTCATAATAACGACTCCTCCTCGTTGGAGTATACCACGATGGCGCGCATGCTTTTGCTCTCTCCCAATCTTCCGCATCATCCAGCTTCTTGATTGTAGCTTTTCTTGCCTTGTAAACATTATCCTTCACTCAGTATGTTGCTAAATTTACCAAAGCAAAATGATATATTTCTTTTGTATGACCAAGTGGTAGTGCATACATGTTCCACACATTAAATTTCAGTTACTAATAATCATTTTGAAAATAATAAAAAAATAACATCATTTAATAAATCTTACATAAACACCATTTAAGATCCTCTTTTTCTTCTGGATTCATGCAACTCCATTTGTAATTCGAGCAATCCTACGTAACTCGGAAGGCCTTCGTGAACGCTTGGGTCACATCATGCGGATTATCGAATGTGTACCTAAATTCCAAAATATGTTATTACAAATAAATAAGCATGATAAATACGCATATATATAGTGATCAAAAGAATTGTTTATAAAGTAGATACTCATCTGGTAGATGTTGCAAGTATTTAAGAGGATCTTGAGTTGGGGATGGGGTCTTAACATTGAGGAGTGTCATGGGGATGGATAAGATCCTTAGTAATCGGTAGACCTGAACCTAGTGGAGGAGGTTGGGGAGGAATCTGAGATTGGTGAAGGCTATGATTATGGGTAAAGGACTGTGGAGTGGGCTGTCGAGAACGTGTAACTCTTGGAGGCATCCTTGCTAAAAAAATGTAGTGTGCATAATGCGAAGGGACCTCTACGTCAGTCTCAAGCATATAAGAAACGTGCCTTGCGACGTTTTAATTACGCTCACCTATTGTACAAACAAACATAACAAATTATGACTATTTTTTCAAAAAATATTACTATAGGGAACCATACCATCGATGTCGGGAGTACGTCGATCTAAAATATGATCATCACCATGATGTGATATGCTCCCATTTCCTCTAGAATATCGTCCTTAAAAAATAAGAAAGAGATACAATAAATAAATAAATAATTGAACTTTAATTTTAATCAACCGACGTTATCAATGATAATATGGGTACATTGCTACACTATGTGGTCGCTCAGAGTCTGTAACAAGTACAGTTGATGATTCATCTATATTCAGTTGGTCATTAGAATCAATATAAATGCGTGACATCTTCTTTAATACTGTAAAATGATCATCTCTTTTATGCTTTTTCCCCACTATCGGAACGTAACATATCTGATCAACTTCCGAACTAAGGATAAAAGGCTCAACATCCACACCATGTTATGGTCAACATCCACACCATGTTATGGATCATACCATTCACATGAAAATAAGAAGAGCTTATTAGGAGGTGGCATATGATATTAAAGCTCAAGCATCTCCTTGAGAATCCTATAATAATTCAAATTATCCTCACCGTAACATGATCCTTTCACCATAACACCATAATTGTATGTAGTCAAGCTTGTGGTTGGGTTCACACAATGAAATCTGCACCCATTATTAAAAACATCATCGTACATCATCACCATATAATTGGGACCAAGTGAAAGGTCATTGAGCATCTTGTGTTTAGGATCTGTCGGATCAATCAACTGTACAAGCTCTTTAAAGAAATTAAAAAATGTCTTCTTGAATTCATCCACCACTTCATCTTCAATAAATGAAGGATTCTCTACCAGTAACTTATTCCTATACTCCCTGCAGTTAGAGAAATTTATTCAAGAATCGAAAATCTTACTATAAAAAAATTGTATATAATTTATACATACTCCGCGAATGATGCCACTTCGTCTGTGCTGTCTAGAACATAGAGCTCAACAACTTCTTTCTCTTGGATGGTCATCATTTATGATTTTCCTTTTTTAAGAGGTCGATCGCAAACTTCAAAAATTGAGAGGCCAACCCCGCGTTTGTTTTCAATGGACTCATTACGCATGAGATGATTATGGATGGTTTCAATATCGTCAGATAAGTACCGAGAACAAAAGTTGGCTACCTCTTCAAATATATACTGAGAACTTATTCAGCATTCAATCTTGTTTTTGGTATACATCTTCCTCTTCAAGAAAAACATATACCTATTATCAGGCCAACATACATTGTTAGACATAGTAAGTACATCATTCTTATATTAAATTATCATTATAGGTCATACCTTTCAAAAGGGTACATCCAACGATATTTGACCGATCCACCAACTCTACCTTCATAGGAAAGGTACAACATTAAATGTTCCATCGAGTCAAAAAAAGCAAGTGGAAATATCTTCTCAAGATTGTATAGGATAAGAACTACATTCTCCTCAAGTGTTGTCATATTTTCAACTAGTAACTTTGAAGAGCATATGCATTTGCTGAAGTTACTCAACTCTCTTAATGCATCATGAACTCCCTTTATAAATGCAAGGGGCAATAGTTGCTCCATAAATACGCGGAAGTCATGATTTTTTATACTATTGAATATGTTTTCTTCAAATAAAAAAGTTTTGAAATGTTAGACGAATAACCATCGGGCATTTTTAACTTACCTGCCCACTCGCATACATCTCTCACTTGATGTTTACTAAAGCAATATTTTGCTTTCGGTATATGAAAGCAACCATAATCATATTCTACTAGCCCTAGCTCAGGATGTGCACAAATTGTCATTAAGTCTCTACGAGTTTTTTGTATCCTTTGTCTTGCCTGTAACATCCAATACGATATAAAATACATTATCAAAGACATTCTTCTCTATATGCATGACATCCAAATCATGTCTGATGAGTAAATTAGCCCAATATGGTAATTCCAAAAAAAAGTTCATTTTTATCCATTTGTGACTATATCTAAATCCAGGAAGAGGTTGTAAATAGTCATCAGAACCTTTTAACTATATCAGCCTCTATAATATTTCAAATCCTGATAATCTTATTGGTGGATCTGAATCATCAAATGTATTTTTTGAGCGCCATCTTTTATTTCCTATATAGATGATCTTTTGGTAAGAACCGTCGATGACAGTCAAAGAAGCATGGCTTGCGACCATATTGAAGTTGAAATGCTTTTGTTTTTTCCATACAATATGGACAACTTCTCTTCGCATATGTGCTCCAACCTGATAGCATTCCATATGCAAGAAAATCACTAATGGTCCACAGTAACATCACTTTCATCTGAAATTTACTTTGGCTGACAACATCATAAGTCTTCTAACATTTATCCCAAAGTTTCTTTAATTCACCCATTAAATACCAGAGATATACATCCAAATATTTTTTCAGAGACATTGGACCATGCACAAGCAAAGATAAAAATATGTATTGCTTATTGTTGCACAACCGAGGTGGAAGGTTGTATGTTGTAATAATAACTAGCCAACATGAGTAATCTTTCCGCGATCATGTGGATTACACCCATCAGTAGACATACCATTTATAACATTCCTCTTATCCATAGAAAACATGGAGGATGACTACTTGTGGATTGCACAAGTGTTCTGCTACAATGTATCTAGCTTGTTTTTCATCTATTTACATTGCATACACATGCAAATTATCTTCCCATCTATATCAACTATTCCATCTACTTGGGTATAAGCAAAATTAAGAAAGCCTTCTAAACATAAGAGAAATGGCATGCAAATGGATCCGTTCATTAAGCGATTATACATCCAATCCCTTGCTGCATTCAATTTTGTTCTACCTACCATGCATCCATAATGGGCAATTAGACACGTCTAAATCAATATGCAACCTAAATTGGGTATATAACATAATTACATCTTGTCTGTCCCATCAAAGATAATTTTATTTCAGTCTCATTAAAGATGATTCGATCAACTAAAATTAGCAATATTATGTATACAACATAAGGAAGAAGTACCTTTGAAGGTTCCTACAAATATTATGTAAGGGATAGAGTATAAATTATGGGATTATAAAGGATATATATATATATATAGGAAATATTTCAGATGAGGTGCACCTTTCCTGGGTGCAAGGAAAGCTCGCGATCTTGACCATCCGCAAATAATCCGATGGTTATCATTAACAGCTCGTTGTCTATATATTTTTAATGTTGAAAAACCCATTATGGTCATTTTAGCATATCTATATTTAGAATGCAACAAATATCTCCACAAATTTCTCCTCTCTCTCTCCCTCTCCCTCTCTCTCTCCCTCTCTCTCTGCTACCCGTCTCCCTATTCGACCAGCACCACATGCCTTTCCTGGAGATTCGATTCGCAGCAATGACAGATTCGCTTCGATTCGCAGCACGAGCTTCCGGTGCCGATCCTCGCGACATGTCTTCCAGTTCCGACCACCACGGTACGCCCGCCCTGGAGATTCGCGGCCATGGGAGATTCGCGGTCATGTTTCACGTGAATGGAGGTGTGTGGGCGGAGGGGGTGCATGGAGGAGGTGCGTCGTGGAGGAGAAGGGCGGCAGAGGTACGGGTAGAGAGGATGCTGGAGATGGAGGGCGTGCCCAGGTTTTTACAATATAATGAACTATTTTGCAATCTCGGATTTTTTTTACAATCGCAGATCATATTTTACAATAGCATATCATCTTTTTACAAATTTCAGACTGTCTTTTTACATTTATACGCATGGAGGAGGTGGATCATGAAGGAGACGGTTGAAGGAGTGCGTGAATGGAGGTGTGTGGGCGGAGGAGGACGTGCATGGAGGAGGTGGGACGTGGAGGAGAAGGGCGGAGGAGGTGCGGGTAGAGAGGATGCTGGAGATGGAGGGCGTGCCCAGGTTTTTACAATATAATGTCCTATTTTGCAATCTCGAGTGTTTTTTTTACAATCCCAGATCGTATTTTACAATATAAATGACCTATTTTGCAATTTCAGACTGTTTTGCAATCTCGAATTTTTTTTATAACCTCAGATCGTATTTTACAATTGCATATCATTTTTCTACTAATTGTGATCTTATTATACAATGCAGGATGCAAAATTATAACATGGATTCGAATTTACAAAGATGCTTGGCATTTGCGAAAAACGCACATAATAGGATCTGATGGATTTACAATCTTCATACAGATTTTACAAAACGTCCATGATGTTTTACAATAGTGTTATCAAAATTACAATTATTATAATATAAATAGTACTAATTGTGATTTTATTTTACAATGCAGGATGCAGTTTTACAATATCAAGGGGAATATTACAAAAAAATCTGCTATTCTACATTTCGGGAAAATGCTACCATGTTGGCGAAAATTCAGTAACTAAAAGGCAACAAAAAGTACCAAATCAGACACGCTAAAAATGGAAAAATATAAAGACGAAATAAATTTCAAATTCGAAATTAAATTCAAATTTAAAACGAAAATGTATGGACTAAAATGCCCTTTTGGATGAAGAACCGCTGGATCGAGATCTAACGGATCTCGTGATGAGCTTTCCATACACCCAGGAAATGTGCACCTCATTGGAAGGGCCCTCTCTCTCTCTATATATATATATATATGTATGCTCTCCAAAAATGGGCTCACTAAGTCACATGGAGTTAACATGGGACCTTTCAAATGAGGTGGGGGCTTTTCTAAAATTGTAAAGGTCACTGTGAATTTAGTAAAAACTCTGTAACAGTTTTGTAAAAGTATAAATTGCACATTGTAAAAAAATGAATTTTGTAAAATACAACATCTAAATTTAAATTAACATTTCTATCCAATATAATAATATTTTCATAATTTTATTTCACTATACAAGTTGTGCTAATATTTATTGTTATATGTATGAAACAAGAAATTGTAAAATATATTGAAAAGAAGCCTAAATTGAGGATGGCTCACCATATATATGGTGAGACCCTGCCTCATTTGAAGTTTCTCCTATATATATATATGTGTGTATATATATATATATGTATATATAGATATGCTCTCCAAAAATGGGCTCAGTAAGTCACATGGAGTTAACATGGTGATGCCATATGTTTGCTTCTTCTCGTGAGGTTAACTTTAATTTTGTGTCATCAATGTTATGGAGACGTGTCAATGACATATCACCTTATGCACAAAAAGGAAGTTCTTATTCTTCTTAATCCGTGATAAATTTGTCAGTCTCAAATCCCTTAATAATTGAAGTGATTAAACTAGAAAGGTCACGAAATATATAAATAGACATTTCTATTATAACATAATACGAAACCCATAAGAAACTTCATCATGCTCCCCTCCCTTACCTAACGCATGCTTCCCTCTCCTACACGTCTCCAGCCTTCTCTAGATTTGGTTTTGCGACTCATCTGCATCCACGTTTAATGCCCTCTTGTTGCGGCCCCTCTCTCCGATCAGTCGACCATGCCACTCCTCCACGGCTACAGGCAACACCCGTCCTTGTACAGCTCCATTCGGGCGCCTCATCCCCTCTCCTACATGACTCCTTCCCTCTCCTCATCTACCATGCTACGCCACCCTCTCCTTTCTTCCATCGCCTCTCCGATGTCCACCCTCCTCCTATTCAACCATCCACCATCGTGCCATTTGTCCCTCCCTACTGACACTGGAGTCTATTGGCACTTGTAAAATTAAAAGTGTTGTATGTTCAATTTGAATATTTTTCGTAAGTTGTATATGACTGCGAAGATTACTTCCTGAGTAACCCATTTACATCATCAAGACACGACTACATGTTGATCACCCATATGAAACGTAACCAAGACAAAAACAGAGGAAGTAGTAGATGAATAAAATCCTAAATTTTAACCTATCAATTCCTAAACAAAAGAAGGAGGAAAAATAACAAGAGAATAAAAGTGACGAACCCCTTTTGTTTTTTTTCTAGCAATGAGAACTAAATAAAGATGTGACGGGGAACTTCCACCTTCTCGCTCTTCTTCTCCCCTCGGCCATCATGAAACCTTCCAACCACGACCTAATCAATGGCGTCAAGAGGGGATTACATCGAAGAATAAGAAATCACTCTTGAGATCAGGGACCTGCATTCCCTGGATTGCTCATGATGCTCCTCGACCTACCTTATTACCTTCCTCCAGAAGATCCTCGTGGAGATAGTCAGGACATACTTAAGTGATCTTCGTAGGGTGTGGATCGGTGGTCGTGGACAAGATAGACAGATCGTTGACGTTCTCGAGAATCTGCATTACGTGGGGTTTGATCCTGATGATTATGGTCTATTCCATCGGTCACATCTCCGATAAACATTTCAATCCTTTGTGACCATAGCCTTTGCCATACAACAATTGTAATACGATTTGATCTTGATGCCAAAAGTATATACAGAACTTTCAATAGTTATATACATGATGGTCTAAATATCTAGGGCATACTAGCAACCCATACAACATTTATAATAAAAAAATTGCAGAAAAACTAAGCTGGACGGGACATACAACAAGCTAGAGGAGGCTACTTGATCGAGGGTGCGCGATGACGAGCAGCTTTGGTGGCGTAGATGAGAGAAGTGGAAATGTGAAAAGAAGAGGGAGAGAGAAAAGGTATAAGTTGTGGCAAAAAAGCACCTAAAATAGCCCACCCACCCGCTTAAAATTTTTATCCCAGATTTTGCTACTATACTTGGTGCTGTTTTGTGGTAGCAAATATAGTCTCATCTTTGCTACCGCAAAATAGGACTGCATGTGGTAGTCATGTTGTCTGAATATAATGTGTACTAAAATGTGGTAGTAAAATAGTCACAACGTAACGGTTAAAAACATTGCCACAACAAAGGCATCACATGTGATAGGAAATATATAAGGGATTTTTACCCGACAGACCCTATAAACTTTGCCAATTACCTTTACGACCTTTGAAACAACCTAATTCCCCCCTCGACCCCTTAAACTTGCCAACTCTTACCCCATGAACCCTCCGATTAATCTGTTTGAAGCCTGTGAGGGTTCTTGGGGTAATTTTTAGGGTTGACGGGGTAATTACTTTGTGCAAAAGGTCGTAGAGGTAATTGACAAAGTTTATAGGGTCTGTCGGGTAAAAATCCATATATATAATGGTAAATTATGTATTTTCTTGGTGTATTTTGTCATAATTAAATTAGAAAATACTAAAAGAGCATTAACATGAAAACCACAAAGAAAATTATCTTGATATTATTTGTTGCATGTAAGCCATCATCGCATTCTATGTCCCCGTGTGTAAGAATGCATCTCACTAGCATATGGCTTTGCAAGTTTTTGAATGCTTGATTGACTTGCATAGGTTGCAGCGATACATTTTCTTAACTTAATTGGATTAAACCGTCACAAGAGCCTTTCAACAGTCCCCAAACTCATCGATGGCCTCAAGGTTTGGCTCAGTGCCACCATCCCTATCATGAGACGTACGTGCCTTGATACCTTGTCTCCTAAACACCATCGGGTCATCGAGAAGTTCACGAGGTCCATGAAGAATACCTCCGTAGAGCTCTCATACAATAAGTTAGTCATTATTAACCATGGACGAAGTCGGAAATATCCATTCCTGATGGCTGAGATATTATTTATATAGTTCTCATAACCATCATTTATCATTTTCACTGTTAATGTTTGTTGGATTATAAAGATCGTATAACGTGTCAGTAATGATGGTAAAGATTTTGATACAAGTTGAGATTTTACACCATTGTCCTTAAAAAATTGTATTAAAAATAATATCTCTGTAAAAATCTCTTAAAGATATTGTAACATAACTTTCATATCCGTCAACATATTTCGCATCTACATTCGTGTTTTAAATAGGATTGAGACATAAGTATTACCTATATTTGTATCTATTCATTTGGACCTATAGATGCAAACACATACGAATATATCTGTATCTGGTATGGCATTGTATCTGATTTATATAGATTTTGACATCAGTATATGTATCCGTTTTAAAAATGGATATGAGTACGATAATTACTTTGATATCGCAAAACCGTATCCATATATCTGTTTTTATATAAATATAGTTGTAATTTTTTAACCGTATATAACATAATTTGGTGCCTTCTTTCATTACATTTGGTATCATTTTAATGCCATTAGCACATTTTTTTATACTTATATCATGTGTACTCCATTCAGTGTATCTATATTTAAGCTAATCTATGGAGTATTTCTAATCATACTTATATCCGAAGTATATATTTTATACCCATTTTGTTTTTTAAAGATATGGAAATATTGTTTTATTATGGGATATTTACACCCATAATCCTAAGTAATTTCGTAATTACAATCATAACCCTATGTAATTGTGAATTACACTCATGACCCTGAATAAATGCTTTATTTTACACTCATAACCTTCCGTTAGTTTAATTCATTAACTCAACCATATGACTGAGTTAATCTAACCAATCCACGATCTGACGGATATGATTAACCAAAAGTAATATCCCACCCTTCCTCTAACCTCAACCCCCCTCTCCTCATGTCGACCACCTTCTCCTACCCCTGCCCCCGACCACCTCCTCCTAGCGTCCTTGCTGCACCTCGATGCCGTCGAGGAACCAACACGCATGCACGACTAATAATATCAACTACACAATATTTTAATGGATGCATTTTTTTCAATACAAAACATATGAAATAAGGATTTTATTTGAGACTTGGGGGCTAAGCACCCACATATCCACCCCCTTCTCTCCATCACTGTCATTAACGACTTTTATATAGATGGAGTTCACATTCTTCAATAGGACGATGGCATGCCATGGTGGTTGTCGGGTGGGAAGAGAGCGTTCATGCAACCATCCACAGACCTAATTTTGTGGTGGCCCAATATGTGAACGGGGGCTAACCATTTGCGATCTACATCAAGAGGGGAGGATCTAGATCGACACCATGTTCTTGGGTGATGGCCCCATGAAGACAAGGATCTCCAGCAACCTCAACTTCAAAGATGGGATGAACTCCTTTAAAACCGTGAGCACTCCTTAAATGCGACCATCGTCTGCCTCCAAACTGTAGAAGCGGATGATGAAGAGGGGGCAACATTTACGACGTGTTTCCATGGGAAGGGGAGTCAAAGCGATGGAGGATGTAGGCAGAACAAGTAGAGACATGTGCAAAGGTAGAGTGCGAGGAGTGGAGTGTCGAAGGGAGGAAGTGGTTGCGATGATTGTTGTGGTGTGAGGGGAAGAGAGGCAGAAGATGATGGGGAAATGACACGAGGAGGAATGAAGAGTGACATCATTTGCAAATGTGTCGTCTTGCTTTCTCTCAAGCTCTTAAAACAACGTTATATCAAGTTATTGCTGGGCCAAGTTCCATTCATGCTTGGGTGAGATTGCTACTTCTTCCACGTTGCACCCTGCAGATTTTTAGGCCTTCAAATAGACAAGATAGAAGATCTGGCAATAGAAAGTCCTTGCAACAACAACTTATTCTAAGCTCGATCTCTAAGTGGGGCAGTGCAGACGGTTTCACCACGTGGGTGGGTGATTTTTTGAAATGTGATCTACCTGAGGCTTTTCATAGTCAGAATAACTCGGTAGAGGGTAATAAATATCAAAGCTCCAACATCAGGCAGTGTCTTCATAAAGTGTCAGATGGGAACTTCTCAGCGGCCTTAAAGGTTTTGTGCTCTTAAGGAGTGGCTCCGTTTAATGAACACACCATGAAGACTTTAGAAGCTAAACATCCGCATAAGCCGCCTCTTTCCCTGCCAGGTACCTTGATGTCAGAGACTCCTCTTACAGTTGATGCAGATACTATTTTGCGATCTATCAAATCCTTTCCCAAAGGGACATCGACATCCTGTGGCAGAGATGGACTGAGAGCTCAACACATTTTAGATGCCTTTTATGGGGAGGGATCGGCAGTTGCCACTGATCTATTACGTGCTATATCCATGGTGGTTAATCTATGGTTAGGTGGGAGATGTCCATTGAGTCTGGCTGAGTTTGTAGCCTCTGCACCTCTTACTCCACTGCTCAAACCAAACAACGGCATTCGCCCAATTGCTGTAGGTGCGATCTGGAGGAGTCTTGTATCCAAAGTTGCCATGATGGGGGTGGGAAAAGAGATGTCTAAGTATCTCAATGACTTTCAATTTGGAGTTGGCGTATCAGGAGGAGCAGAAGCCATCTTACACAGCTCCAACCGACTTTTGAGCAGGCTTCACGGTGACGGATCTCTCTCCATGCTTACAATTGATTTCTCTAATGCCTTCAACGTGATAGATAGATCGTTGATGCTTTCTGAAGTTAGGAGGAGATGCCCATCTATTTCTTCATGGGTGGAGTTTATATATGCTCAACCAACCAGATTATATATTAGAGATAATCATTTATGGTCAACTATCGGAGTGCAGCAAGCTGATCCTTTAGGTCCACTTCTTTTTTCTCTTGCCTTGCATCCCCTTATTCATAAGATTCGAGATAATTGTAAGCTCCTTCTCCATGCTTGGCATCTTGATGATGGGACTATCATTGGGGATACTTTGGAGGTAGCCAAGGTGCTTGACATTATACATCGCAAGGGTCCAGAGATGGGGCTTGTGTTGAATAAAAAACAGAACTTTTTTGGCCTTCGTGTGATGGACAGAAGATCCGCAAAGGGATGTTTTCCGTGGATATTGGAAGACCTGTGCTGGGAGTGAGGTTACTAGAGGACACAGTGAGTAAGGACAAGGACTTTGTTGAAGACTTGGCTATGATGAGGGCCACAAAAGTTGTTGACTTAATGCATTTACTCCCTCAATTGGAGGATCCACAAAGTGAGCTTCTTTTATTACGATCTTGTATGGGCACTGCCAAGCTCATGTTTGGCCTAAGGACATGTCAACCTGCATACATGGAACGAGCTGCTACATATTTTGACAAAGGGCTTTGCGGAGCTATTGAGGATATTGTGGTTTGTGGAGGCTCTTCTTTGACGACCTTCAATGGCGGGTGGCATCACTACCCATCAGACTTGGTGGTTTCGATCTTCATTCAGCTCTTGATGCTTCCTCGTATGCTTTCGTGGTCTCTAGAGCTCAATCATGGGTGCTCCAAGACCACATTTTACGAGACAGTGGAACACACAGCATGTATTCTGACTTTCTATACGCTGTGGAGGGCCTATGCACCGCCCTTCCATCTCTCGATCTTACATGTTTTGCTAACAAGGATATCGTCCCCCCTAAAGCCCAGAATGCTTTGGTGAGTTATCTTTTTAGCAAAATTGTTGAAGAAATGGAAATTAAGTTTGAAATGACTGTTAGGCAAAAAGCAATTTTTCGTTGTTTACATGCTGACCATGCTCAAGACTTCCTCCTTGCTACTCCTATTGAGGGCCTTGGGATGCATATGTCACCTATTGAGTATCGCACCATCCTCAAGTATCGTCTTATGATTCCTCTTTTTCCAGCTGATGAGCTTTGCCAAATATGCCACAAATCCTGCTTGGACGCTTTTGGGGAGCATGCCGTTCATTGTTGTGAACTCCCAGGTTTTAAATATAGACATAAATTTATAAGGGATGTCCTTTATGATGTACTCAGACATGCTGGAATTGCTTCAAAGAAAGAAGCACCTGTGAATTTTTTGACGGATCCTCAAGAAGGGAGATCGACACTTAGACTAGCAGATGTTTCAATATTTGGATGGGCTGGAGGGAAGCATGCTTGTGTTGATCTGACTGGAGTTTCTCCATTGGTGAGTCCGATAAGAAGTGATTTTATTGCGGGACACGCTGCACAGAAAGCGGCCTCAGCTAAAGTTGCTAAGCATGAGAAGGCATGTATTGACAATCAACATGTATTCATTCCTTTTGGTTTTGACACCTTCGGATTTTTGGCTACTGAAGCAGTATAACTTCTCAAAAGGGTCCAAAGAATTATGCACAACAATGTCATGGTTCTCAGATCTATTGATGTTGTATTTTGAAGAATTGGATTTGCCATTCAAAAGGGATTGACGGCGCAACTTCTTGTCCATCTTCCACCAATCTCTCTGTAATAGTCTTTGATTTGTGTTTTAAAATTACTATTGTAATAAAGATATAGAAGTTGCGGAGCAAAAAAAAGCTGACAAACCGGTACAGCGCTCAGTCTTCGCTCCTAATTCCCGGCTCCCCGACCCTTATCCACCCAAATCGTTAAACCCTAGTGCTTCCATCTCGACCTCGATGGGGCTCCTCTCATGGTGGAGGGGGAAGGGTTCCTCCGCCGCTCCTCCCAAACCGGAACCCTCTCAATCTGCAGGCGAGGCCCTTGGGATGAACGGCGCGGAGGAGGTTCGCCGCCCTTCTGAGATCACCGTGTTCGAGTTCGGCTCCGCAGCGGCATCCGGCGACCGCGTGACGATGGCCGGGTACTGCCCCGTCTCCGAGGAGCTCGAGCCCTGCCGCTGGCAGATCCTTCCCGCCACTGGAGCCGACGCCCCCCAGTTCCGTGTCTTCTGAGATCAAACCGTCCTCACTGCCCGAATGCTTTCTTGAGTTCATTAGGAACAATCGTGGATTTGTAATCGTTTATCTATTCAGCGTGCTTGCACCTTCCTTTCGTTTGTCTTCTATATCTTTGTTGAGGAAAATCACTCTTTTTTAAGAGAAGCATCTTCTTGTATTTTGTTTTGGGTTGGTGAGTTTCATCATGCTTTTTGGATACGCGTGATTTAATTCCAAAATTCGATCTTTTTTAATCCATAATTATCGTTATTAACTTATCTTCTCGTGTAGTTGAGTGAATTCGTCTATAACTGAAGAATTTTTTTTTTTGGTTTTATTCGTTGAAGTTTATGGATCGCTCATTATATTGTGGAAACTTCAATCTCAAGTAATCTTCTAATTAGTATTCATCCTTGATATTTGTAATTGCTGTGTTGATGTTAACCAACTTAAGGCATATGAATATGTGAAGATGGATGAGATGACAGGTTACATGATTCAGGTCACTTGTGATACTACACTACCAGCACTTCAAGAAATTTATCTGTACGGAAGTACCTTCTTGTGCTGTATGAATGTTCTGTTTGCATTTTGTAATCGAATGCGGGAGCTTGTACACTTCACAGTGCCAGATGGAAGAGGCTGTGTGGCAGGCACTATGGATGGTGGTGTGATGAGTGCAAAGCAGCTGTTGGCAGTGAAAGCCCAATCTGCTATCAATCGTCACAACTAAGGCGGGTGGCTCTTCAAGGAGGCTGTGAGGAAAACATGGATGGAGGGACCACAAGAAGAACTGGAGCAAAGTGAGGTCGCGGTCAGAATAGTAGTTAAAACATATACCCGAGGGTGTGGGGAGCACATATAGGTGAGAGAGACCATCAATTAGTGGTGAACTGGAGGGGGGTTGAAAGGTTAGTCTGTTAGTCAATCTCTAAGAAGTGGTGAGGTGCAGTGAAGACACATTATGATGACTCATGGATGGGGGAAAGAGCGAGATTGGTCATGGAAGACCTATGGGTGGACAGATGGCCTGCCTGGGTCCTAGTTTGGCTTTCCTAAGGCCCGAAATGATGCCCTGTGATCTCATGTCTCAATGCGAGAGGCTGTTTATTTATTTGGGTATTGTGTGGGGCAACTTCACTTTTGTAGAAGAAGATTGACCTTGTGTGGCAAGAAGGAACTGAAGTTGTAGTAATATTATTCTTTTGTTGAATAAGAGGAGTTTGGAGGAGTTCTTCATTATCTGTATGCATCTTATCGTAAGGTTTTATTATTGTTTGCATTTCTTACAAGTCGGTAATTATACAAGTTATGCGTGTGTGCAATTATGATTTGTAGCAAGTACCTGTGTTTCGATAATCACGTAATATTCTTGATCAATGGAATATCTGCAGGTTTTAGTTCCAGGGGAACTGCAAAGGCGCCCTACAGGTGAGTGATCAAGATCTCTTTTCTGCAAAGGTGATCAAGTTGGGCTATGCATGTTCTGAAGGGGTTCTTTTTCTAATGGGCTACGGGAAGGTTTATCCATTGCTTCAACTTTTGAGGCCGGTGACAAGGAGTATCACTTAAGGAGATCTGATTTCTCCCATGCCCTTCATCTTGGAGATACACTTGTTGGAAATCCGTCTCACTTGGGAACTTAAGTGGAGTTAAACTGGATTCTCTGTGAACCTGAAGTTTGGGTCAAATTGAGAACTTTTTCGGACTGCTCTTTGTTGCTTATGCAAAGAGTTGGGCTTGATCCTCCAGCTGAAGATTCACGCTACATCTGATTTCTTTTGCAGATGATACGATCACATTCTTAGGTTTACATCTAGTATAGTGAGTAAGTGTACAGGGTTAGTTGATGTGAGAAAATGCTAGACTTCTTAGCCTTATTTAAAGAACAAAAGTATAGTTATTTCTTGATCTAAGTGAGGTCAGTTGTTTGGATTCTTTATATTCAAGTACAGATTTTACGGATTATCAGCAAGACGATTAACTGATAAATGTTCCAGTTGCACATAGAAAAAATTGTCTTAACCCATATGTTGACGATGAATGCCAAAAGTGAAATTGTTCCACAATTATCATCTGACGATAACCCTCCCCGACTCATGCCTAGACTTGTGGATTATTAGACATGATGACGATTCTTCTAAAGCGGTGAAGTTGATGCATCTCCTTCCTCAGTTGAATGATCCCTAGAGTAAGCTTCTTTTACTCCGTTCATGTGTGGGTTTAGCAAAATTTTTATTTGGCTCGAGGACTTGCCATCCTATGTATATGGAGGAGGCTGCAAAACTATTTGATAAAGGCTTACGAGACTCTATTGAAGACATTGTTGTTTGTGGATGCCCTTTTTTGGGAGACCTCCAATGGAGGGTGGTTTCATTGCCCATTCGGTTTGACGGTTTGGGGCTACTTTCAACGGTTGAGGCTTCTTCGTATGCTTTTGTGGCTTCCAGGGTGTAGTCTTGGGAACTTCATGATTACATATCCTGCAAGATCGTGGTATTTACAATATGGACTCTGACTTTGATTGTGCTTTTCATAAACTTCATGGTTTGATTCCCTCATTCGACCTCAATTGTTTCTTTAGAAAGGACATTGTCCCCCCCAAAGACCCAAAATGTTTTGGCGAGTGTTCGTTTTAGCAAAATAATTAATGATATGGAGGTGGTATTTAATATGTCCGTTATACAAAAGATAATTTTTTGGTGCCTCCAAGCTTATCATGTTCAAGATTTTCTCCTTGTTTCTCTGATTAACGGACTTGGGCTACACATGTCACCGGTGGAGTATCACAATGTTCTCATATATCGTCTCATGATCTATTATTCCCAGGCTCCCAGCAGATGAGATTTGTCCAGTCTGCCGTAAGGCATGCTTAGACAATTTTGGGGATCATGCAATTCATTGTCGGGAGCTTCCGGGGTTTAAGTACATACATGATCTTGTTAGAGACGTTTTGTTTGATATACTTAGAAGTGCGGGTGTTGTTGCTAAGAAAGAAGCGCTGGTGAACTTTTTAACTGATCCGCATGAGGGAAGATCCACACTTAGACCTGCTGATATTTTAATTTTTGGATGGGTTGGAGGGAAACGTGCTTGTGTAGACTTAACAGGAGTTTCTCCATTGGCGGGGTTAAAGAATGAGACTTTCACAACAGGGCATGCTACCCTTGAAGCTGCTTCAGTAAAAGTGGTGAAGCATGAGAAAACATGCACTGAAAATCAACATGCCTTCATTCCATTTGCTTTTGATACTTTTGGTTTCTTAGCACTAGAAGCTGTTGAGTTTTTGAAGAGGATTCAAAAAGTCATGAGCAGTAATGTGATGGTTCCTAAGTTTATGAGTATGGTATTTAGAAGGATTGGTTTTACAATTCAAAAAGGGCTAACGATACAACTTGTTGATCGCTTGTCTCCTATTTCGACGTAATCCTATCATCTTTGATATAACCAAAGGCAATGATAGGCCTTTTTTTTAAAAAAAATCTTCTACCTTATCTAAAAAATTACCGTAATGATTTTTTTTCAAATAATCGTTCCATTATGGCGGATAAAAATGTCTAAATAAGATTATTTGGGATTCATCCCCAATATATATCGCCCTGATTTTTTCAGTGGTAAATGAATCACTTTGATATTTCTAGGAAGAAAGATAGCTCATAAAAAGTTAAAGTTGATTTAACCAATGTCGTTAAAGAAAAAATGGTTGGTTATTTTTACTGTTGCGTTGATGGAATGGATCTCGAACTAGCTTCCCCCGCCTTCCTCTCCGATGCCAAAGAGACGGCGGAGCTTACGAAGCCCGAGTGCCGACGCCTCCAAATGAACCACAGCGATTCCACCAGAGCTTGTCTTCTTTCCATCGAGCCGTGGTAGCAATGGAATCCACTCTCTCCATCTCCTCCTCTGCCGCTCTCCCCTGCCCACTCAATCTCCCCACCTCCACAAAGTTCCCATCTTTACATCGATCATGCCACTCTTACCAAAGCAAGAGGTACCCACCACTCGCTATCGCCTCCTCGTCCTCGGAGCAGAGCTTCAACCTCAAGCCCCGCCCCAAACCGAGGCCGATCCCGCCTACCCACAAACCGGAGACCGCCTCAGGAGGAGGTCCCGCGGAAAAGGCAGCGCCTTTGGCTCTCTGCAGCCAAATCGAGAAGTTGGTTCTCTTCAAGAGGTACGAGGAAGCCCTGGAATTGTTCGATTTCTTGCGCTCCAAAGGCGGGAACGTATCTCTTGGCGCCAGCACGTATGATGCTCTGGTTACGTCGTGCATCGGGTTGCGATCGATTCGGGACGTGAAGATGGTGTTCAATCACATGATGGATACTGGGTTTGAATGCGATCAGTATATGAGGAATCGGGTGTTGTTGATGCATGTCAAGTGCGGGATGATGGTCGACGCGCGTTACCTGTTCGAGGAAATGCCCCACCGGAATGTGGTTTCTTGGAATACGATAATCACTGGCTTAGTAGAATCGGGTAATCATGAGGAGGCCTTGGACATGTTCTTGCTGATGTGGGAGGAGATCTCAGATGGAGGGACCCGTACCTTTTCTGCTGCCATTCGGGCGTCCGCGGGATTGAGCATGGTGGGAGTTGGTAGGCAGTTGCATTCCTTTGTGATTAAGATGGGTTTTGTTGATGACATATTCGTCTCATGCGCTCTAATTGATATGTACTGCAAGTGTGGATGCGTTCGAGAAGCTCAATGGGTTTTTGATGAAATGCCTGAAAAATCAGTTGTTGGGTGGAACACGATCATCGCCGGTTATGGCCTCAATGGATATAGCGAAGAAGCCCTGGAATTGTATTGTGAAATGAGAAGGTCAGGCGTCATGATAGACCATTTCACTTACTCTATTATTTTCAGGATTTGTGCACGCTTGGCCTCACTTGAACATGCAAGGCAAGCGCATGCCAGTCTAGTTCGGAATGGTTTTGGAACGGATCTTGTAGCAAACACTGCCCTTGTAGATCTTTACTGCAAGTGGGGGAGGATGGAAGATGCAAGGCATGTATTTGATAAGATGGCCCGGAAGAATGTTATATCCTGGAATGCCCTCATTGGAGGATATGGAAATCATGGAAGAGGTGAGGAGGCCATTCAAATGTTTGAAACTATGTTGGAAGAGGGAATGGTTCCAAACCATGTTACTTTTCTTGCTGTGCTCACAGCTTACTGCAATTCGGGTTTGATTGATAAAGGGTGGGAATTGTTTGAAACAATGGCTGATGATTACAATATTAAGCCACGAGCAATGCATTATGCCTGTATGATAGAGTTGTTGGGTCGTGAAGGTCTCCTGGAGGAAGCTCTTGATCTAATAAAGGAAGCTCCTTTCAGCCCTACTACTAACATGTGGGGAGCACTGCTCACTGCTTCTAGAATGCATAAAAACTTGGAGCTTGCAAGGTTTGCTGCAGAGAAGCTCGTCAAATTGGAGTCTGGAAAAATAGGCAACTATATCGTCCTCTTGAATATTTATACAAGTTCCGGTAGGTTGGACGAAGCCGCGAAAGTGTTAGAAGCCATGAAGAGGAATGGAATAAGATTATATCCTGCTTGTAGCTGGATAGAGGTCAACAAGCAGCCCTTTCAGTTTCTTTTTGAAGATAGATCCCATTCTCAAACCGAGGAGATCTATAAAAAAATAGATGAGTTGATGTTGGAGATTGAAAAACTCGGTTATTCCCCTGGTGGGAAAACTTGGCTTCCTGATGTAAGGGAGCATGAACAGAGGATGCCTAAGTACCACAGTGAGAAGCTAGCAATTGCCTTTGGGCTCATCAGTACGCCGGCATCTACCTCGTTACAAGTAGTACAGAGCCATCGTATATGCGGTGATTGTCATAAAGTGATTAAGTTTTTTTCACTTGTTACGGACAGGGATTTAGTTGTAAGGGATTCTAGCAGGTTCCATCATTTCAGAAAAGGTGTTTGTTCGTGTGGTGACTACTGGTAATGCTCATCTATGCTGGTGGTACGGGCACATAGAATTGCATATACTTCAGGATGACTAGAAAAGCTTCTACATAAGCCATGCTTCATCTGCATGTAAAGTAAATAATGAAGTCCTTTTAGTTTTCCATTTTTGTACTTTGTTGACTTCTGTAAACACATTGTTGCCTTGATTGGGATTATAAAATATCTAATATGGGTTTTATTGGAAGAGCGCGAGGATAGTACGAGATCAGGTGCACTTAAATAACCTCTGTATCGTCATTTTTCCCATGCCAATCAGTCCAAAACAGATAGGTCTGCTGGGCTTTGTTTGTTTTGGGACACATATTTGATACAGGCAGTGCATACATGCTATTAGCATTCAATTCAAATGTATATGCCTATGATATGAACAGAAATAAAACTTGCCGGAATCCTGAGAAGAGAAGAATGAAATCAAATAACCACATAGGCTCGAAGAGGGCTTATATAAGCAGCCACCCACTTAAAATATGTGTCCTCGACATGCGTTTTAAAAAAAAACATGTGAAAATTACATTTAGTAAATTAAGATAAATGAAATAGGATGAGTGCATTAATTTGTGATGAAAAATTTTCAAATAGGCCTAAAGTATTCTAATATGAACGAGAAAGTTCATCTTGTATTTAGAATGCTTCAATATATGATTGTTTTATGGCTACTGTGGAGAAAGGATGAGAGAATGCGATAACTTGATTTACTCAAGAGGTATAGGGGTTCTTATTCAGGTTGAAATCCTAGAGCACTCAAACGGGAAATTACATAAAGAGCCCCACAATGTCACAACTAAATAAGATAAAACATAAAGTTGTCTTTGACACTCTCCTTCAAGTTGGAACATATCTGTCGATCATGCCCAACTTGGAGATTATCCACGAGAGATGCTTCTTTGGTAGAGCCTTTGTGAATGTGTCTGCAAGCCGAAAGTCAGCCGGAATGTGTGTAGTAGTAATCTTCCCTCCTCGTACGACATCACGAACAAAGTGAATGTCAATCTCTATGTGCTTGGTCCTCATGAAACACATGGTTCATCTCAACGTATGTAGCAGATTTGTTATTACAATATAGAGGAACAATAGCAGCAACATCAATACCAAGTTCTTGTAGAAAAGAGAGTAACAAGTAATCTCATAGGTAGCTTGAGCCATCACCATGTATTATGCCTCTGCATTGGATCTGGAGACTGCACCATGCTTCTTGCTTAACCAAGTGTCAATATTTCCTCCAACCATCACAACATATCATGTAGTGGAGCGACGATCCTAAGGTGCACTAGTAATCTAAATCAGCATATGCAGCTAAATCAGTATGGCCATTGGCCCCACGAAAGAGGCCTCATCCTGGTGATTCCTTCAAGTAGCGCAGATCTGAAAATACCCTATCAATGACTGTAATATGGCTACTCCATGTGTTGGTCGGCTCTGCTCATGGCATAAAATACATATGGTCTAGTAACCAATAAGGTAAAGTAGTTTACACTTTGCCCACCAGGCTTATGTACCATGTAGTATCTCCAAAAACAAGATCAGATGATGTAGGGTGCTTCCTCTAGTCTGCATGGATACCAGAAGGCTTGCATCTAAGTACTCCGCCTCGGTCAGGATGTGCACGCAATACTCCCTCTATGAGAGGTGAAGTCCCTTCATAGTGTGTATCACTTCTATGCCAAGGAAGTAGTGAAGTTGACCAAGGTCCTTCGTGACAAATATCTTCTGAACGAAAGCCTTTGTCTCTAGTATGTCTTCATTATCATCACTTGTGACAACCATATCATCAACATAAACTGAAAGTGTGAAAGTACCAGTGGGTCATCTTATGACCAAACAGAGTAGTCGGATGTTGTTCTCTGAAGTCCAAGAGTGTTGATCTTAATAGTGAGTCTGTCAAGCCATGCCCGAGGATTGTGCTTTAGTCCATATATTGTCTTGTGAAGTCGACACACACACTCTCTCCCTCGACTTCGTAGCCAAGAGGCTGCATCATGCAAACCTCCTCCTCAAGATTGCCCTACATGAAGGCATTCTTCACATCAAGTTGAAAGATAAACCATCCCTTGTTTTCAGCCACCGAAAGAACAATGTGAATAGAGCCCATTTGCGCTACCGAGGAGAAGGTCCTGAAGTAGTCAACCCCATAAGAGAGTGTAAAACCTTTAGCAACCAACCATGCTTTTAATATGTCAATGAACTCATCAAGTGATTGTTTGATCGTGAAGACCTATCTGCAAGCCACATGTCGAATTCCAAGGGGGCATGGTACAAGCTCATGTGTTCCCCTAGATGCGAGAGCATCCATTTCCTCATTCATTGCATGTAGTCAGCCATAATCCTGTAAAGCACTATGATAATCTCTAGGAATAAATCGTCATGATAGAATCTGCATATCTCTTGTCAGAGCATGATAAGTTAGCAATAGAACTGAAACGAGATATATGGTGAAAGGTACGTTGCCTTTTAGTTCTACGGAGAGCTATAGGAAGCTCTTGAGGAGCATCCGTGGTGACAATGATAGGGGAACTTGAAGATGACATGTCATCCTACAAAAAGGAACATGCATATGCACATGATTAGGCATAAATGTTTGCTTGCGCTTATACACAATTGGTAGTGGAGGAAGATGCAAAGGAATATCCATGACATAGATACAAAGGAATATCCATGACATACTAAATATCCATGACAGACTATGTAAAGAAACAAGTATTTTCAAAGAAGGTAACATCCACAAAAAGTAGTATCGGTGCCCAACATGTTCATAGTATATGTAACCCTTCTATGTGCAAGAGTAGCCAAGAAAGATACATTTGATCGTCCTAGGTAATAATATATCAACAATATGAAAATTATGGAAGAAAACTATAATACTAAAGATTCTTAGACGTAATGGGAAGGACAATTCATTAGGATAGAGTAACGCGAAAGGAGTGAACCTATTTAGGATCGAAAATGGGATCTTGTTGATAAGATGGATGACAATAAGAATGACATCATCCCAATAGGTTTTCAAAACCTTCATTTGAGTGAGAACGGATCGGACAATGTCTAGAAGATTTCTATGTTTTCGTTTCGCTACCCCCATTTTGTTGAGAGGTATACTGAAGATGCGATTTTCGATGCGTTAAAAGTGTTCTTAAGCGTCATTGTGCGCGCATACGAAAACTAAGATAATCAGATAAATTTTTTATTCAACTACAATCCAACATATATTAAAATAGGTACAGAGCAAGTAGAGGATTGATCCATATGGACTCGGACATTTTACTTAAATCTTTATTCTATTTACAAAGGCATTTTTCACTTTATTGGCCCAGATGAAATCCTATTTTCTTTTTATTCTCAAAACCCTAAAATACATTGAAACTTATGAAATCCGATTCTAGACATCACAAGGATCACCCAAGAGCTTTCTGGGAATTTTTCAGATTTTTCCTGCTATTTTTGGTGATTTTGGGAAGTGTCAGGGGTATTTGTGTAATTTTTCAGAAACTTGAGGGCATGAATGTAAATAAAAACTTCAATAAGGATGTGATTGTAATTAATGAAAAGTTACTGAACATGAGCAAAAATTACCAATAAAAACGTTAATGGAAAATTTTCTAAATATAAAAAACTTTTAAGTAATTGTAGATAGGTCCTTGAAGGACTGGAAAGTAAATAAGAAAACATAACTATGAAAAATGCAATTTATCACATAATATAAAATTACAAAAGTGGAAAAATTGCATTAAATAAATGAAAGTTTAGCAGAATTGCGAATAGATCCAAAAACATAAAAAAATAAAGAAAAGTTTTAAAAAAATGCAAAGGGATCCCTGCGACCCCGTCTTCCTTTGAGGTGACGGGAGGAGCCACGTACGAAGGTGGCACTGCACAGAGGCAGCACGGGAGGAGTGGCGTAGGAGGTGGCATGGTGGACGGAGACACGACTGTCATCCGCTTTGGAGGAGAATGGTGAGGGGGAGCGGCAGACGGAGGAGACGAGGAGGAAGGCGACGGGCGATGGTGGAGACAGACTTGTAATGGGTTCTTCTCCATCATCGATGATCCATATCCATGGTCGAATCTCCCCTCCCTTTATAGCCACCATCACCCGCATCGGTTACTAAGGAGAGAAGAAAAGGAGGCGCACCATTGCACGCGGCGGGGAGAGGAAGCGACGAGGGTGCGGTGGGTGCACCTACGCCGTGGGCGGTTGGAGGTCGAAGGGGCTGACGTTAGTGATGATGTTAGCACCCTTTTTATTTTTTTGAAATGCTGATATCGGCATGACACCAACTATTTTTTTCATCTAGTAATTTTTTTTTCAAATGTTGAAGATTGTTGAGATAATTCCTATATTTAGATAATTCCAGTTTTTTTTTGCTTTATCCTTTGTAATCCCTTATTTATCCTTTCCTCTTTTTGTATTTTATCCAATGGGTTTTTCTCCTATATAAGAGAACCCTTGGGTCTTTCATAATTTATCTTAGTTTATCCCTTTAACATGGTATCAGAGCCTCGTTCCTATCCCTAAATTTAACCTCTCCCGTAATGGCGGCGCCTGTATCCTCAGGACTCTTCGGCGATGGCGCTCCTCCCCTGCGCGCCTCCCCTGCGCATCTCCTCTAAGATCGGCGGCGCCTCGCCCACGTCCCGCGCAACCTGTGCGTGCGCATTCGCCCCCTTAGCGCGTGCAACCTCCCGCGAGGCGCAGTGCATCTCCACAGCCCGCCCCTGCGCGAGGCCCTGTGCGCGCCTACTCGCCCAGCGTGCCCCTGCTCGAAGCCCCTATGGCGTAGGGCTCTCGCACGACCACTCGCCCCTGCGCAGGCACTCGGTCCCCTACCCCGTCGACCCTGTGCGCGAGGCCCAAGCCTCCCTTCTCCATTTCACCGCCGCCGTCTCTATGGCGCAGGGACTGCAGGTCAGCAGCTCCAGGCGCTTGCTGTGCCCCACCACGCAGGCACCCCACCGCCCAAGCACCCTCGTGACTCCTGTGCCGGCACTTGCTTCGTGGACTGCTTGTGAGTCAGTTTATTTTAGAGGTGGTTTTGAACAGATTTGACATCGTTAAATCATATTTTGTTCGGCAAGCATCACGGGTTACTAAGGATGATTGTTTGATCCTTCCTGTAATTCTACAAAATCATTTATAACAGTATATTACCCAGTTAGAGTCTGTCATTTGGCAAGTTTATCATCATGTCTGACAATAAGGGTGACATCTTCTCGTCCGGAGCCTTTAAGGGTCCGGCACCCATCGTTAAGATGGATGGGACCAACTATGAGTTATGGTCTATGCAGTTTCTCACCCTCATGCAGTGCAACAATAAGGAGCACATATTAACAGACCCAGAGCCAACAGATAAGACTGGGGCAAATTCTTCCTGGAAGCAAGATGATGCGTACGCACGAGTATGGCTTTGTGGGACACTTACTACGGAAATAGCAAATGATATCCTGAATCAGCCCACTGCCAAGGCAATGTGGGATACTTTGGCATCCACTTATGCACAAGCAAATAATGAAACCAAAATCCTTCAACTGCAGTTTGATATTTACAACTCCAAGCAGAATGGTCGCCCTCTGCATGTCTACTACTCTTCATTGCGTGGCATGTTTGAAAAACTTCATAGCTACATGCCTATTACGACGTCTGCTGAACAACAAAAGACATATAGAAACTCCACGATGGTTGGAGTTTTCATGGCCGGACTTGATGCAGAATATGAGGCTGCACGTGCCCATCTTCTTACTGGAGCAACCATTCCTCCTATAGAGGAGGCCTATAGTCGTCTCAGCCGACTCAACATCCCTTCGACAACTACGCCTTCGCATTCCTCAGCAATGGCAATCTCTCGTGGTCGAGGTAGGGCGATCCAGTTCAGAGGACGCGCATCTCGAGGAAGAGGCGGTGGACGCCAACGTGGGCCTTGCACCTATTGCCGCAAGCCTGGACATTTAGAGGATACATGCTATCAGAAGCATGGCTATCCCGTTTCTGGTCAAGCAGCAGAGCAGATTGTGTCTCCCCAGGCCGATCCTCGCCTGGATGATATTGTCTCTCGTATTAGAGAGATTGTGACTCCTAGTACTAACACCATCGCAGATACCGCTACAGCAGCCAGAGCATCTTCGAGCTCCTCAGGTATCACTTATGCCTTTACTGGTAGTATGAATGCAGACATAACAGAATGGATTGTGGACTCTGGTGCATTGCACCATTTATGTGGAGACAAAATGCAACTAAAATCCTACAGAGCAATACCACCTGGCAGATGGGTCGTCATTGCTAATGGCGACCACTTACCCGTTACAGGACAGGGGGAGGTGCAGTTGACACCATCCATGCGTCTGAAGAATGTCTTATATGCTCCTGCTTTTCAGATGAATTTACTTTCTATTAGTCAGATCACTAAGGATCTGCATTGTCGTGCCATCTTTGACCCTTCATCTCTTGTGTTTCAGGACATACTCACGGGCAGGATGATTGGAAGTGGCCATGAGCAGCGGGGACTTTACAGACTGGTCCAACCTCCTCATGCGAGTTCTTCTATTATACCTACTGGACCAGTCTCTCCTTATTTATGGCACCTTAGGTTTGGACATCTTCCTCTGCAGAAGTTATGTCATGTTCTCCCTCAGATTTCTACGAGATCCTCCTTTCATTGTGAAGCATGCCAACTTGGGAAGCATCACCGTTCTTCATTTCCATCCCGTCAGAGTCGGAGCAGCTCTCAGCTATTTGAGCTTCTTCATTTAGACATTTGGGGTCCTAGTCGTGTTCCTGATCTCCAAGGACATCGTTTTTATCTAGTAGCGGTCGATGATTTTTCTAGACTTTCTTGGGTTTTTTTATTGAAAAATAAGTCTGAGGCTGGATCCACTATCAAGTATTTTATTAAAGAAATAAAGAATATATTTTGTGCCAATATCAAGTATATTCGGTCTGACAATGCCTTGGAATTTTGTACCTTACATCTTTCTGAGTTTCTTAAATCCCATGGCATTGTTCACCAGACTTCATGTGTCTACACTTCCCAGCAGAACGGTGTTGCCGAGCGCAAACACCGTCACTTACTTGATGTGACCAGAACATTGTTGATACAGAGTCGTGCTCCTCATTCTTACTGGGGTGATGCTGTCCTTACTGCTTGTTATCTGGTAAACCGTATGCCCTCGTCCGTGTTAGGAGAGAAGGTTCCTTACTCGATTGCGTTTCCCGAGAAGGATCTCTTCTCTCTTACACCTCGTGTATTTGGATCTGTTGCCTTTGTTCATGATGTCTCTCCAGGGCGTGACAAGTTCTCTCCTAGAGCTATCAAGTGTATATTTGTTGGCTATTCTCGTACCCAAAAGGGATACCGCTGCTTTAATCCATTGAGCCAGAAATATTTTGTTAGTGTTGATGTTACTTTCTTTGAGTCGGTCATGTGTTTTTCTCCTAAAGGTGACAAACTTAATCCATCTGACTCTGAGAATGAGATTTACATTCCTCCTCCTCCTCCAGTTTCTTCACCTTCACCTCCTCCTCCTCCACCACCTCCACCACCTCCGCTGGTTCAGTTCTTGCCTCGTAATATTCCTCGCAAACCTCGCCCTGTTCGCCCTGCTCACAAGCCTTGCCCCATCATCCAGCACGCCCCAGGTATGTAATGAGCATATTATTTCCACTGACAGTACTACTGAATTACCTGTACAACAGGAGGAGCAGATACCCTCTCAAGAGGGAAATATACAGGCCCATGACTTGGCAGATGATCTTGATATACCAATTGCTCTGCGAAAACCGAAACGAACATGTGCTACTTACCCTCTCGCAGCCCAGATTTCTTTGAATAGGTTGTCAGAGGATTTCAAGAGATTTACACTAGCACTATCAGCCGTACAGATACCGCAAACGTATCAGGAGGCTCTCAAAGATAGTCAATGGAGGTTAGCCATGGAAGAGGAGATGGCTGCGCTACAGTCACGTGGTACATGGAGTCTTGTTTCTGCTCCTATTGATGCATCAATTGTGGGATGCAAATGGGTGTTTACTGTGAAACACCGTCCAGATGGGAGTGTGGATCGCTATAAGGCGAGACTTGTGGCAAGAGGGTTTACCCAGACATATGGGGTAGACTATCACGATACTTTCTCCCCAGTTGCCAGGCATTCTACTTTACGTATTCTGCTTGCTATTGCTGTAACACGAGATTGGCCTCTTTATCAGCTTGATGTGAAAAATGCATTCCTCTATGGTGACTTACAGGAGGAGGTCTACATGCAGCAGCCACCTAGGTTCACTGCTGAGGGGGAGTGTCATAAGGTGTGCAAGTTACACAAGGCTATCTATGGCCTCAAGCAGAGTCCAAGAGCATGGTTCCAAAAGCTCTCGGACTTGATAGAGCAGCGGGGGTTTGTGAGATCAACTGCAGATCATTCCTTGTTTATATAGAAGATCCATAGAGGTATTACAGTCATCCTTGTTTATGTTGATGACATTATTATTACAGGGGATGACGAGCAGGGCATTCAGGATACCAAGGACTTCCTAGGTCAGCAATTTGTGACCAAGGACCTTGGACATTTACGTTACTTTCTTGGAATAGAGTTCGCCAGGAATCAACGGGGTCTTGTAATGACCCAAAGAAAATATGTTATAGATCTTCTCTCAGAGACAGGCATGGCAGATTGCAGACCTGCCACTACTCCGCTTGACCCAAGCATGAAGTTATATGATGATGATACTGAGGAAGTCGATAAGAGAAGATACAGAGAGCTGGTTGGCAAGCTAATATATATAACTATTACCAGGCCCGACATAGCTTTTGCAGTAAGCAAAGTAAGTCAATTTATGGAGCAGCCCAGACAGACACATATGGATGCAGTCCATATGATTCTAAGATACTTGAAGACGTCACCTGGTACTGGACTTCTTTTCAGCAGAGGCACATCTCTATCAATAACAGCATGCGCAGATGCAGATTATGCTGGGTGTCCAAAAGATAGAAAGTCTACATCTGGATTTGCTGTGTTCATAGGAAATTCTCTTGTTTCATGGAAAAGTAAGAAGCAGACGGTAGTTGCTAGATCAAGTGCTGAATCAGAATACAGGGCTATGGCACAGGCTAGTACAGAAATGATGTGGGTCAGATCTGTTCTTACTGATCTAACTATAGAAGTACCTCTTCCCATGCATCTCCAGTGTGATAATCAGGCCGCTCTCTTCATTGCAAATAACCCAGCCTTTCATGAGAGGACGAAACACATAGAAGTGGATTGTCACTACACTCGTGACATGATACAGAAGGGTTTTATCACCACTACACATGTCAGCTCTGGAGACCATACAGCAGATATACTTACAAAGGCTCTAGCAAGAGGACCTTATCAGAAATGTTGTTCCAAGCTGAGTCTTATTGATATCTACGCTCCAGCTTGAGGGGGAGTGTTGAGATAATTCCTATATTTAGACAATTCCAGTTTTTTTGCTTTATCCTTTGTAATCCCTTATTTATCCTTTCCTCTTTTTGTATTTTATCCAATGGGTTTTTCTCCTATATAAGAGAACCCTTGGGTCTTTCATAATTTATCTTAGTTTATCCCTTTAACAAAGATGAAGGAGAGGCCTTTTGAGCCTCTTCTATGACATACCAGGAAAAAAATTAAAAATATTAAAAATACCAACATGGGCTTAGAGCTCATTTTTAAAAAAGATTTTTAAAATTGTCCTTTTATAATGAATAATAAAACAACTTTACATGAATGTCAATGCAATGAACACGGAAATTATAAAATGAAAATTATGCGTAAAACTAAAAATATGCAACTAAATACTCACGATTTTTGCTCAAGGTACAGAAATATGATAAATCGTCAATTCATCATAACCCCTACTTAACTTTTGCTAATTCTGAGCAAAACAATGATATGTAAAGATAAATAGAAAATAATCGAAGAATGCACAAAGAGGGTTTGCAGCATACACACCCACAAAGTCCTGAGATTTCAGCCAAGTCTAAACAAATAACGAACAAAGATTGATTCAATCTTTAGATTAATAATGTTTCAGACTCCTATTAGACTTAAACATTCTATTTGACAACCCTTGAGTTCTATCAACTTTAGTTGTTTCCATCTTTAGGTCAAGTCAGATCATTTCGATCAACATATATTCTCTTTAACCTTGAGTTGATTTTGAACTGCATGTGGAAGTTTTAGCTCTTCCCAATTTGTGAGACTAGTACATTGTATAACGTTAAGAATAGTACCAGGAGATTCACAAAATCTTAAGCCTCTTTTCTCCCTAAGTCCAGGCTTATTCTCATTTCACTTGAATCTGTCAGCAAAAAGAAGATGGATGCAAATTGTAGAGAACTTTGATTTTCAGGGGTTTTTCGGAGACTGTTTTGGTCCGTTGCTCTCATTTTTTTTCTTTTTTTGCAAAGCATACCCTGAGCCTCTTTGGCCTCTTTAACATTAGTAGCATCATTGGTATGCTACTTGACTTGTTTGTTAGAGTTGGGTTATTTGTGCAGAATTTTCTTTGGCAGATCTTTGCTTTGCATTTGAATTTATATTTTTGGATCAGGCATTCCTTATTGTGACTTTTAATGGGATTTTGTGGTATTGGATATCAAGAGTGTACATGTATAAAATATGACTTTTTGATACATTATACAAGGCAAGTTTTGCTAACGAACCCTAACTTATAGAGAATAAGTGGTTCCCAAACTTAGATCATTTGAATTTTGATTACCTGAAATTTAGAGTCACTCCTTTCCCGTGCTAGAGCTTAAAACAGTCCCCTTTACACACAAACTAAGTCGATCTAAGGTGTAATGTGCAATTTGTTCAATAATCAATCAAGAATAAAAGAGTGCTAAACCTACCAATATGATCTAATTAGACACAAACTTTGGTCACCGCAAAACTGGTAGAACTCGAAATTAAGTGTAACATAGACCTGAAGAAGTTGAATACTCAATCCTGAAGAAATCCCCTAAAATTAAGTGGATTAAAGTCTTCTTGGTTTAAGTTCGAAACTTGTAAAAACCAGACTTCTGAACTCAAAAGGTTAGGAGAAAACAAGGGAAAATTTGAGGGTTTTTACAGATTTTGCTTGTTTTTTTGAGAAAAATGGGGATCTTTGCAAAATTTTATGGGGTTTTCGGTATATGCAAAAAAAATGCAGAGATGATGCAAAAAATTATGATGATTTTTAAAAAAATTGTTTTTAATTGAAGCAAAAACTAATGCATGAAAAAAAATAAAAAAATGCATGAGATACAATGCACCCCCATACCTAGTTAGTGCCATGACCCATGGTGATAAAAGAGTGAAAAAGTGAGAAAACATGACTTAGAGAATGCAGTGCAAGCGATGAAAAATGCTTCTTCTTATTTTAATTGCTTTTGCCATTTTGTGTGGGTTGCCCCCATACTTAAGTTAAACTACAATGGTGATAAAAGAGATAAAAAATGCAAGCTAGAAAAATACGGGAGATAACTATGGGTTTTGGCCCACAATGTGCCGATTTTAACGCCCCTAGCCGGGCTCCAGGGTTAGGAATAACCCGTTTTTGAGTATGTGCATCATCTGTGTTTAGACAACTGTGATGATGCACAGAGTCTAGCTCAAGTGATTTGAAGGTGGATGGTCCAAGTGTGTGAAGATCTGGATGGGTGGGTGATATCGGTAGGATAAAACACATAGTGATTGGTGGTATCGATATGATGAAGGAAAAAACCCATCCTAGTGATGATTGGAGAGAGTAGAATTGGATATCAACAAAATCATTTTTCTTGAACATATCCAATAAATCCAAATTATTCTCACCCGTAAAATAATCAAGATCATCCGAAAAATCTAATGGTGGGTGGGTGGATTCATGTTCAACCAGATTCAATAATCTCTCCTGCTCTTGACCACATTGTGTATCCTCAATATCTTGTTGATTATGAAGACGGAATCAGTGTGATAGTCTCAGATGAAGTGCTTAGAGGGTGAATGACCATACAAGAAGGATTATCTTTTCTGGAGGCTGGGAGATTATGCGATCGTCTATGAGAGAGTCATCAGGGAGGACTTCCGATGTTTCATTAGGGGTGGAAGGCTGCTCGGTTTCGATTTCTCTCTCAAGCTCAAAATTCTCATCATTATTTTCAAGCTCAAAATTATTTTTGACTTCATTGTTGTGTTTTTCTTTGTGTTCATCCTCATCTTATAAACCCGGATTCAAAATCATTCTCAAATTCACTATCAATATCAATGTTGATATCAAATTCAAATATCCCTAGATTCATCATCAACGGATTCTGCATAGTCATTCTCAGATTCAAAAATATTCTCATATTCATATTCAACCTCATTTTCAAATCTATCCTCGACATCTGTTTCATTGTTATTATCAGATTCGTCTCTTAATCCATTGTTAGCTTCATTTTAGAACTTCATCATCCAAGAACCATAATATGAAGTCGAGGTCAAAAAATTGTCTAGACAACTCAGATAATTTGATTTTAATTTTGTCAGATGGAGGATGGATCATATTATGAGTTTCATAAGAATCACATGATTCATTGTAATCAACATATTTTATAGCCTCTAGCTTAACCTCATCATTAATAATTATTTTAGGCCACTCATCATCAGAACTTCCATCATTGTTCTCAATTGGAGATTTAATTTTTACTTGTTGTTCTTTGGAATTTCAATTAAAACATGATACGAACAATGTGGAAGAGGAATTACGTTAGTCACAAAAAAAATCATTGTGCTCGGAATCATGTTGAGCTAGAGCCTGGAAGAACTGGTATCCTAATTTATCCATTAAAAAATCTTCATTAATATGCTCAATTCGATATGGTTCCTCTCCAACAACTTGTGTTTGTTCTACACTATTTTTATTCTCATCAAAAATATCTTCATATTGTTCATGAAAATTTTCCTCGCTCATATTTATAAGTGATTATGTTTTCCAACTCATCCCAAGTGTCCAATCAGGTGATGATGTAGACCCATACCAAGATGTGGATGAGTCATACGTCCCCGAGTTGTACGATTCAACACCTGGAAAGGAGAAAAGTTAGAGTTGTAGATGGTCTTGAATTTGTCGGTTCTCGTATGGGTCGGGTTGATTTTCCCAAGCAGAGTTGGGTTGTATCCTAAAGTTTGATTGTGAACTGACGTAGCTCGGGTAATTTACCTCATAAGATGATGAATATTGTGAAGAGTAGTCTTGATATTGCAGTTCATAGTAAGCATATACTATTCATGTAAGAAGAGTTATGTTCAGTAGGATTCATTGCCTAAGGTGTCGTTCAGGTTACCCCCATTACCCCACTCTTTCTCTTTCCAAATGGGTCCCACATTTTCCCTTTTTTAATATATTAAATAAATTAATTTTATTCCATCTATTTCAATAAAAATAATATATTATACCATCATATCATCTAAAAATTATAAACTACTTCACTTCTACTCACTTTTCCAAACTCGAATACAATCACATCACAATAACTACTCAATTTTTCAAACTTCAATATAATCATATCACAATAAACTCACCTCCAGTTTAACCCTCTATCCAAACATCAAAACTCAAAAACGAGTTACCTGCTACCGATTTAATCCACCTAAACCCACATACCAAACACACCCTAAGAGATCACAAAACAAACACAAACAGGTTGTCATAGAAGCGGTTAACTTCTCAATTTTTTTCAGAAAAATCAAGCAAATAAAATAAAAGAATGTTTACAAACAATCCCCCTATACTTAGGAACAATCTTGCGACTTATCCAATCTCCTCACACTTCTGTTCTATCTTCCAAATCTAATCCCCCGTTCACGTTCGGTGCAGGTTGAATCATCCTCCATCCACCACCTTCGAGGAGGCTTTCTGTTCACCTCTCTGCAATCCGCAATAAGACCAAGCTAGGTGCTCGAGTCGTTGATTTTCCTTGCAGGACCTACAGGTTCGATGAATTTGAACAAATTAAGTTGCATCTGGAGGCATTGTAAGTCTGATCATCGGATCATCACCTGAAGACTTTGGGCATCATTGTTGTGCTCAATCAAAAGAGAAGAATAGAAATCCAATCGCAACTGTTAAGATCGATTCGTCCTCCATCGATTTATCCGTCCACGCATCATTAAGCAGCACAACACTGCGATCATATTCTCCCTTCCGGATCTGAACGTCGACTTCAGATCTGAGAAGCTCAGCTTTTTCTATTCGAACTGCCACCATTCGCCACGAAGCGTCGCCTAAGATCTGCAACAACCGCCGAGCTTGAATCCTTCTCCTTGCAGCGCCGCCGAGATTTGTACCAAAGAAACCGCCGATCGCAAGCCTGAATCTCAGCTTCGTATTAAAGGCGCAACCGCCTTGAACAGTTGCTCGCAGCTATGCAAACAACCGAGATCGAGTCTTCCGTCGCAAGGAACGAATAGGCGTAGAAAATTCAACGTCCAGATTGCAAGAGAACCATTGATCGCGTACTGATCGAACGGCTTGGATTGTGACACGCTTCCTTATCTAGACGCCCTCAAAGCAAGGGGCGTGGATCCTCTGCCGTAAGTGGATTGCAGCAGAATTGCAATCCACAGATGAAGGACACGTGGCCTTGAGGAGATCCAACGGTCCACACCCCACCCCCAGCCCCTCCTCTCCCGAATCTCTGCCCGCCTCTTGTCCCCGACCCCTCTCTCCCCCCGACCATCGCCGCCTCTCGTCCCGGCCAGTCCACCCAACTCCTCTCTCCCTCCTCCGATCGACGTTGTAGACATCGTGGCCAACCGTGTCGGCCGCCTCGGTGATGGAGAGGAGGAGGCCGTGCTGGCGCATAACGATGTGGGAGCAAGCGGCGACGAGGACATCGAACCAATCTCCGGCGCCGAACTCGTCATTGGTGACGTCGGAGATCATGCGGGAGACAAGGGCGGAGCGGGAGGGAGGGAGGTCGAGGCGGGAGGAGATATCGTCGATGGTCTGCTGGGCTCGGAGGAGCTTGGACTCGCGGTAGGAGAGCTCGGAACGGACGAGGAAGCTGTGGGCATGGTCGGCGGAGTCGAAGGACGCCTCCCCGCAGCTGCTACACTGCGCCATAGCGTCGCCCCCGGAGGGGAAGCCGACGAAACCGCGATGTCTACAACGTCGGTCAGAGGAGGGAGAGAGGAGTTGGGTGGACTGGCTGGGACGAGAGGCGGCGATGGTCGGTGGGAGAGAGGGGTCAGGGACGAGAGGCGGGTAGCGATTCGGGAGAGGAGGGGCTGGGGGCGGGGTGTCGGCCATTGGATCTCCTCAAGGCCACGTGTCCTTCATCCGTAGATTGAAGCAGAATCTGCTACAATCCACTTATGGCAGAGGATCCGCGCCCCAAAGCAAGACCACCACTTAAGGCACCTCACGCGCCGCGCCTCGCACATGAGGCGAACTAAAATTCTAGGAAACTTGCGTAAAAACTACACCCCGAACATTGTGCGTATTGCAAACAGATCCCGCTCCAGGGGTCATCACGTGTTAAGCACGTGATATTTGGGCTTTTTGCACGGAAGCTCCGAAACTTTTATTCTTTACAATCAAGCCCTCGACAGGGGAAGTCACACGATCCCGCACGTGAGATCTGAGTTTTTACCCTTCAAGTTCTGTGTATTTGCGCGATACCCCCTATTTCCAAAAAATAACATCTATACTCCTATACTATACATAATACTATAATTTTATAATACATACTAAATAAAATACAAAATATAATAAAATATAATAAAGTACGTATAAATACTGTATATTTTATTATATACAGTATAAAATCAGTTTTGAAAATTAAAAAGATTTTTATTTTTAATAAATCATTAATAATTACAAAAATATAATAAAGTTTAAAAATAATAAAAAAACACCATTAAAAATCTATTAAAAATTAACTTTAGTATATTCTACTATATTTTACACATGAAATCAAAAATAAAATAAAAATTACATACTAAAACCAATAATAATACAAAATGCATAAAAATTTCAAAAAATCATAACTAATTCAGGAAAATTCACACAAAAATGCACAACATATTCTTTTAAATATAATTTCACTACTTTCTAATAAAAATAAAAATAATATTTTCACCATGTTTACAATTTTAAAAATAAAAAATACTTTACAATTTTCAATAAAATTTCATTCTTCACCTTAAAAATAAATCAGATTCCATAAAAATCCTAAAATCATTTAAAAATTAATAAAAATAGGAAAACAACTTAAAACATAAAAGTAATAAAATAAAACCAAATAAAAATTACAAAACATTTTCTAAAATGAAAAAAATCATAATACTTAAAATCATACAAACAATATAAAATTCACAAAAATTTACTAAAAATCCAGAAAAGACCCTAAAAATAAATGAAAAATTAGAAAATCATAAAAATTTAATTTTTCTATAGTTCAACCCTAGTTCGCAATAGTTTGAATGACTGAAAGGATTTTTAAATATATGGAAACAAAGAATGTTGTAATGTGTTTTATATTATTTCTTGAAAAATTATTATATTTCTATAATTTTAACACAATAACTACATTTTTCCAAAATGAATACTGTTATAATGTGCAATTTTGTGCTTATGCATATCATTGTCAATATCTTTATATTCATTCTCAATTTACTATGATCTTTATGAGATGTCGAATAAGAGATATTATAAACTTACATCAAAAATAAATAATGAAATTTGATATGAAAAATTACAGCATTTTTGTATAATAAGATTGTCAATATAATAAATTTAATTCAATCTTATACCTTGATATTTAATTTCTCTTTATTATTTACATTGTAAAATACACCAATTATAAATGTGTACACCTATTTCAATGAGATGTTGGGCAAAATATTCTATACTTATTTTAAAAATAATAATCATATTTTCGATAAAATTAAATATACAACAACTATAGAATTTTATTATATATAAATTATATGCTTATTACTTGTATAAGTATTATGGAGTTATGGAGTTATTTACAAAATTAAAGTAGGAGAGTCTATAACTAAAATGGGAGGAGAGGGGAATAAATATGCAAAATCATCCGAAGGGACCTATCTCAAATGGACACCTCAAGTGTCGATTTGAAGACCACATTGCAAATCCACACTTGCGGTGTCGATTTGAGCTGGGCTCCCCAAATCAGCACCTCAGGTGTCATTTTTAAAATTTCCCTAGCATCCTATCTATTTAGTTAATTTTAATTATTTTAATAATTGTTAAAAAAAGTCTGTCGTATGAGGATTTTCTTGTCATTTTTTTATCATTGCTTTTCTTGTCATTTAAGTAGTCGCCAAATCGCACACATCCTGCCTTATGAGACTTTTCTCACCGTTTAAGAGAAGCATTTGAACAAGGAGCATAGTGTCGGAGTCACTTCACAGACCCGCGACAAACCATCTACCGCATACATCCATGTAACAAGGAAAACGGTAGATGGTTTTCCCTCGACCTTGACTGGTGTGCAAAGACAAACTATTTGCCATTTGATGCCTCTTTTGGGAAATATTTTTAAGGGTAATGGGTCCCCATCTATGGGTCCGATCCCAGAATAGGTCCCGATCTTTAAATTGTAACGATTCGGGTCCCAAGGTCATTAATATAAGGAACTTTTTGGGTCTAATGACAAGTATGCCATTATTTAAAAGTTGGAACCCAACCCCTATTTCCTTCCCAATAAAGGCATATTCGTCATGAACTCCAACATTTTCATTTCCTAAATGGTTCTGGGACCTGAATCGTTACAATTTAAAGATCGGGACTCATTCTGAGATCGGACCTATAGATGGGGACCCAAATTGTAATATACCTTATTTTTAGTGCATACCCATAATGTGAATAATTTCCATGGAAATTCCCCCCAAGGAAATATCTCGCATTTGGCAGCCGATCTAATGTGATATAATCGGCGTGTATACATAATTAATTTGCCTGATCGACATTTACACGTCGTGTTCAGATAATATGGTCCGTGTTTGTTCCTTGATGTGATTAGAGTCGACGCAGCAAATTACAAGTCGAATGTTATCTAACTAAGACGGGCATCAATCGACACAATTTAACGACGCGTATATACGTCCAAAAGCTCATTCCGGACGTTTATTTCTGCCTATTTCGACGTTTATTGCTGTTTTTGCGGCATACATATATAAACACGATCATTAATCCTTAAGTTTGGGCTTGAGCTTGGGTCTGACCTGGAGGCCTCCGGCATCCCGTGGGACGACCTCGTAGGGCATGTAAGTGCCCAAGATCTTATCCCACGCGACGAAGAAGGGCGCAGAGAAGTTGTACTTGCTGCCGTAGAGCTGGTGGTGGACGTCGTGGCATGCGGCGTTGTTCTCGAAGAGCAGGTGGAAGGGGTTGACGAAGGGCAGCCACATGCCGCAGTGGTCGTCGACGGTCTTGATGGTGGCGAGAGTGAAGAAGAAGACAGAGGTGCGGGGGGTCATGCCGGAAACGAAGAAGGCGATGGCGCCTCCGAGGGTCTCGGAGATGAGGCCCTCCCAGGGGGTGTTGTAGAGGGCTCCGTAGGCGTAGGGGACGACGAGGGTGTGGTGGGTGGCGTGGACGTGGCGGTAGAGGAAGGGGAAGCTGTGGTACGTCCGGTGCATCATGTACTCCCACGTGTCCAGTACCACCATCCCCACGAGGATCTGGATGCACGTCACCGCCCATGATCGGGGCCTTCTCGGCGCTCCCTTGTCGTCGCTCGTCAGCTGCATGCCATAATATATGTCATGATAATACTAGTGGTACATGAGATGAATACTAGTGGCATTAACAGATGAAGGACGACGTACGGAGTAGGCGAGGAGGACGGCGGCGGCTTGGCACGCCTGCTGAACCAACACCCCCTCACGACCTCCAACCTGCCGACGATGTTCTTCTCGTCCTCCGCGCCCTTGGGGTGCAGCCTCCTCTCCTCCATGCACGGGAGGCTGCCCAGCACCACGTACATCCCTGAGTATAACCAGTACGCTATCACCGGCACCACGACCCCCAGTATATCGTCCGATCCCCACTCCATCATCTTGGGAACGCGATCGACCTGGTCTTTTACACAACGAGAGGAAATGGGGTGTATTACAGATACGAGAAGTGGGAGAAGTGCGAAATATATTATGTGCCATAAATGTATAGGAAAGATCAAATTCAGTCAAAAAAGACTGGCTTTCCCATAAACATTGAGCTGCCTTTTTAAGGGGAAATGCCTTTTACATATATTATCTAAGCCTTATTTTGCTGCCTTGAGTGTGGAATAAGGTTTTTCGGTAAAATATCGTAATGAGGTATTACACTAAAATCCCGGTAAATATGTATAAATCATCTTTTATACATATATAATTAGCAATGAATGTCAAATCCATTGTTAAAGGTTCGCGTAAAAATGTTTTTTTCGTTGAATTATTCGTTGAAATCCATACCAATCGTTGATAAATTTAGCAATGATTAAAAAATAAAGTAACGAATCAAAACTGTTGTTATATGATTTTTTGTGAGGAATACAACAAATATTATTATTCATTGTGAAATTGAAGAAGTAAGCGTCAAATAATATTCATTATTATATATTAAACTACGGAAGATACAACAACGGATATTATATTATTCGTTGTATTAGATCAATTTTTTAGTGTGAATTAAACATCGCTAGTGAAATAGCAACATGAATGTATCATTCAACGAGTAATTCAAATATTAAAAATCACCTAGAAACAAATAAAATTGATCATTAGAAAATATTTATCTACCCATGATATAGAAACGAATTCCAAAATATTACGTCACTATAGACATTTTGTTGTATGAGTTTGTTAGCGTAAGAAGTGATTACATGTTTCCGCATTTCATATACCAACAAAGATAGACATTAATATTTATATATCCCATATGGATAGAAATATACCACGTCGCAATATAGTAGATTTTTCTTAGAATTTAGAAAGCGCTTGTTTGGTAGAAGAATAGGGGCTGAAATAAATCCTTCTTCTTTTCTTCCTTTAATTATCCGTATCCACTTCTTCATTCTTGCTCCCTTATTCCCCATTTTCCTTATTCCTTATTATCTACTCCGTTTTCTCCCTTTCTCTCTTTACATATTCCTTCCTTTTCCACTAACTTATAGCCATTATTCTTTATCCATCATGTACCAACCGAAAGGCGAATAACACTTACATACCTTTATTCCATCTTATTCCCCTTATTCTTGTCCTTCCAGCCAAAAATGAACAATGCTTATTCCAGATTATTCCCCACCATTATTCATGCTTATTCCAAAACCGAACAACCTTTGAGACAATTAAACCTCCAGTTTGATCGAGGCATTTTGAGTTCAAAATTTAGAGGGGTATTGGATACAAGAAAGCTGGAATCCCACACTAGAGAGTGCTGGAATCTCGCACTAGAGAGTGCAAGCAAGCTAGAGAGGTCGAGGCCATTGAGTTTGGTCGATCTCTATGCTAAAAACATGGATGCAATTAAGCTGGAATTTCACACTAGAAAGTGTCACTTCATTGGACACGTAAAGTATGGTATTGGATACCAACTTTGTGATCCTGAGACTCAAAATATATTTATTTATAGAGACGTCAAATTTTTGTAAGATGGATTCCTTAGAAGTCAAGAAAATAATGAAGTTAAAGAACTAATCGAATCAGTGAGACCGATGAGGTTCCTACACTAGAAACTGAAGAGATAGTTGGAAATGACATGATTGTACCTCTTAGAAAGAGTTCTAGGGTTGTAAGACAACCTGAAAGATACGAATTCATGTATCTAGAGAGTCTGATGATGATCCAACTTCATTTGATGAAGCTTTGGGTGATCGCGACAAGGACAGGTGGATGCTAGCAATGAAGTTTGAGATATACTCCACGCACAAGAATGGTGTATGGACCCTTGAAGATCCACCTAAAGGGGTCAAACCCATTGGGTGCAAATGGATCTTCAAGAGAAAGAGGGGACCTCATGGAAAGATGGAGACCTTTAAAGTACGGATTATAGCCAAGGATTACACACAGAGAGAAGGAATCAATTACGATGAGACATTTTCTCATGTGGCCATGCTCAAATCCTTCAGGGCATTGCTTGCCATAGCTGCACACCAAGACTATGACATCTACCAGATGGATGTCAAGATCGCTTTTCTCAATGAATACCTCGAAGAGGAAATCTACATGGAACAACCTTAGGTCTTCATAACTGAGGAAGAAAAAGTGTGCAAGCTAGAGAACTCCAACTATGAGCTCAAACAGGCTTCTTTTAGTTGGAACATCCGATTTAATGAAGCCATAAAGAGTTATGGTTTCATGCAAAATCGGGATGAGCCATTGATAAATCCCAGATTTATCAACTTAATTGATTATATTTATCTCTCTTGCTTAAGTTATTCAAAGAATTCATTGACTAATTAACACTAATTACTGACTATTGTGTTGTAAATAATTTACACTAATTATTATATATTAATATGGTGTACTATTTTATGCATTCATTTCATATTTAAAATAGCATAAAATTTAGAAAAATATTGTATATAAATAAAATAGCATAAAATAAAATAAAAATAGAAAAAAATAATAATAAAAAGAAAATTAAAGAAAATGGTTTTATATGGTCTTAAATTTTTAACTATGCATAGATAACCTTCGATCTCTTTAACTTTTCATGAAAGTCATAGATTTCATCGAGATCTGCAACTTTCATGTTCATATCTTGTTTTAATTCTCCATCTAATTAATTATTTTCTAAGTATTTTCGATTTTTTATATTTTCTTCATTTCAGATTGGCCTACGTGGCAATTTCTAATTACACCACGGGGTCGCTCCTGTATCATCACTCGCACCCTCATTTACACCGTATGATATTCTTTATTCCATCTCAACCGTTTGCTGGTCCACAGACCTGGACCATCTTATCTCTTTAATCACAACTAATCCAATCCATCCTTTAGCGCCTCGAACATGACCGCTTGATTGGGTCTGATCAAACGGTTCTAGAGGAGTTGTGTTCCTATCGAAACGAAGTTTGAGAGCTATGTTCCTATCATAACGAAGTGCAGGATTTGAGAGTTGATCTCAACCACTTATTCCGTCTACATGATGAGCGCAATACTCCTACTACATCTATCCCTGCCCAAGTTTAGGATAATCCCAATAGCCTGAACAAACCTTAGCAATAGCATTTATTAGATCAGGTATATTACTCAGATTTTCAACAGTATGGTCACGAGATCTCTCCATTTAATTATGTTAATCATATATCTCCCAGGAGTGGATGGACCGTGGTCGTACCTGATCGAGCTAATGACATGGATAGGACTAAATCTGAAGCCCAACATGAGGAGACTTCAGAGGAGGAGGATACCATGCATTTTCAGAAGGGGGAGATATCTAGATCAAGGAGGAGTTCGAGAATAAAGTAGCACACATCAGATTCAGAGTCTACGGAGGACCTTATATCTTCAGATGAGGAGAAGGCACATTCAGCAGGTAGTCCCCATCCTTTATTAGACAATTCAATTGTTATTCCAATTGTTAAAGATTCAAATGTGAAAAACTTAGCTTCTCGTAATAAAAAGCATGGTTTTGTTTATGATTCTGAGTCATCACACAATTCTTTGCCAATCCCTTTCTCTCGTGCTCTTACGACAGGAAAGCGCATCATTAAGAAGATTCAGAAAGATGATCCTGAAATAGTATGATTCTATAGAGAAATTTCATGGTTAAAGTGACATTTGATGAATATGTGGCTAGTCATCCTGCATTTCAAAAAAAAATGAAGTTGAGGTGCACACCTAGCAGAGTGATCATGAAGAAATCGAACAGTTACATCAAGACTCATGTTTTATCGGTTACCAAAATATTTTAACTCAAGAACCAGAAATTACCTCAGAAGAAGAGAGATTTGGGTGCACATTATGTGGTGAGTCATATTGATGGCATAGCGTTTGCACACACTCTTTTAGATAATGGTTCTTTGATCAATTTAATATCTTTTGCCTTATATGAAAAATTGAAGTTGGGACCTCGACATATATCTAGAGCGTTACTTCATTTTGCAAATAAATCAATGAAAAAGGCTAAGAGTATGGTCAAGAATGTCATTATTTTGATTGAGGAAAGGATTACAAAGTAGATTTTACTGTCCTTGATATGGATATCCCTCATCATTAGAGAATAGATCATCCTTAGGCGACCCTTCCTTAGGAAAACTGGAGCCTCATTTGATTACCATACATGGATGATGAAGTTCCGTTCTCATAAAGGAGAAGTGGAATTATTGCTGAAATAAATGAAATGGCAACAACCTGATTCCGAATCAAGTACTGAATTCTCTTCACTATCAGAGGCATATTGCAATGTAGTTAGCGCCATTGGGATCTAGGCTTAGAACCCAATAATACAAAGCGAGACTCTCTCATCCGGAGAGGACAGTGTATACAGAGCAGTTGTTGATACATTGCCAGAGTTCTTGGATTATGCAGCCCCTACTCCCTTGATGACGTAAAAGTCAATTTTGACTTGTTAGTTCCCCTTTCCTTGGAACGATTAAGGGATATAGATGATATGTCAGATGCGGCTTTGGCCGAATTACCATCTTTTTTTGGTGATTCGACTCCATATTCTTCAGTTCAATTGGAGGATAACATTGCAAATGATTCATCTCCACTATGCAACACAAATTTAGATTCAGTAGTATTCCAGCCTAATGTACTTGATGACTTATCTTTGCTAGAGTTGAAGCCACTACCTCCTACGCTCAAGTACTCTTTCCTTGTGAGATCAAAGAATAAGTTTCCTATCATCATTAGTTCTAGGTTGATTGTGGAACATGAAGCTATGTTGTTAGAAGTGTTAGAAAAGAACCGTAAGTCTATAGGATGGACAGTGTCGGATCTTATGGGTATAAATCTCATACTTTGTTCACACCATATCTTTGTGGAGGATAATGCCAAACCTTCATGTGAATTTCAGAGGAGACTTAATCCAAATCTTCAGGATGCAGTTAAAAAGGAGATAGAAAAATGGTGTGGTGTGTGGTTTACTTACCCAATCTCTGATTCCAAGTTGATGGCACCTTTACATATTGTCTCGAAGAAATCAGAGATTCAAATGATCACCAATGAGGAGGAAGTTGAGATTACGACACAAGTACCTACGTTGTGGCGTGTTTGTGTCGATTACATACGCCTGAATGTTGCGACCAAGAAAGAACACTTTCCCCTACCTTTTATTGATCATATTATGGAGATATTAGCATGGAAAAAGTTCTTATGTTTTCTTGATGGGTATTTTAGGTACAATTAAGTAAACATTGCTCCTGAGGATCAGGTTGATAAAGAGTTCTTAGAAAAAAGTGATGCCAACTGAGGAGGATGATTTATTAATAGAAGAATTAGATATTGAAGTACCTTTACCATTTCTTAAGGATGACCAGTCTTTGGATTTTCGCCTATCTTGTAAGTTGGGTCAACTTTCTTTGTCTAGTTTCTTTCTTCTAAGGAAAATTCAATAGTCTGTTGTAGGATATAAAGGGTTGGTTCTTCTTCCCATGTATTGAGGCTTCCTATGTAGATATAGATATTACTTTTGAGGAAGAATGGCATCATTCTAGAAGGTTGAAATTTCAAGTTGACGAAGATCTTTCGTACTCAGATTCTGAAGTGTTCTCTATTGGGAAGATGCAGTTGAAACATAAGGTTGACTATGATTTTAAACCTCGAAGATCCGATCTTTATTTTTAAGGAAAATCAAGATTGGATCTTCCTTAAAAATCCAATCTTGATTTTCCTACAAGACACCTCTGGGCTTACAAGAGGCCTACAAGACACCTCTGGGCTCTTCCCCCTTCAAGATGATCTATAGCAAAATGGTTTTATATGGTTTTTATAGTATTTAATTTTGAACTATATATAGATGATCTCTGATCTCTTTGTCATTTACATGAAAGTTGTAGATCTCATTGAGATATGCAACTTTTACATGGTTTTATATGACGTTTACATGTATAATGAGTAAATAGTGTATACTTATACATTATTATTTATTTATAAATAATAATAGTGCCGCCCAGTTTGTTCCCTGTGTTCAATACCCTATTCTACTTGTCCACTATGCGCACATATATTGCAGGGTTTATAATAAATTTTTATCCACATTTTTCCTTGCATTGCTTGTTGATTATTTGTCTTGTAGGTTAATTATTGAATTTAGTCGGATCTCGAGCGAGGTCACTTCATGTAGCTCACCTTGTGAGAGTGCACTCCATGAATTTGGGCTATTTCATTAATATTATGGAAATAACATGTTGTAGTCGGACAATCATGGATCAATCAAAACCCGCTAAATTAAATTAATCAGTGTAGGAGCAGTCAAATTTATTTTACTTGGGCAAGCTTAAGGTCGAACTCAACGAAGCCATTATCCCCTTAGGTCGATTTTAGATCATTTAGGTGTTGGATTTTTTAGGAGAATTTTTTCTAGATCCTTTAATACAAATAATGATGTGATGTAAATGTAGAATGACAATATTAAGGTCAAATTAGTCTAAAGTATAAATAATTATTATGAAAATAAGCTAAAGGCTATTTTCCCAATTTATGAAACGATAATTCCAGAACACAATTTTTATTTTTTTTAGGACATAAAATGCATGCATGAAAATGGATATTTTACAAGGGTTTGATTAAAAAATTTCATGCAAATGAAATGCAAAAATTATGAAAATTGGATGAAGGTTAAAAATGATGAAATCAAACTACTATATCTTTTAATTTTTGAATGCAAAATGATTTTTCATGAATTAAATATATGGACGAAGCGATTTCAATAAACTAATTTTAATCATTAACAAACCTAATTATTTTTAGAAATAAAATTATCCTAAATGTGTTCAACAAAGAGCTATCCAAGAAAATTTTCTAATATCAAAAAGCACTAAGTTTATAGATAATTAAAATTCATTTACTTTAATCACCTAGCAATTTTTTTCGAATTAGACATCCAAACGGTGCGATTTTTAGGCACATGTAAGAATACAGTTAATCCCAGTTATTATAATATTTGAGGAATTAGTTGAGCTACGAGTGATTTTCTATGCAATATTCAACCCAGAACGAGCAAAATATCAAAATTTTCACCAAATTAATTATGTTAAATCAACACACGATCATAAAAATACCATTCAATAACCAAGAACAAGTGAATTAATTGGTATATAACATGCAATTTTTGGAATTTAAAATGATAACAATTATGCTCTGAAATAATGTTTAAATACAAATGTCATAATGCAATTTACCAAAATAAAATTAAACAATGACAAACGTGCATAAGGGTTAAAGTTTTATTACCAATTGTTGACGTAGTATTTATGTAATTATCTCGCACGGAGGGTTGTGGCACATGTGTTGGTTTTATGGTGGGTGCTGATGCACAATTGTACAAGAAACTGTAGGTGTGCGTGCAATTTGTCCTCTCCCCGCATGCGTTGCATGTGATTGATGGTGGCTCAGGTGGCGCTTTGTCTTCTGCACACCATGTGGAGAGAGTTGACATCCTTGGGTTGACCAAAAGTTGTGGTTTGGGCAGGAGGCTCGGAGGACGAGGTGACGATCTATCTATCATTCGATGAGGATGGATGTGACCCCATCGATCAAGATCAGAGGTTATCTATTGCACAACGAGTTCCTTCTTCTTCTTCAATCAATGCAAGGCGGAGGGTGGTCGTGGTCAGATGTTGTCTGAAGGTGGACGCTTGGTGATTTGAGGGCTCCTCAGTGAGGTACGATTGCTCTGCTACTGAAGATGAAGTTGAGGTCCAACTCTCCCTCCGTCGACACACGACAAGTGGTGGGGTTGCTTCGATCGACCTGGAGCTTCTGAAGGTGGAACAGAGTAGGGTCTTGTCAAATTATGTACAAGGAAGAGGAGAGTAGACCAGTTGATACACGATCATTGTTTGGAGAAGGAGGAGTCCGTAAGTTATAGCTGCTCAAGGAAGAGTCACGAGGAGGGCCCTCGAAGATAAGGCTTACGTTATAGCTGCTCAAGGAAGAGTCACGAGGAGGGCCCTCGAAGATAAGGCTCGCGACAAAGATGAAGATCCTTGCAAATGCAATCGAATCAAGAAAAAAAAGATGAAGGAGGTGGAGGGTGGAGGTCATGTTTTCGGAGAAGATGGTAGACCTAAGGTTCGAATTCTTATAGAACTCGAAGTGGATTGGGCGATGAGGTTGCAATAGAGAATAAGGGGTGATCAGTCAGATGTTGAAGTATGGTTCAACTCAGATCAAAGGAGGATAAGAAGATGATTGAGAAGACACGATGGAGGGACATGGCAAAAGAGTAAGAAATCTAAGATAGACAAGAAATAGGGAAAGGGGGCTACCTGGAAGATCGAAGAATGGATGGAGGAGGTGCCTGGGGAAAGGAATCTTAGAGCCTCCCGGTCGTCCCTCACATGCATTGGCAAGGCGGAGCTGAGCATCTCGTGGCGGATATGCGACAACCCGAATTCATCACTCTAAATCTCATTTATTAATCTCAAATCCCTTAAAATCAACAGCATATCTTCATATATTCTGCATAATTAGCATTCATGCATGTTTTCATAAGGATTGCATTTTAATACAAATTTCTGCACAAAATAAGAAGCCAAAAATCCAAGCCAAAATTGACCTGTAAATAGCCTAACTTCCCCGATTTTTAGCTCATTCATGCTAACTCCGAATGACCCAAAACCACCTCCACTGTGTACATATCACTAACAAGAATAAATGAAAAATACAAAAAAAATAACTAGCCCAAATAAGTGGACCAAAAACCCAAACCCTAGTTTCAGGATTTCCGGACTAAAAACCCCATATTTTCCCCATCCAGTGTCCGTTTTGATCCTACTCACTTTTGAACTGATGTACATTCAATTACCTTCAAAACAAGACCATTCAAGTGAATCGGAGCTCATATGTGAAAGTTGAGTTTTGGGCCTCTTTTGTATATTGTGTATTTTAGCAGTTTTTGACCGATTATTTTATATATATATATATTATCAATTCATAAAAATCCAAAAAAAATAGATTAAGGTGTCTTTTATTTGTCTTTGATTTTTCCATATTTTTTCTGGATTTTTATCTGATCTAAAAATGACATAAAAATTACAAAACCCCAAAATCAAGGTGTTCTATGTACATGGGATATCCCAAAAATACCACTTTATGCAAATGTTTGATTTTGGTTTTGATGTCTTCATAAAAGTTGTAGATCTCATCGAGACGAGTAATTTTTATGAAGAAACTTTTTTGATCTGAGGTCATTTACTATTTATTTTTGATTTTACAAATTATTTATTTTATGAATTTTCTGGTGCTGACACGTGGCAGCACCTGGTGCCGTGTCAGCCATTTTTGGGCCTTTTTATTATTCATTTTTATAAAAAAAAATAAATAATAATAATAAAATAAATCAGATGCACGTGCGTCGCACGTGCCTCCCAAGCACGTGCTCCACAAGTGCTCGGCCATTCCCCTTTCTCCCCCACGTGGTTTAATTACGGTCGTCCGATCTCAGCCGATCGGACGGCCGCTGTGTTTCTTCCCCATCAGTCCTCCCTTCCTCTTTGGGAGCTCCGTCGCCGCCCCATGGATTTCTCCCCTCCTCCGCCACGAATCTCGCCGGTGGAATCCCTCGCCGAGATCTCGCGCCGCCTTCCGCAAATCTCCATCACCGATCCGATCCCCCCTTTCCATCCATAACTGAGCATCTAATCTCCAATCAAACCCTCGACCTCCGCAAATCCTTCTTCCATCTTCGACCGAGATCCCAACCTATTTAAGAAACCAAGCCTCCACCCCTCGTCTTCCATCCGCCGATTTCATCGCTAACGGGAAGGAACTCCATCACCGAGGTGACAGCTCCGTGTCTGGTCTCCTTCATCGAAGGTGTGGCGAGATCCGAGCCATCATCGACTCGTCGCAGCACCGCTCCAAGCTTCGCTGCTGAGCTCCGGTCTCCCCTACCGTCGAGCCCACGACTTCGACCATCAACGACTACTCTGCCTCTGTTCTTCGTCGACGACATCAACCACGCCCCTTCGTGCCGTCGTCTTCTTCGTAACTCCACGCCATCGACTTCAATGCCTGAGCTTCTCCGACCATCTTCATCACCTCCAACGCTTCGACTTCGCCAACCACACCATCTCCGCCTACTCCAGGGACCTCTGTGCCCCTCCGCCTCGCCACCGCCTCGACAACCACCGACAACGCCTCCTCTTGTCCGTGTGTCGGCCAGAGGAAGGCCGACACTCCTCTTCCTCCACCATCATCAGGGCGGTGGCAGCGCCCCTCCTCCGCCTCGTCCCTGCCTCAGGCCGGCACAGAGGCCGAGACCCCCACCACGTGCACGGCACGTGAGGGCGGGGGAATGTCACCCTGCTTCATCCCCCAGGTCATGTGCGGAGCACGTGACCGTGGGGTAAATTACGTCAACCCCCCTGGAAGATCCCTATATTATGCCAGAATTCCCCACTGACCAGGTCACGTGCGGCGCACGTGACTTGGGAAAATTTGCAGAAATACCCTCTAGGGTATAGGTATTTACATTTCAGCCTCCCCAATGCAGTTATTTCTTTATTTGTTTTACATTTATTTATTGCACTTATACACCTGTGTTTCCCCCAGTTTTGGATCTTTTTATTGCTGTATTTTATTTATCTAAAAATAGCATTTTGTTTGTTAATTAATTCTCTACACTTTGACATATTGTGGGCATTTCTGTAATTGATGGTTAATTAATAAATAATTGTTTTGTGGAAATTTATATATTTTGCCCAGTTCTTACTCTGAAATTCATAGTTGATTAATCATTGCTCTAAAAATCCACGAAAAATCACATTTTGTAGAGTTAATTGTGTTTAACATTGTGCCCAAAAAGATTTATGTTTGGGTGCATAATTTGCCCTGTAAAAATCATTTTGTATATTTCATTGTTTAATTTTTAATAGGTATTAAATCTCACATTTTCAAGATTTAGGATTTTTCGAAGATCACTCACCTAGTGATAGATCTTAAATAATTTTATCCCTTAAAAATAATTAGGTTTAATATTTATTATAATTAAATATTGAAATTCATCATGTTTGCATTTAAAAATTCATAAAAAAATTCATATTGTATCCTAAAATTCCAAAAAAATTACAGTGCATTCATTTTATCATAATTATCATCTCGGCCAAGTTTCGTATTTTTTGGGCATCGTTTGAACGTAGTTCACATTTTAGTCCCTAAAATAGGCCAAAATTGCATGAAACACCCTTTATTGCATTAAAAATTTCAAAAAAGACCGCCTTGAAAACAGTGTATGAATTTTGATAGACTTAAGTCTAGGTTGTTGCTTTGCCTCCTTGCGATCGACCTTGGGCTTGCCCAAGTAAAATAAAAATAAAACCACTTAATTAAAAATTGATCAAATTTTGTGTGGTTATTTTCTTGATCGTTTCCGATTGCCGCCTACAACGCATGAGATATCATTTATGCACGAACAGATAAAAACAACTTCTTAAAGCGACATTTCCGGATCCGTCAGATGGCGCCGTTGCCGGGGAGGCAAACGACTTAGATTTTTGTCTTAAAATTTACATTCGGTTTTCCGCATTCGGGTAGTCTGACCTCCGAATTTTTCATTGCAAATTCCACATTTTTTTCAGTATTTATTTTCTTGTTTTATCATTTTTTTGAGTCACTCTCTTACATTGTCTCTCTTATTTTTCTTGCGAGGTACTCAGCGTACGTGGAGCGGTTTCTCAAGACCGACGCAACTTCATCGACTTCCGTAATAGCCACAATTAAAATTAAGATCGAGTCGAGTCGTGAGAGAGCGTAGAGTCTAGGATTTATTTTTCTGAACTTTAATTTCTGTAATTAATTACTTGTACAGCGGTGTCCTCTTGGACTCTCGCGTATGTAAAAAGGCCTCTAACTTTATTCTGTGGTGTGTCGTGGCCTGTTTCACTCTCTGGTGAGGGTGGGGCCCGAATTGAGTGGCGATTAGGTTAGACCTGCACATACGACTCTCAGAGCATTTTTAATTTTTGATTGTGCTCGTAGGATCTTAAGCCACACTGCACTATTAATTGAGACGCGTCTAGATCGTTCAATTTAGCCAAAATTTAACTCATTTCTTCCCCGCTAATAGAACTTTCTGATTAGGTGCAGTTTTTCATTGGCTTGTATCTCATATAGAATAATTTTCAATTTCTGTCTAGCATCCCACATGGAGATTGCGAGGATTCACTGTAAGTCTTCTAACTGAGCATACATCATTGTTTTCACGTGCATCAGATTTTCTTGAATTTCTCCCTCTTGTTTTATCACATAATTCTAAAGGAAATTGGGACTGGACGGTAGACGTGTATTTTTGCTCACTTAAAATCTTCAGCGATCACCTAACTAAAATTGGGACTGCTAAATATAGTCGATTTTAAAATCATAAAATCAAGAATTTTTGCGGGAGAGTAACCCCGACCTTGGATGTTTTTATTTTTCTGAGTAAGCGAGAGACGACCCTTAAGGTTAGAACCAAGCTCCGATAATTTCATTCAGACTACTGATTTTAAAAACGATTAGCTACTTCTCAGTGAGGAATTCGGGTAACCGATTATCGGTCCGAACTTCCTTAGCAGAGTGGGTGGTTTAAAGGATACCGCGTAAGGCTCCGTCCTTCAGTAACACGGGTAGCTGTTTTACGGTCCGTACTTACACCTATACTGGCTGAAAGTGGATGCAACTAGTCGTACGAATTCGGGATAGTCTGTAACAAAATATCAGCACCTAACAGCTCGCTAAATTTTTTGCCAAGATTGATTTATCACCAACTAAAATTGAAAAGATAATAGCTGAACTCTTACAGCTTCATTGTGTGAGTTGGTGAATCCGGGGGTTTGACTTGGGTTTGCATTGGTGTGCGTGAACCGTTTTCGAAGACCAAAAGTCACACACTTAATAAAAATTCTTTTGACTATCCGTGCAAGCATCTCTCATCTCTTGATTTAAACATCATCATGGAACTTTTTCAAAATTTCAGATCCAACCCATTCTGTTTAACTCTTTCAAAAATAACTAAACAAGTATCCGAGAATCCATCAATGCTCTACTATGAAAATGAATTTATCTCGGTTAGGCCCAAATCCAATACATCATCTTCTTCTAATCCTCCAACATTTGCGGGAAACTTTCACCCGCAAATGAATTCAGCCACCTCATTGAATCCTTTCTCAAATCATCCAACCGCACATGATCACCTACCATCTTGGACTAAACTGTTTTATTCTCAGTTTCTCGCTAATGAAACATTTCAAGATCAAAATACCTTTGAATCTCAAGACTGGCTAAGAAACCAAACCCAGATGGAAAGACATGCACTTAATGATAATCAACATCGGATTGACCACGACAGACCCCTCATCATACATGATACTCATACAGAGGACTGGATTGACCTCTTAAAAACACATAAACCCTGTATGCTGACTCCACAATATCAAGGTCTGATCAATCATGATCAAAGGATTGATATCTACTCAGATCAAATACACATGCCTACACCATATGAGCAGCCTCCTTCCATAATTTTTAAGGAGAAATTTTCAGAAAATAATAATCATATGATGGATATTCCAAGAAACTCTTCTCCTACCACCTACAGGAAAATGGAAGATGAAATTATTGAACACATACCGACTGCTCTCATGATTGATCATGAACAGAATTTTGAGAATAATGTTTTGAGGATAAAAACTAGATTTGAATTGATGGAGGATATATTTCAAAAATTTACCGACCGAGTGATCTCATTCTATGGTGGATCGGATATAAAAATGAATGAGGAAAGGATTGGATCTCATGATGAAAATTTTGAGGATATTCAAAGACCTAGGGATGATTCTAACATCAATACTTCTGCTCATTATTCCCCTAGGAATGATTATGCCGCTGATCCATACTCTGAATATCAAGGCCCCTTCTCATCTCTGGAAAACACCACATCACCACACCACACAGAAATTACCAAAAAATGAAAATTTTGAAAATTAAAAAAAAATCAAAAGTCAAGAAAATTTTATAAAAATTGAGACCGAAGAAAATCTGAAGAACTTGGATCCTACTGTACGGGAATCACTGGAAAAACACTTGATTTTTGAACTTGCCATTATAAAGGCCATTGAACACTTCCCCGACCTTAAAAAAAATTTAATGGACAAATTAGTTGTCAAAAAGACGGGAAGGATTAGAACAAAAACAGAAAGACATATCTTGTCAATGGCCTCCTCCTTGGTGTTGAAGAGAAAAACCAAAAGCCACGTATGAAGCGGTTACCCAGATTTGACTGTGAGATCAAAGACATAATTTTCACCCATGCTCGAATTGATGACGATTCACCGATCAATATCCTCTCGACCTCTGTGTTGCACGAACTTAAACTCAGACCGATCAGGAAAATACAAGAGATTGTTCAATTGGCGGACCGATCAATAAAGCGACCGAGAGGAATCATTTCTGTCATCATGATATTCCAAGGTGCTCCGCTCAAAATGGAATTCACGATCATTGATATTGAGCATCAAGGAGAATTCACCCAGTCTCCAATTATTCTCGGAAAGCCATTTTTAGCATTGTCTAAGGCAATTATTGATTGTGAGACTCGGCAAATAATTTTCACAACATTGGAAGCACTTAGATCTGACAGTGTCTTTGAGAAACCACGATCTTATGAGGAAACCCATGAAGTCTCCGACAGCCGCAAATCTAAAGAGGTAGAAGAGCCCTACCCTGCAGATACACCTGAGGTAGCGATCGTTGATGAGACTACTGGTTTAGAGAATCTCCCCCTCCTCCATTCCCGGCTGCGCTCTCCATGGAAAATCGAGCATATGAATCATATGATCCGGAGACTTATGCATGGTCACACCCTGGGTCAACCTACGCTGATTACATGGATTACATCAACTTGACACAGGAATGCTCAAATGTCAAATCAATTGAGAATGAACATGCAGAGACTCCCCCCGGTATCTCAATTCTCGTGGATCTCAAAATAGACAAATCCTTCTACTACGATCCTGAAACATGCATGGCCGCACCCTGGAGCAACATACTCTGATTATCTTGACCAAATCCTCCCAAATCATGAGTGCACCAATAATCAGGAGACTAAGAACAAACATGCAGCCCAAACACCGACCAAGGAGAGGAATTCTAGTGGCTACTCATTTGGATACTCAAGTGAACCGACAGCTTCCCGAAACAAGAAAAAGAAAGTCAGATTTGACCTTTCGGAAGAGGCATCAGTTGATGATCCCTCATCAGGTCCGGAAAAGATAGTCTACATGAGTGAAGTCTGTTCGGCAGCTCTAAAGCCATATCTTCGAAAGGATCCAAAATTTGATTCTCATTGGACAACTCCCGTTCCTAATTATTACTCATCCAAAGCAGATGCTCCTACCTTCCACAAGTACACTGGAATCATTTCTTATGAGCTGAATGAGACCGGAGTTTCCAAATATTCATTTGAGGACAAATCGATTAATCTTAAGAAGGAACGAATTTTAAGGAAACAATTAAGGAAACAAAAAGACATGAATATCTGGAGTGTATCCACTTTCAAATACTATTCCTCTGAGGATAACTCTGATGATGTGTATCTTTCGACTGACTCAAATGTTTAATCTACTATCCATCATGATTTTTCTGAGGATGACATTGATAATAGTTGGGAATCATATACTTCATCTCCGTCTCATCATTACGATCTTCCACCACAGGCTCACAAAAAGATCAGTCGAAAACCGCCATAAATCATTGGCTTCCCAACCTCCCTCCCGACTACATCGGTCTTCTTGTACAGCTTCTTCCTCTACTTAGGCCAAGGCCTAAGTATAGGAGGGACCGATGCCATTTGTATATATACCATTTTCCCGCATCACACTCCTTCTCCCGATCGCTCCATTTCCACCTTTCTCTTATACTTAGGCTGACCAGAGCCTAAGTATAGGGGGAACCGACAACCACCTGTATATACTCTCCTCATTTACATATCCCGACCGCTTCTTTTTATGCTCTTCTTCTATACTTAGACTATTCACAGTCTAAGTATAGGGAGCGGGCCATTGTATATCAATTTTCCACTCTCTTACGCTTAGCCCGAGCTATGTCTTCTTTACGCTTCTTGTGCTCTGAGGACACAGCACTCGCTAAGTATAGGGAGGTCTGTATATATATTGTGTATATATTTTAGCCATACCTCGTACTTTCGCGTACGTCTATTTGTATTTACGGGTGGGTAATTAATAAAAAAACTACAAAATAAAAAAAAGATTTGCTAATAACACTGACTATGCCCAACATTTCTAAAAAAATGGCTTCTTATTCATTTTTGCATAAAAAAATCATAAAATGTGTCTGCATTTCATCCAGCATCACATTTGCATCTGTGAAAAGTCATCGGGTTCTGAACCGAGTTATGAGCCGAAACCGAGAGTGGTCTGGACTTGACCTTAATCCACCTAATTTTCAGAGGAACTTCACCGAGTAATAGGATTTTAGAAACTTCATGTCGTTGACTTAATTCTTTAAGTTCCACATGACATTGTGCAGAGTTTGACTCTTAGTGTCTAACCTGGTCTCTTCATTCTGGGTACAACTCTGGAATAAAGAATTAATTTGTACTCTCGCACTATGCACTTAGCTCAACTCAAACGGGATGTTCGAAGACTGTGTGAGTTTCTTTTCGGGTAGCGTGGAAATCTAAAGACCGGAGTACGTGTTGAAATAAAGCTTCGGAAATGGGATGGACGACTGGGCACAATTTTTTCTAAGACCCCAAAAAATGAATGGAAACAAAAGATTCTATATCCGCAGGAGCACAACAAGATCTAAGCATAACCACCAAAAATTTCAAGTACAAAGAAGCATTCTACCAAATAAATATCTGACCAAAAGGTCCAAGCTTCAAGAAACCTGCAGATCTTGGTGGAGACTCGGCTACACTGACCATCTTCACAAGGAGAGGTGACTACACTGGCCACCCTCCAGTTCTTTTCTCATTCTTCTAACTTCTCCCCCCAATTCAATTGTGAACACAATGCGACAGACCTTAGAAGGAAATACCTGACTCCCCGAGGACGAGTTACTGAAGAGGAGGTTTACGCGGTAGTCCGGCATTCTGGGTGGGAAGAGCTAAAACCTTTCACACACATGAGTCGGTTGTTCAATGTTCATAGGGTATGCTTTAGGAAGAGGTTTGATCTAAGATGACTTCTGAGCCGAAACTGTAGCAATGATATGTAGAACTTGAGGGCTATATATTTTAAAATTCTAAGTCTCACAGAAGTTCCGACAAACTATTAATCCAAAGGCTGAGTCTAGTTTTACTTTCACCTTCATCTCATGATCTTGGTATGTAATCCAATCTCATTTCACCTCATTGCATTTCTTTTTAATGCTCAGGGACGAGCATGCTTTAAGTATAGGAGGATGATGAATCCCGAATTCATCAATCTAAATCTCATTTATTAAGCTCAAATCCCTTAAAATCAACAGCATATCTTCATCTATTTTGCATAATTAGCATTCATGCATGTTTTCATAAGGATTGCATTTTAACACAAATTTCTGCACAAAATAAGAAGCCAAAAATCCAAACCAAAATTGACATGTAAATAGCCTAACTTCCCTGATTTTTAACTCATTCATGCTACTCCGAATGACCCAAAACCACCTCCACTATGTACATATCCCTAACAAGAATAAATGAAAAATACAAAAAAATAACTAACCCAAACAAGTGGACCAAAAACCCAAACCCTAGTTTCAGGATTTTCGAACTAAAAACCCCATATTTTCCGCATCCAGTGTCCGTTTTGATCCTACTCACTTTTGAACTGATGTACATTCAATTACCTTCAAAACAAGACAAAGTTCAAGTGAATAGGAGCTCATATGTGAAAGTTGAGTTTTGGGCCTTTTTTGTATATTGTATATTTTAATGGTTTTTGACCGATTATTTTATATATATATATATATATATATATATTATCAATTCATAAAAATCCAAAAAAATAGATTAAGGTGTCTTTATTTGTCTTTGATTTTTCCAGATTTTTTGTGGATTTTTATCTGATCTAAAAATGACATAAAAATTACAAAACCCCAAAATCAAGGTGTTCTATGTACATGGGATACCCCAAAAATACCACTTTGTGCAAATGATCGATTTTGGTTTTGATGTCTTCATGAAAGTTGTAGATCTCATCGAGACGAGTAATCTTTGTAAAGAAACTTCTTCGATCTGAGGTCATTTACTATTTATTTTTTATTTTACAAACTATTTATTTTATGAATTTTCTGGTAGTGCCGCCACGTGTCAGCCATTTTTGGGCCTTTTTATTATTCGTTTTATAATAAATAAATAAAATAATAATAAAAAAATAAAAAATAAATCAGACGCACATGCGTCGCACGTGCCTCCCAGGCACGTGCTCCGCACGTGCTCGGCCATTCCCCTTTCTCTCCCGCGTGGTTTAATCACGGCCGTCCGATCTCGACCGATCGGACGGCCGCTGTGTTTCTTCCCCATCAGTCCTCCCTTCCTCTTTGGGAGCTCCGCCGCCGCCCCATGGATTTCTCCCCTCCTCCGCCGCGAATCTCGCTGGTGGAATCCCTCGCCGAGATCTCGCGCCGCCTTCCGCAAATCTCCATCACTGGTTCGATCCCCCCTTTCCATCCATAGCTGAGCATCGAATCTCCAATCAAACCCTCGACCTCCGCAAATCCTTCTTCCATCTCCGACCGAGATCCCAACCTATTTAAGAAACCACCCGCCACCCCTCGTCTTCCATCCGCCGATTTCATCGCTAATGGGAAGGAACTCCATCACCGAGGTGACAGCTCCGTGTCCGGCCTCCTTCCTCGAAGGTGCGGCGAGATCCGAGCCGTCATCGACTCATCGCAGCACCGCTCCAAGCTTCGCTGCTGAGCTCCGATCTCCCCTACCGTCGAGCCCACGACTTCGACCATCAACGACTACTCCGCCTCTGTCCTTCGTCAACAACATCAACTACGCCCCTTCGCGTTGTCGTCTTCTTCGCAACTCCACGCCATCGACTTCAACGCCTGAGCTTCTCCGACCATCTTCATCGCCTCCAACGCTTCGACTTCGCCAACCACGCCGCCTCTGCCTACTCCAGGGACCTCTTTGCCCCTCCGCCTCGCCACCGCCTCGACAGCCACCGACAACGCCTCCTCTTGGCCGTGTGTCGGCCAGAGGAAGGCCGACACTCCTCTTCCCCCACCATCATCAGGGCGGTGGCAGCGCCCCTCCTCCGCCTCATCCCTGCCTTAGGCCGGCACAGAGGCCAAGACCCCCGCCACGTGCACGGCACGTGAGGGCAGGGGAACGTCACCCTTGCTTCAGCCCCCAGGTCACGTGCGGAGCACGAGACCGTGGGGTAAATTACGTCAAACCCCCTGGAAGATCCCCATATTACGCTAGAATTCCCCACCGACCAGGTCACGTACAGTGCACGTGACTTGGGAAATTTTGCAGAAATACCCTCTAGGGTATAGGTATTTACATTTCAGCCCCCACTACAGTTATTTCCTTATTTGTTTTACATTTATTTATTGCACTTATACCCATGTGTTTCCCCCATGTTTTGGACTTTTTATTGCAGTATTTTATTTATCTAAAAATAGCATTTTATTTGTTAATTAATTCTCTACACTTTGACATATTGTGGGCATTTCTGTGATTGATGGTTAATTAATAAATAATTGTTTTGTGAAAATTTACATATTTTGCCCAGGTCTTACTCTGAAATTCATAGTTGATTAATCATTGCTCTAAAAGTCCCCGAAAAATCACATTTTGTAGAGTTAATTGTGTTTAACATTGTGCCTAAAAAGATTTACGCTTGCATGCATAATTTTCCCTGTAAAAATCATTTTGCATATTTCATTGTTTAATTTTTAATAGGTATTAGATCTCACATTTTCGAGGTTTAGGATTTTTCTGAGATCATTCACCTAGTGATAGATCTTAGATAATTTTATCCCTTGAAAATAATTAGGTTTAATATTTATTATAATTAAATATTGAAATTCATTCTGTTTGCATTTAAAAATTCATAAAAAAATCATATTGCATCCTAAAATTCCAAAAAAATTACAGTGTATTCATTTTTCCATAATTATCATCTCGGCCAAGTTTCGTATTTTTCGGACATCGTTTGAACGTAGTTCGCATTTTAGTCCCTAAAATAAGCCAAAATTGCATGAAACACCCTTTATTGCATTAAAAAAATCTAAAAAAAAAGATTGCCTTGAAAACCGTGCACGAATTCTGATAGACTTAAGTCTAGGTTGTTCCTTTGCCTCCTTATGATCGACCTTGGGACTTGCCCAAGTAAAATAAACATAAAACCACTTAATTAAAAATTGATCAAATTTTGTGTGGTTATTTTCTTGATCGTTTCCGATTGCCGCCTACAACGCACGACATATCATTTACGCATGAACAGATAAAAACAACTTCTTAAAGCGGTATTTCTGGATCCGTCAATGGAGGTCCCTTGGATCTCGCCTGGCAAAGGCCTTGTTCTCTCTCTCTCTCTCATTGTCGAAGCTCGAGGTCTTGGCGCTCAAAGTGGAGGATGGGCCTTGAAGGTAGACGGTGATGGGTATTTTGATGCAAGAGAGGTGACTACGTGGAGGTACGGAAGGAGATCGAAGGTGGTGGGCTCAGTCTCAAGCGATGTGGAGGAGAAGTGTGGTGTGAGGCAAAGGTGGAGGCGTTCGATCAAGGAAGGCGGCTATGATTGGGAAGCAGAGGGGCCATTGCCACCCGAAGAAGACGTAGGATGGGGAATGGTTCTTGACCATTAGATCGGCCAAGATCAAATGACTAGATGAGGCCATGTGGAAAGATAAAATAAAAGAAAAATAAAATAAAAATAAAAAATAATATATGGGTTGTTGGATGACGCACCCGTTATCCATCATCCAACAATCCAGATAAGAGGGCGGGTGAAGAGTAAGTGGGAGTGCCACGTGTTGCTCCCACAAAAAATCGAAAATAAATTTATAAAATTAAAATAAAATAATAAGTGATTTCAAATAAAAATGTGATGTTCATAATTTTTTTGTCTCAATGAGATCTACAACTTTCATGAAGGAATCAAACTCAAAAGAAATCATCTGTATATGCGTGTTTTTGATGGTCCTCTATATACATAAAATACTCATTTTTAGGTTTTGTATTTTTTATGATTTAAATAAGAAAATTTCAAAATAAAAACAAAAAATATAAAATAAATATCTACACATGAATATAATTTTTCTATATTTTTAATAATTAAGAGAATAAAGGAATAAAATAAGGAGGGACTTATGTACATACCATAAATACATACTCAGAGTGATTCATTTTCTTTAATTTTTAATTGATCTTTTATTTATATTTTTATTCACTTTATTAAAATATAAATCAAAAATATAAATGAAAAGGAAATAAATCAAAAGGAGTTAATTATGTTCATAAAATAATAAGGTCAAAGTTAGACAATATATACAATATACAATGGGGGCCCAAAACTCAAGTTTCACATATTAATTCCGATTATTTTGAATTTGATCTTATTTTGTAGATAATTCAATGTACACTAATTCAAAAGTAAATGAGAGTTCATAGGAGATATGCGAAAGATATTTACATTTGCAACTTTTTGTCTCAAAACTAGGGCTTGGCTTTATTTGTCAAAGATACAGTATTTTTCTACTAATTTTCCTTTATCAAGGTTAGTAGTTAATTATGACATGGATAGATTACCTTTCATTCCATCAATGATAAGGTTATGATAGAGACAATTCAAGAACCAAAGCCAGAAGAGTCAATATCAGATGAGAGTGAGCTTACACCACATGAAACAAAAGACTGTGATTTTCTAGCAGAAATCAGAGACACAACACTATGGATGATTCTGAAACACGAGAATTCCTCTCCAATGTGAAAGGCATGGAAAGTACAATCGAATTTTCTCTGTCATTGAGGATGAGTTGTTTGTTGATGAGATAACTGAATTATTTGATGATCATCCATCCCAATCAAAACATGAAGAGTTCATTGCAGATATGTGTGATACATTGTATACAGAGACTAAAGTAACCATGGTGGACACAGTTGAAAGATCAGACATCAACCGCTTATGCAGTCGTCGGGGTTGCTACCAAGTTGATTCAGACCCCAACAGAGCTCAATCCATTACCATCAATTTTAAAGTATACTTCCTCATGGGAGAGCCAAACATGTTTTCGATCATTATTAATACACAATTGACTGACGATCAAGAATCTTGTTTGTTGAGGTTCTAGAAAGTGATAGTCTGGAAGATTTCGGATCTCCGAGGGATTAACCCGTCATTGTGAGCACACCATATCTACTTAGAAGAGGACAACAAGCCATCTTGGATAGTTCGACGTCGTCTGAAGCCTGATCTCCGTGAGGTTGTGATGAAAGAAATAATGAAATGGTGTGATGCACGTTTTTTCTACCCCATCTATGATTCTAAATGAGTAAGTATGTTACATGTGATTCTAAAGAAATCTAGAATTATGATTGTAACAAACGACAAAGGAAAGCAAATTTTGAATTGAGTACCTATTTCTTAACGCGTCTATGTAGATTATATATGCCTGAACTCAGCGACCAAGAAAGCTAATTTTCTGCTATCATTTATTGATCAAATTATCAAAAGACTGATAGGGAAAGAATATCTCTATTTCTTGTATGGATACTCTAGATACCATCAAGTTGCGATCACTCCTAAAGACCAAGAGAAGACTACCTTTACTTGTCGTTTGGGACATATACCTTTCGACGGATGCCATTTGGATTGTGCAATGTCCTCACTACATTCCAAAGGTGTATGTTGGTCATTTTTGTTAATATGATAGCTAGTTTCTTTGAGGCGTTCATAGATTATTTCTCATCCTGTGGATGCATCTTCAATAAATCTTGCTTATTTGGATCAACTACTTCAAAGATGTTGTGAAGTCAATCTAATACTCTCATGGGAAAAGAGTCACTTCATGGTAACCGAAAGAATTGTATTGGACCATACCGATAAAGGTAGATGTGATTGCCACACTCGTGCCACCGACTACACTGAGGCAGTTAAGGTATTTTCTTGGGCATGTCGGCTTCTACATATGATTCATTAAGGACTCCAGCAAGATTGCATGACCTTTAACTGAGCTTCTCGGCAATGAGACTGATTTTATTATAGATGACAAGGTTCTTCATTCCTTAAATCAGCTGAATGATTTAGTTACTCATGCACCTGTCCTACAACCACGTGATTGGTCACTTCCATTCGAAATCATGACCGACGCACTAGATTATGCTATTAGGGTTGTATTGGGACAGAGGCGGGATGGATTGTCATTTTCTATTGTTTTGCTATCAGAACATTAGATCATGCCCAGAAGAGTTACTCGGTTACATAGAAAGAGCTGCTAGCAATTTTGTTTGCTCTGGAAAGTACATATCACATTTGATTGGATCCAAGGTTATTGTTTATACAGACCTCTCTGCCATCAGATACCAATATAATTAGAAGGATGTTAAACCTCATCTCATACGTTGGATCATTCTACTCCAGAAGTTTACTTAGAAATATGAGATAAATCTGGAATAAAAAATGTGATGGAAAATTACCTTTCCAGAATTCTTGATGTAGATACTCCTAACCAGACTATTTTACATGTAATAGAGAGTTTCCCAGATGAGGCGATCCTTTCTGTCATCTCAATCTCATGCTACACTTATATTGTGAACTATATTGTCTCAAAGAGAGTTCCACAAGATTGACTGAAGCTAAAGGTTGACAAGTTCTTGTATGAAGCACATGTTTAATAGTGGAAGGATCCGGGTGCAGATTGCATCTAGAGAAGGTGCATTCCTCACGAGGAGTACACTAGTGTTCTGGATTATTGTCATAAACTAGAAGCGAGAAGACACCATTCGGAAGCATAAGTCAACAAAAGTTATTCAAAGTTGTTTTTGGTGGCACAACCGATTCTAAAATGGTTGAATATATCCTCATGTGAAAGGTTGTACTAACTGTCAGAAAATGGGTGGCACAATCGTTTCTAAGGATAAAACGACTTTGAAGTATATTAAGATATAAGATGTTCCTGACGCATGAGACATTAACTTCACGGGCCCCTTTCCTAATAGTCAGAGATTTGAATATATCATGCCCGTCATAGATTATGTCTGTCATTGGATGGAAGTTATCCCCACTCGACCCGTCGATAGTCGTATCGCGTGTTGCTTTCTTAAGGACAATATTATCTCGTGGTTTGAGATTTCGAAGATCCTTATTTCTGATGGGAGAATCCAATTTATCAACAAAGAAGTAAAGAATCTTGTGATGGAATACGACATAGAACATCGTGTCGCATCTCCTTACCACTAGCAAACCAATGGCTTAGTTGAGATTTCAAATCGGGAGATCAAAATGATTTTACAGAAGCTCATTCATCCTAATAGGAAGAACTAGTCTCAATTGCTTTGACTCAATTCTATGGGCTTATCGTACGATGTACAAGTCTCCACTGGGTATGGTGTACAAATCCTAATTGGAATGGAAATGAATTAGGAATTACAATGGAAGTAATCAAGACAAGAATGGAATTAACAATAGGAATCGAAATACTACAAGACATATTTCTTTCTTATGTTTGAAAGGGAAAAGAATAGAAAGAAGATAACCTTATTTTGATATATTTCATTAAGTAGAAAAAATAATCGGTATCCTCCACCTTATTTTTCATATAATTAATATATTTCATATAAGGATTCAACAATCAAATTTAAATGGAAAGTACTTTATTTTTTCCATACGATTGATATATTTGATATATCCATATCCGTACCGCTAGAATATTTTATTACCATATGTGTATCCATATCTAAAAAAGTTGAAAATGTTATGGGTGTATTCAAAAAAAATAAAAACACATTACCATATCCATATAGTATCCATTAAAATGTAACATGTATCCATGCCCCCTAAAAAAGATGGTATCCGTATTCACATCTATATGTGCAAAAAAAACATTTCCATGTCCATATATGTTTCCGCAAAAAATCCTCGTCCATGTCCATAATTGTATCCGCACAAAAATTTAAAATAAATATCCATATCCGTACATATGTTTGCTAGAATATAATCGATATAGGTATCTTAGAAACAACGGAAATTGCATCTGTATCCATATCCGTATTAGAAAAATCCCATATCCTTATTTATATCCATATCCGAAAAAAATAAAAAATACATATCCATGTTCATATATGTATTAAAAAAACCATATCTGATATATTTTATCAATATATGCAGGGACGAAGCTAGAAATTTTTACTTGGGGGGGCTAAATTATTGAGACTACACACTTACATATACACATACATACATACGTATAAATGGACGGATACATATACGGATATAGATATTACCGAATCCTTATCTTTTTTTGAATACGAATGCGGATATGGATATTGATGGATATTAAAACTATCGTACCATATCCCTAAAAAACGGATACGGATGTAAAACAGATACTGATCGCATACGAATAATGTTAGGAATACTCTATAGAATTGATTTAAAAATATATGAATTGGATGGAAAACACATGATGTAAATTTACTAAATGTGTTTGTATCATAAAAATTATACAACTATGGTAAAAGAAGGTATAGAATTATGTTATATATGATTAAATATAAATCCATGACTACATTTATATACGAAAACAGATATACAGATACGGATGTTTGCGGATATCAAAATGATATCAATATCCATATCCATTTCAAAATGGATATGAATGTGAAAAATTCTGTATAAAACAAATATGGTGGCATATCGGATATGGATATATCTGTAACTATTTGCATCCCTACATGTATAACATATAGTTCCCGTAAAACATACAAATGTTGATAATTAAATTATCATATTGAGATCATATTATTGATTTTTTTATTGAGAAATAAGAGTGGAAGAATTATATACAACTTATAAATAGGAGATGGGGGGGGGGGCTATTTTATACAACTTATTAACATTTATATTTAACTAGTGTATTTAAACCATATAATATTATTATTACATAACATATACTAATTACTTGTTGGGAGACATGGGGGGCCAAGCCCCCTCCCGCCCCCCTTGTCTCCGTCACTGAATATATGTATATATATCTGTAACTTATCCAATCTTTTACATCCATATATTTATATCCATGCCAATGTCTATATATCCATGTCTAAAAAATCATATCCATGTTGGTGTCCAAAAAATATCCAAATAAGAGAAACACATATCTATGTCGATAATAATATATTTGTAATGATGATGTACTAATTAAAAAATACCGAAGAGTACATTCACTAGCATTTGTAAGGAATGTAATTCTAATTCCTAGAGGGTACCTCGGAATGGCAATTCCTGTATACGAGGGAATCTGATTTTCTCTATAATCGTTATCCCTGTCTTAATATAAAGAAATGGAATCGATGGAGGAACAATGATTCCATCCTCTCCTATTCCCGCATGACAAACATGGCCTTATATTCACAGCCTCCGTAAGTTCGGAATATGGACCCAATTCGTAAATCCCCTTTATGATGGTGGATATATCGGAAACTGATTTGGGATACAAAACAACGGATGGCTGTCAAGTATATGCTGATTGCCCAAAGTCTTTGGATGCACGGTGAACATTTTCCTCCCCCTACTGTAACATGTTTCTGTGGAGGGCGAGACGGTAGAGGAGGAGGTCAAGGTGGAGGGCTAGGCAGAGGAGAAGAGAGCGTGGAAAGGCAAAGGGATGATGGTAGCCAGCGGTGCTGTAGGACGAGGGAGGAGGAGAGGGTTGCGGAGTAGGAGGGGGAGGTGCTGGGTGCCAGCGGTGGTGGTGGGGTGAGGGAGGAGGGACCGGATGAGGAGGATGTGTGGGGGAGTATTTGGACAGTTATATCCCTCTTAACCGCATCATGATTTGAAAAAATCATGGTTAAGTTCAACACATTTACGGCTGAAGTAACAGAAGAGCACAAGTGATAGAGCGACAATAAATCGAGAGGACAATTGATATTTCAAAAAATGAAGGAGCATAACAGATATTGTAATATCTTAGAGGCGTACAACTGATAAAAACCTAAAATTTTTTATTTATAGTGAGTGCTGGAAAAAAAAGAAAGATAAATGAACTCGAATACATTTTTATATCAAATTATACTAAAATAATTTGATAATTTTAAAATGATTGGATATAAAATTAAAGGAGGTAAGATTTGAACACTGATCTCCAAAATAATAATCATGTTACTCTACAATATGACCATAAAAATAATTTTACAATATATATCTAAAAAACTTCATAATCGTAAAACTAAACATAAAAATATTAAAAACTTAATACATTGCACATGTGACATATATAATCTAGGAGAGGTCATGGTCCTTCCATTACATGTACTAGTTCCGCCCGATATTACATGGGTAGGGTGCCACAAATGTGCAATAAGCTGACACACATTGGACCTGTTTGGTTGCTAAGGTACATAGGGGTATCATGGCATACCCTAACTCTAACCCTGCTTTCTAGGGTTGGAATTACTAGTATTGACCTTACAATTTCTTTGGTATAATAGTTTTTAACATGTTCAAATACACTTATTAATATAAAAATATATTATAATCATTAAAAAAAGTAAATATAACACATCACATCACAATTATTATTCTAACCATTTCAACATTCCAAACAATACTGTTCACAGGAGGATAGCTCAACTCAGCCCAACCCAGTAACAAAACAGGCCCATTGTATCAAGAAGAAAGGTTCGGCGGTACCCTTACATATTATATATATATATATATATATATATATATATAGAGAGAGAGAGAGAGAGAGAGAGAGAGATGGATGGTTTTCTACTCTACCTCGGAGTTGAGAGACAAACTATGATTAATATGTAATCCTTTTCCCAAAGTTAGTGTAAATAGTATGACTGCATAGCTAAGAGGCTTCTCTCATCACACGTCATCTCACAATCTAGCATGTGTAATCCTGGCAGTAGTAGTATGGAATTGTATCTAGGGATTTTTACCCGGCAGATCCTGTAATCTTTTGCAATTACCGCTACGACCTTCGAAACATCCTAATTCCTCCATCGACCCTGCAAACTTGCTAACTCTTATGTTATAAACCCTGTGGTTAACTTCCATCCATTTACCCGTTAAAAGTAACCGGATTCCGTTACAATATTTTAATTTATGCCTGATTTATTTATCGAATTTACGTCAATTGCCACTCTCTTTCAACCCTCCTCATTTCCCACCACCCAGAACCCACCACCTCTTCGAACTCCATCATCCCCACCCTCCTCCCCGACCTCTGATTTCGATCGTCTCGTTCTTGCCCTCCGGCCTCGCTCTTCACCTGCACCTCGTGTTTGCCCTCTATCCCTGATTCCGTCGCAGAAGCCCTCTGCGACTCCCCTGCCTGCAGCACGAAGCCCTCCTGCAACTCACCCCCCACCCTCCCGGTCACCTTGCACCCTTGGAGCCCTCCGCTCGAAAGCCCCTGCAGCTCCCCTTCTTCCCCGAGCCAACCCCCGGCTCCCCTGCACCCCCGGAGCTCGAAAGCACCCCCCCTCGCCGGCACTCCCCGAACCCTTGCCGCCGGTCGAAAGCCCCGCGGCTCCCCCTCTTCCCCGCCCGCTCCCCCGCCCCCTGCAGCTCGCCTGCCGCACGAAGCCCCGCACCCCCCAGGTCTTCCCTGCCGCTCGAAGCCACGGGCCCACTCCCCCGCACCTCGCGACTCCCCTGCCGCCGCACGAAGCACCTCCCCCCGGGCCTCCCCGCACCTTCGCCCCTCCCCCCCGGGCGGCTCCAGCCCCCTGCACGCCCTCCTCGAATCCACCCACAAATCCGCCAAGGCTGGTCCCCTCCACCCCTCCAGCGCTCAAACCCCCCGCACCCCTGGAGCCCTCCCACAAGCGACTCGAACCCCCCGCACCTCTGAAATTGGTGAGATTGGTCTGGAGGTAGCGGACGACCTTGGAACTCGTGGTGAATCTGGTGGAATTGCCCTCCTTCTTCTTTCCCTGAGATGGATAGTACGTGAGAGGTGAGCGGAGAGTGGGAGGGTGATCGAGGGAAGGTTGGTGCGGTAGTGCTTTGGCATGGCAGCAGGAAATGTGGCCGCCGCCGCCACGCTGCTGCTGCTGGCGCGGTAACGGTCGTGCTTCGGTCGAGGGAGGAGATGCAAGAGGAGGTGCTTCGGTGTAGTTGGGGGAAACCGGTAGAGGAGAAGGAAGGGAGGTTTTTTTTCTCTTGATTAATTCCAGTCGTCCGATCGTGGATTGGTTAGATTAACTCGTTTTTAACTCCATGAGTTAACTTTAGATGTGTCAATCTAACGATAAGGTTCGTGGGGTAAGATGGAGAAAGTTTGAAGGGTCGAGGGAGGAATTAAGATGTTTCGAAGGTCGTAGCGGTAATTGCAAAAGATTACAGGGTCTGCCGGGTAAAAATCCCTTGTATGTATCCGATATGCTATCATATATGTTTTATTCAATTTCTGACATTCATACATGTAATTGTTTTCTAAAAGTAGTTGCATATATATATATATATCACTTTGATAATCTACAAATATATTATCAATTAGTCTATTTTAATATATACATTTAAGAGTAAATTACAAGGAAGTCTCCAAACTTTACACGCCATAACAATGTGGTCCCCAAACTCTCAATTGTATTGATTTAGTCCCCAAAGTACTCCATTGATACCATGTGATCCCTTTTCGGAAGTCCACCGTTAAATACACCTAATAACGTTGACAAAGAATGTGAATGGACCAAAATACCCTTCTTTAGACTCCCTTTTGGTTTGCCCTAATCCCAAGAAAGCACTCCCCTTCTGATGCAAATCCCCTTCCTCCTCCTAACACACGAGTAGAACCCATCCATATTCGGTTCTTCTCCTCTCGCCTCCCATCTCTGGCCCTCCCCTTCCTCTTTTCAAACCAAAAAGGAAGCCCCTTCCTCCTCCCCCACACACTTCTCTCCTCCCCTTCCTCTTTTAGTCATCCTAAATGGAACCCCTGCCTCTTGATATCCCCGTCTAGCCCCTCCCTCCGCAACATCTCCTCCCCGATCTAGACAGAATCATGCCATTAAACTGAATCTGTAGTGAATATGGAATATAAACAGAACCATGAACTTAATATTAATTCCAAAATAAAAATTCACAGCATCACTCAAGCAAACGCAAGTTGAATACATATCCACAAAGTATACAATATCTGGAATCAAATCAATGTAAAGCCCAACTAAACATAGAATCTGCTGGTTCAAAGTGCATTCACACATGTGAGTTGTCTTAATTACAAAAATATAAGCCTTAACCCAATAGCTCCAAAAAATGAAAAAGATCCGGTTACAATCAGACATTTAACTTAGACAGTCCCTTCAAAGTAAAATGTGAGCGGCTCCACGTAAATCTCATCGAATTTGTTGCTACAAAAACCCAACCATATCCTGCAATAAGAAGAGTGCCTAGAACTACACTTATAACAAAAAAATCAGGAGATGCAAATGGGTACGAATGGAGGAATGTAAGAGGCACCTGCTTTGATGGTGATTCCTCGATGAGAAGCTCGGACCCGACCTTCGAATGTAGGGCTTTCGCGGTCCAGATAAGAAAGGAGCTGTTGTAGAGGGAGGGGCTGGATTGGGATATCAAGAGGTGGAGGTTCCATTTGGGGTGATGAAAAGAGGAGGGGGAGGAGAGAAGCGTGTGGGAGGGAGGAGGAAGGGGCTTCGTTTGTGGCTTGAAAAGAGGAAGGGGAGGGCCAGAGATCGGGAGGGGGGGGGGCGAGAGGAGAAGCACCGAATCTAGATGGGTTCTACTCGTGTGTTAGGAGGCGGAAGGGGATTTGCATCGGAAGGGGAGTGCATTGGGATTAGGGAAAACCGGAAGGGATTCCGAAGAAGGGTATTTTGGTATATTCACTTTGTTTGTCAACGTTGTTAGGTGTATTAACAGTGGCCATCCGGAAAGGGATCACATTGGTACCAATGGAGTACTTTGGGGACTAAATCGATACAATTGAGAGTTTGGGGACCACATTGTTATGACGTGTGAAGTTTGGGGACCTCCTTATAATTTACTCTAAATTTAATTGTAGCTTTAGGTCTTACAATATTTAAATATATTTTACGTATTATTTGATAACAATTGAAATGTGTATATACAATGTGTAAGCCATTCTATACATACATATTAAAACTAACATATAAAGTATTTATTCTGTTATCCGGATTTACTTTATATCCACAACTATTTTTAATAATGAAAGAATCTAGTTTGTATATCCAACGATACTATTAGTCCACATTCATATTCGTATTTTAAAAACGATAAAATACAATAGCACATATATCTATATTGATATCTGCATCCTCTAACAAGGACAAAAGGGTCTTGGATGGACAAAAATAAACTGATGGGAAGGATCAAATTTTTTATCACCTAACATGATATGTAAAAGAAAGATGCCATGGTGCACAGTACCATTGACAAGGATGATTCGCAAATCATCCAAAAAAACGAGGAGTTTTTCAAGTATTATTATTATTTTGAGTAAATTACATAACATGCCCTCAAATTTGACACACTTATTAAATAATGTTCTAGAAAACAAATGTATCAAAATAGATAGATTCCCAAATAAGGGATAGATATCAAATAAAACGTATCATAAGAAGTCCCCAAATACGAGGTTGATATTAGGTTGGTATCAAATAAGGTCCCGAATATGGAGAAGATATCAATGAGAATGAAACACTTCGGACCTTATTTGATACCAATCCAATATTTCGGGGGTCTTTTATGATACATTTCCTTTTTGATAACCTTATTTGATACTTGCCTGATATTTGAGGATCGATTGTCAATTTCCTCTTTTATTTTCCAAAGTTAACAATGGAGTCTGGTTTTAATTGTTGCCTTTTGCTAAGCTTTCTTGAATTTTGCAATCGTTTGTTTTTTTCACACTAATACACAATTTACTTTTGAAAAAATCTTCCCTGCCAAGCAACATCCACCGTTCCTTCGCATCCCAGTTCAACGGACAGGATATCGATCCTCGTGCTCCTCTCCTATTCGTCCTTCCCTTTCCCCACAGATGAAGACTATAAAATCTCCCCACTCCTCTCAAACTCCATCCACCACGCGCCCAATCACCACGCTCGAATTCTAGGGTCCTCAATTTTCTAGGGCTTCGAAATCCATGGCCGGACGCGGCAAGACCCTCGGTTCCGCCGCCAAGAAGGCGACCTCCCGGAGCAGCAAGGCTGGCCTCCAGTTCCCCGTTGGTCGTATTGCTCGCTTCCTCAAGGCCGGCAAGTATGCCGAGCGCGTCGGGGCCGGCGCTCCAGTCTACCTCGCGGCCGTCCTTGAGTACCTCGCCGCTGAGGTGCGTTTTTGTCGTCGGTGCTGCGTTTTTTTTGGGACTTTGACATGCTTCTTAGCCGAGAGTTGATATTTTTCTTCGCTTTTTCGAAGGTGTTGGAACTGGCGGGTAACGCTGCGAGGGACAACAAGAAGAACAGGATCGTTCCGAGGCACATACAGCTGGCGGTGAGGAACGACGAGGAGCTGTCGAAGCTGTTGGGTACTGTGACGATCGCCAACGGTGGAGTGATGCCCAACATCCACAATCTCCTCCTCCCTAAGAAGACCGGGTCTTCCAAGGGCGCTGCTGCCGAGGACGACAGTTAGGTCCGATAGCATGGAATTCTGCCTGGTTCTGTAGATTTGGTGTATGGTTGGGCCTTTTTAGTTGCAGTTTGATCTACTTTTGCCGTGAATGGAGTCTTCCATATGAGTCTTTTGGTTTTGGCGAGCCCCTGTGCCTGCATTCGCTTTTGTTTTATCGAGAGATAGTAGTGATAGCCCGCTCGAATTAAACGGGACAAGTAATGCCATCCGCGTGGATGAAAGATTACCCATAGTTAATAAATTGATTAGCCAAAGCAACACCTTCATGAAAACACTGCGAGGTTTACAAAATCTAATTCCTAACTTAGTTGAGTTTAATTTAAAATGGTGTGGGGAGTCGCAGTTTTTTAGTGTTGTCTGTTAGCGTGATGAACCCCCTTGGCATGTCTTCTCCCTTATTGTGTTGTATGGTGCCATGCATTTGAATTTCCTCCCCTCGTGAGCTGAGTATCTAATGTTCCTTTTGACTTCATCCATCTTTCATCCGTCACCTCATCTTCACACATTGATGAATCTGTGACTCATCATACTCCTTAGATGAAAATAGAGATTTGTTTCAGATAATTGAATGCATTTAGATTTTTATAATCTATAATTAACATTTATGCACTTGTAAATAATTTACATAAATTTTCATTTTGTATTAAATTCATATTCACTTGTAGATAATTGCTAACTTTATCTATTTTATTTTTTAATATTAATTGCAATTGACATGAAACTAATTTATTATGCATGCATCACTAATATTAATAACTTTGAAATACTAACTTATATGAATGGAATAAATCCAAACTCTAATTTTAGGATAGATAGTTGTACAAGTTAAAATCTCTTAAATATAATGTTTGATTTAACTATACACTATTTTAAATAAAATTACATTCGGTTATATATAAATTAAGATTAAAATTCAAAGGTTCATTAATGAAATTTGTGTCTTGGAACTTAATTATTTTTTGTATATATTCACCGATTTTAAACTTGTTTCATAAAAAAATTGATTTTTTTATTTTATTTCATTTTCATTTTAAATCTAATATTTTAACTAGTTACAAATATTTTAAAAATAAATCAAAATTGAAATGTAAAGAAAAATACAATTTTGACTTGAGTTTAGTGTCCTAATTCACATCTATAATTCACCTCATTCATTTATTTTGGCTTCATAACAAAAAAAATGTAAACATTATAATTGTGTTTATTCCATTGTTCTACATCATGTTTGATTTTTGTATGTATTTATTGTCCATAAAAAATCAAATAAAAAGTATAAACTAAAAAATCAATATTTTATTTACTTGTTGCGCACATGTAATTTATTTACATGTGTATTGCACGTGATTGTCTCCATATCGTTCGATTTCAGAAGAGTCAAAGTTGTCCAATCCATCTCTTACCTTCAGCCAATGTTCCCCTCTCTGCTGTAGCTCCTACCTCTTGTTGTAGCCACCTAAATTGCAATCGCCCCTTCATATCTCTATCTATGGTGAGAGCACTTGCACCTTGATCTTGTCTTTATTGGCTGAACACCATTAACCCATCCCTCTCTTTCTTCCCATATTTGAGGTCCCTCTTCAATCCTTTCGATCTATCATCCCAAGCCTCTAGATTATATATTCTATCTCTTCTACACCCAACTATTGTTATCTTCTCTAATCATCAAACTCCCACAAGCTCTAACCAGATTTATCTCATGCCCAATCTAAGACCATCTCACAATGATTGTTCTCCTATCTTCGAATCCTCCAACATAACCACACTTATCCTCTCTTCTTCCTTGGCCAATTCCCATCAAACCACTTGCACCTATAACCCCTCTATCCTCTTCGTTTCCTATCATGATCAAATCAACCAATTGAACCCAATCCCCTTCTCATGACAACCTCCAGCTGCCTCTTCACCCATTAAAACCAATGAACAACCAACATGAAGCATTTATATGCCTTTCATAGATAGAAACAAGAAGAGAGAGAGAGAGAGGGTGTTGCAAGGATGTAGACCTTGCTCGTCTCTCACATAGCTGACGTTGACTTTAGGTGCAAGGTTGGATGGTGGGTGTTGTTGTAGTGTTCGTTGGTTGAAGGGAGCTTGCTTCGATGACATGTCCGTCGAAGGTGGAAGGATGCAAGGGAAGAATACAGAAGGTGTAGGTGTGAAGGAGGTGATGATGAAGGTGACGTCGGTGATTGAGGATGTGTATTAGAGATACATAAATTATGTGTAACATTAGAGGGTGTTACTTGTGATGGGAACAAGGAAGAAGACACATAAGAAGAAAGAGGAGGGAGAAACAAAGGGGAAGGAGATATTGGGTATACTTGATAACTTCACTTGGAATTGGAGTAGTGTGGCCGGCTCCGATAATGGATCAAGAGACTTGGCAAAGAGAACCTCGATCTTGGCTGGTTCGTGATGCAGAGAACAACAAGGGCTTCGAAGAGAAGTCCTTGGATCATGCTTGGAAGGCGTCTTTATCGACGAAGCAAAGTTGCTATCACCAACTTGTTTGCGGCTCTCCCTTTTCTCGCTTTAGGTATGGGCGGTGGTGGATGATCTGAGCGAAAGTGGGGACATCTAAAATAGGGAGAGTTTGGAGGAATCATAGATAAAGAAGGGATTGAGTTGGATGGTGCTTGGATCGGAGAAGAGATAATGTTGGAGTGGATAACGATCATTGCGGTTTTAGGAAGTTTGCAGGTGATGGAGATAAAGTTAGGACATGGTTAGATGGGGTAAGGGTTGGTTAAGGATGGTGATGCAGCGTGACCCCAAATTATAGGGCCGCATTTATTTAAATAGTTAATCGTCAATTTTATTTACGTTATTAGGTTGTCAAAATTGTCTAATTAAATAATTGAGATCGCATGTGATCTCAACGTTTGTTTCGTAGATTTTAATTTGAAATTGGGTCAATTAATTAGTTAGGGTCAATTTAGGCAAGTCGGTTGTCAATTTAAATTAGTTTACTATTTTATAAATCCATTCTCTTATATAAAGAGAGGGTAGTCTCATGTTTTTATTCAGTCAAGTATTATGAAAAATTGAGTTATCTCATTATCTCTCTCTCCACTTTCTTCCCACGCGATCTCCGCGGTTCTCCTCCTTCAACCCCTCGTTACTGATGAGTTTTTTTTCTTCTCAACCTCTCCTTTTCTCCACCGATATTTCACCATCAAATTATTTTATTTTTCATCGTCGTCGAAAACTAAACTGCATCAATTGGTATCAGAGCATGACATTTAGATCGTCCTAAAGATCTAACGATCCGTCCCGGCGTCCACACCGACACCATCGTTCATCCGAACAAACACGACGAGCCATCTCCACCATCGACACCTCCTTCAAAGAGGCGGAGTACATGGTACGTGATTTGCAGAACAACTTCCGATCCATGACATCAATGTTTCGGGACCTAGTGGCCAACTTTGAGGCCTACCGCGGCGCCCAATCGAGGCCTCCACCCGTTGAAGCCGCTGCCGTCAGTCTTGATGAAGAAAAACTCGCCGCACAGGAGGAATCAGCCGCTGTCCAGGAACTTCCAGATCTGAATCAGTCATCAACGACGGCCCAATCGCAGTCCCAGCCCCTCATGCGGCTCCCCAGGCCGCCCAGATCCTCGCCGCCCCACCGGCGATCCCTCCCGTAGTCCCGGCGACCCCATTCCCGTCCCCAGCCTCGCCGGCGCCGTCCCTTCCCCCACCACCGCACCCCTCAATCCCTCAGACCTCGCCGCCATCGGCCTGCGCCTCCCCCCTCGCCGACGTCATCGCCTCCCACCTCTCTCCTCAACAGCGCCTCTCCGCCGCCCCAACCCTTCTCCTGCGCCACCGCACCTCGGCCTCGTTCCCACCTCTACTGTTGCCGCCCCCACCTGCAGCCCCAGTCCCCCCTCCCTCTGCCTCACGCGACTTCGCCGTGCCCTTCTTCCCCGAGCCTTAACGCCTCCTCTTTCCACCCCAGCCCCAACTCGCCCCGCGCCCTCTCCAGCCGCCATCTCTCCCAGGCCCCGCCGCCCGGCAACCCGCACCTCTCGCGCACCGCTCCCGCGCTCCCACCGCCCGCGCGCGCCTCCCTGTCTCCTATACTCCAGCCGCCTCCGAAGCCCCGACAGCACCCCCCGACACCACCTTCGCCTGCCGCGGCCTCTTCAGCGCCCCACAGGGACGCACCTCTCGCGTGAAGCCCCGATTGGCCCCCGCCTCCCCGCAGGACCGCACCAGCCGTCGAGCAGCCGCAGCCTCTGGCCTCGCCATATGAGCGAGGATGGGGAACCAACCCTAACGGAAGGCCCGAAATCCATGGGATATCTATCCCACGACGTGTGGGGCTGGAGCTTGATTGGGAAAAATTGCAGAATCAAAATTCCCAAAATCCATATTTGCAGAAAGGTCCAAAGCAAGATGCAAGAAGAGAAGAATGAAGGGGTGCGAAAATTGCACCCACACCCCTGGCGGCAGAAATATTTACGAAAAGAAGCTGGAAATCAGAGAATTGGGTTTCCTCCTTATCCAAATAGGACTAGGGCATTGGGTTTTCCCTATATAAGGACCCCATGGCTTCATTCTTTAGCCACATCTCCTCTTTCCCTCTCCTTGTGCCATTGCTTCACTATGGGTTCTACAAGGGCCATATTCTCCATGCCGCATCAATTTTTTGAGTATCATGGGGAGGAGACAACGATCAAGATGACGCCGCCGTTCGCACCACACATGTTCTTCAACCACGACAGCTGCGCCTTTCCCGCCCGCACATGGGTTTCGCCGTTCGCTCTACATCAATTCTTCCAGAAGACGACGAAATGCGCTGAATCCTCCTCCAAGCCTGCAGATTCCGCAATTTGTCAGGAGCCCAATTTTTTAAAGCGACGGAGAGTTGATGCAGCGTGACCCCAAATTATAGGGCCGCATTTATTTAATTAGTTAATCGTCAATTTTATTTACGTTTTTAGGTTGTCGAAATTGTCTAATTAAATAATTGAGATCGCATGTGATCTCAACGTTTATTTCGTAGATTTGCTAGAGATGAGGCGGCGGGAGGGAGAGGGGACGAGGGGAGATGAGGCGGCGGTAGGAGGGGGTCGCGCTAGGGCACGGGAGAAGGAAGGGGGCGGGATCGCGCGATCGTTCGGGGAGAGAGGGAGGGATTTCGAGAGAGGGAGGGAGAGAGAGAGAGGAAAGGCAGCGGGATTGGGGAGGGAGGGTGAGAGAGAGAAATCCGAGAGAAGGAAAATTAGGGTTGGAGGAAAATTCAACTTAAAAAACCCTAATACAAAGGGAGCCCTTTATTGAGGTTACTCCCCCTCAAAAGAAGCAACAAATCCCTAAAATTAGGGAAAGAAGAAATCAAGACCACGGGCTCCGTATTGTTGATGGAAGCCCAAACATTCCAACGCGTAATGCAAGAGAGCTCCACCATCTATGCATTAATGGGACGTGAAGTAGACAATCAAGAAACAACTCCACCTGAAGTCCCGCATGAGATAAAGCCCATCATCCAAGAGTTCGCTGACATCATGCCTGAAGAGTTGCCTGAAGGACTACCCCCGTTGCGAGACATTCAACATCACATTGATCTAGTCCCTGGAGCCAGCCTACCTCACTTACCCCATTACCGAATGAGCCCAAGTGAGCATGAAGAGATGAACCGACAGGTTATTGATCTGTTGCGACGTGGGTATGTTCGAGAAAGTATGAGCCCTGTGGCGGTTCCTGCTCTGCTTACTCCGAAGAAAGATGGCACATGGAGAATGTGCGTGGACAGTCGTGCTATCAACAAGATAACGATCAAATATCGTTTTCCCATTCCACGCCTTGATGATATGCTTGATATGTTATCAGACGCCAAACTGTTCTCGAAAATGGATCTCCGCAGCGGCTACCATCAGATTCGCCTCCGACCTGGAGACGAGTGGAAGACTGCTTTTAAAACCAAAGAGGGTCTGTATGAATGGACGGTCATGCCCTTCGGCTTGTCTAATGCCCCAAGCACCTTCATGCGAACAATGAATCATGTTTTGCGACCCTTCATTGGCAAGTTTGTGGTTGTGTATTTCGATGACATTCTGATCTACAGCTTGACTAAAGAGGACCATTTGTCTCACCTTCGGCAAGTCCTGGAAACCCTGAGAACCCAAAAACTGTATGTTCACCTTAAGAAATGCTCCTTCATGTCTGTCACAGTCCTCTTCCTAGGGTACATTGTCACCGCTGATGTACTTAAGGTTGATCCCTCCAAAATTCAGGCCATTCAGAGCTGGCCCGTACCCAAAACCCTCACTGAAATTCGCAGCTTTCTGGGATTAGCTTCTTTCTACCGACGCTTCATATGGAACTTCAGCACTTGTGCAGCTCCGTTGGTAGATTGTACGCGGAAAGGTGCGCCCGCTTGGACTCTGGAAGCAGAAACCAGCTTTCAAAACTTAAAACACCAATTGATACTGTAGAACAACTTCCGATCTGTTTTGAAAGCTGGTTTCTGCTTCCAGAGTCCAAGCGGGCGCACCTTTCCGCGTACAATCTACCAACGGAGCTGGTTTAGGGCTGAAGTTCCGTATGAAGCGTCGGTTGAAAGAAGCTAATCCCAGAAAGCTGCGAATTTCAGTGAGGGTTTTGGGTACGGGCCAGCTCTGAATGGCCTGAATTTTGGAGGGATCAACCTTAAGTCCATCACCAAGGTTTTTGTTGTCGATTGTGACACCTCACATGTCGGGATTGGTGCCGTTTTGAGCCAAGAAGGACGACCTGTAGCATTTTACAGTGAGAAATTGAACGAATCCAGATCATGGTACTCCACTTACGATGTCGAATTTTATGCCGTGGTCCAAGCTCTCAAGCATTGGAGGCATTACCTGATCCAACGTGAATTTATCCTTAACTCTGATCATGAAGCCCTGAGATATTTGAACTCCCAGAAAACTCTTAACAAGCGACATGCCAAATGAGTTAATTTCCTCCAAGAATACACTTTCCATCTCAAACACAAAGCCGGAACCCTGAACCGTGTGGCCGACGCGTTGAGCCGGCGAGCACATGCCCTGACTACAATGACCGTCAGCACAACAGGATTTGAAACTCTCAAGGACCTCTACCCCACTGATCCTGACTTCGGTCAAGTTCATGCCGACTGTGTTGGTACTGGGCAGGATCCAACAACCACTTTTGTTCTTCATGAGGGTTTCCTATTCAAAGGCCACCAACTGTGCATCCTTGCCACGTCCCTTCGAGAGAATCTAATTTCAGAACTACATAACGGAGGCTTAGCTGGACACTTTGGAAGGGACAAAACCTTGACTCTTCTCCAAGAGCGCTTTTATTGGCCGCAGTTGCACAAGGATGTGACGAAATTCGTACAGAAATGCCAAACATGTCAAAGATTCAAAGGCCACTGACAGAACACTTGACTGTACACACCACTGCCCATTCCTCTGCGACCCTGGGAAGATATCACCATGGATTTTGTGCTAGGCTTACCCCTCACTGTGCGAAAAGTTGACTCTATTTTTGTGGTTGTGGATAGGTTTTCTAAAATGGCACATTTCATTGCATGTAGGAAAACCTCAGATGCATCTCATGTTGCTGATTTGTTTTTTCGTGATGTCGTCCGTTTGCATGGTGTCCCTCGTTCTTTTACTTCGGATCGTGATACTCGATTTTTGAGTCATTTTTGGCGCACGCTTTGGTCCCGTCTTGGTACTCGTTTGCAGTATAGCACCGCTTATCATCCAGAAACAGATGGGCAAACCGAAGTAGTTAACAGATGATTAGGAAATTTATTGCGATGTCCTGCAGGGGACTCTCCGTCCAAGTGGGATCTAATTCTTCCCCAAGCTGAATTCGCATATAACAGTTCCACTAATAGGTCCACCGGAAAATCCCCTTTTGAGAGTGTATACGGCTTTCCACTTACCCAATTTCTTGACCTAAAACCCACAACCATGCAAGGGAGAAGTAGTGCAGCTGCTGAGGATCTGGTCGAACACCTAACGCACATCCATACTGAAATCCGAGCCAAACTCCAATCCATGACCCAGAAATACCAAACCCAAAGCCAACCTACACCGAAGAGAGAGCGAGTTCAGAGTTGGAGAATTAGTGATGGTCCACCTTAAAAAAGAGAGGTTTCCTTTGAGAGTCCACTAAAAATTGAGTGAACGGAAAATTGATCCATTTCGAGTTCAAGAGGATTGGACCCAATGCATATTTACTCGACCTGCCGCCAGACGTTCAGACATCACCGGTCTTCAATGTATCAGATCTCTTCTTATATCATGGAGATGAACAGGCCGATGCCACCCCAGTAGCAGTTCCCGCCAATGATGATACGCGCCAACCACCAGCCGCAACCGATGCTGATCAGATTGAAGATATTGCAGACATTCGAGATATGACGACTAGACGTGGTCTCTTCCGACGATATCTAGTCAAATGGAAGGGACAACCTTTTACCGATTGCACCTGGATTGACGAGGATGAACTCCACCAACTCCGCCCCGATATACTTCAGAATTTCCACGATGCCATCTCGACGGAGCGAGATTCTTTTCAGCAGGGGGAGTTGATGCAGCATGATAACATCTTTTTGTGCACATTTATTTAATTTATTTTATTTATCATTTGTCTTATTTATTTTACTTATTTAATTCCCATGTAAAAGGCTCATTATAAATGGTCTCTTTTTATCTTTTTCTTTTGATTTCTTCTTTCCCTAATTTTAGGGATTTGTTGCTTCTTTTGAGGGGGAGTAGCCTCTATAAAGGGCTCCCTTTGTATTAGGGTTTTTTAAGTTGAATTGAATTATTTTTCCTCCAACCCTAATTTTCCTTCTCTCGGATTTCTCTCTCTCACCCTACCTCCCCAATCCCGCCGCCTTTCCTCTCTCTCTCTCTCTCCCTCCCTCTCTCGAAATCCCTCCCTCTCTCCCTGAACGATCTCGCAATCCCGCCCCCTTCCTTCTCCCGTGCCCTAGCGCGGCCCCCTCCTACCGCCGCCTCATCTCCCCTCGTCCCCTCTCCCTCTCGCCGCCCTTCCCCAACTTCCCCTCGCCGGCCGCAACCCTCCCCTTCTTCCCCCGCCCACGTTCCCGCATCGCCTGGGCCTCTCTACCCCACCGCCACCCCCTCTTATCCCGCAACTCCCCCTTCTTACCACCGCACGCCTGCCGCCTGACCTCCCCGACTCGCCATCTACCGCCGCCCTGCCCTCCGCAGACCACCATCCCCTACTCCGACCCCATCTGCCGCATCCCCACCCTCCGGGTCCCGACATCGCCCCACCCAACCGGGCTCCTCCTCCCTCCCACACGTTACTCGCCGTTGCTCTACCTCCCCCATACCCCCTGTTACAGCCAGCCTGCCTCAGCCGACCCCAGTGCTTAACGGCCGCCCGCGCCCTTGTCAAGAGCCACTCGTGCAGCAGCAACCTTCCCAGCTTTGAGTTAAACGTCGGCCAGATCCGAAGCGAACACGATAAATCCCTGCCGGTTGTGGTATGAGCGTATTTCCACATATATTATTCCACTTTATAAAGTAGTTTGGTGACCTGTTATGCTGCTGTTTGTTGGTGATCTATTAAGGTTCCAATACTGCAACATCGCTACTTATTTCCCTTAATCATTAACTATTTAATTTGCCTTAAGATTGTGGATAATTCGGTGCTAAATTTCAGGTCTTTTATCGTTTGTGGTTGCTGAAATTTGTTTAGCGTTCACTTTCTTTCGTCGTTCGTTATTTTAAGTCCGTAGGTTCATTGTCAAGTCGCCACTTATTTCATTACTAATTTTGTTGTTGCATCAATTTATTTCGACAGAGGGGAAAATGGGTTCCTCGGAATAGGATGAGGTTCGGTCGTTGGGGATTTGCTAGAGATGTAGGGGATTCGTTGTAGAAGCGATGAGGACAAGGACGTTGGGGATTTGCTGGAGATGGTTGGGTCGTTGGGGATTTGCTAGAGATGATGGTGATTTCCTTAAAAATGGCGTTAAGAGAAAAGTAGGCTTTCTGGGTCGTATTTTTATTCTTTACATATTTCATCTTTTTATATTTTCAAAATAATTTTAAATATTATTTAAAATACGTTAAGTACACAAACAAAGAATAAAACTATTAAAAATACACTAAAGTAAATAATACAATAAAATATATAGATATACTATACCTACAATATATATACATACAATTATATATGTATGTAAAAAAATCATAACAATTTAATAAGAATATGTAAATATATATATATAATTATATTATAAATATATGGAATATGTAGATAGAATAATAAGTATTTAAAATACAAAATATAAATAAAATACCCAAAATATAAGTAAATATACCTTACCTTTCAAAAAAAGTAAATATACCTGTATTTATATATGCAAATATTGATATCCTACAAATAAGGTTGTAAAAAGAAATAAAAATACCCATAAATAGTTTAAAAACTATATTTTTTTATATTTTGAGTTTAATTAATAAATCATTATTATTTTTAATTGAATTAAAAAAGAATTTAATTCATGTTTTGTATTGACTTGGTCCACATGGACCAATCGGGATCGGAGGAAAGTTGACCCCTTGATGAAACGTCCTGTCCTCAACTTTGACTTTGTTAGATCTCACGAGGTGCCCCCCTTCTCCAATTTCTTTACCTTTCTCCATGACCCATCTCCCTTGAGACCTTCACCCTCCCGCAAACACCATCTTCCTCTTCTACGCTTATTTCTTAGATTCCACTTGCCCTTCTTCTCCTTTACACCATCGTCTTCACGAGATGGCCAACCACCATTATCTATAAATAAACCTCCTTCGTCATTTTTTCAATTTGACCCTCTTTTGTGAGCTGTAACCCAGATCATCCCCTATTGGTGTGTATGACTTGGTGACAGGAAGGTGCCCATCGAATTTTTGGCATGGATAAAGCTCTTGGAGGAATGATCCCACCCTCGCTAGAGATACCTCTAACGACCTCTACTCCTTGTTCTCACAGCATGTATGAGATGCTTTTCCTTGCTTTTTAGGTTGATTTCCATTCCTACTTTGATTTCAACATTATATTTCAAGCATTTATTCATTGTTTTAGCTTAAATACCCTAGTTTGATGTATGTCAGATCTTAGAATCTCCAGCCTCTGTTCATCATCTCAAGCCACTGCGAACCCTCGTCGACCACTTCACTATCTCTCCCAAATGTTTTCTCTGTCATCTGATCATCTCATCCACATCAATCTGGCAAGGGTTGGGTCCATCGGTCTCCATCTCCCCCTCCTTCATCGGAGACCTCCACCTTTCTTCATTTCCACCCAATAAAGCAGCCAAATCCATCGCCCTTGTCACCCCTTTCATCTCATGCATGTCAGAGCTACCAGGAGCCCCATCGGCGGTTGATTTCACTCTGCACACAGGACCTTCAGGTGCCATGCTTCTTCCCTGACGACCTCCATTGATGAGGTTTGGACCTATGTGAGGGCACCTGCAGCTGCATTCCACCATCATGGAGTGAATATAAGGAGATCGAAGGAGCCCTGCATGCCAGTTCATCCCTGTCCTTATAGGGAACTACGTAGCTGTCTGATCTAGCACCTTCTCCAGATTGTACATTAGCTATTGGATGGGAGCATCTATCACCGTCTCATCCATCGACATGATCTAATCCGAGTCGTCCATCTGTGAAAGGATATCGAGCCATCCGACCCCTCCATCGGTTAAGTGAGGCGACGTGGCACGCTCTAGACCCTTAAAGAGCGTGCGAATAAGGGTAATTTACATATGAACCCATCTGAATTTTTTTATTTTATTAGTATTGTAAATATATAATCTAGTGTAAAAGTTTTGTATCCCCCCCATCTTATCTTATTTGCTGGTCCTCGCACCTCATGTGTTATCCCATGTGAGGTGCTATGATATATGATCGCATGCCCTTATAGTTTCTGGATTGATTTCTAGATGCATTTATAGTTTTCATTTATTGCAAATTGGTCCCTCTAAATAGTGGCAATTTATTGTGCGAATATTTATCATATTAAATATTTTTATTTCTCTAAAATCATAAGAAAATTAGTATAGATGTTTGACATGATGCTTATCCACGACTAATTTTTATTTGACATTTTGGTTAGTTTTCCTATTTGATAAAATACCAAGAAGCTTATCTATATTGTTATATATACTACTATTTTTATTGTTTAAGCATTAAAACCCATAAAATTTAGAAAAGCTCCTCTAAAAATTCTCCAAAAATATATCATTTATATTGTTATATATACTACCACATATCCAAAAATCACTAAAACATACAAAATATAAATCTTAAAAATTATAAAACCCTAATAACATAATAATATAAACAAAAATAATGAAAATCCAAAAGATATACCTTTCTATTTTTTGATTTTTCTATGTATTATATATTATATAATAAAAATATTTTTAGATTAGTTTAGGACTTATTTATATTTATTAAACCTAAAATATGGATAATTATTTTATTTATTATTTGATATATTTAGTACTTCAAAAATACCTAAAAATTAGTAAAAATCTATAAAAATTATCAAAAAAGAAAAAAAAATATAAAAATCACAAAAATATTTTTTTTTTGCATTTTTGACCATATTTTCCCATACTTAATTGTGGTAAAAGGCTTTGTTGTTGTGTTTTGATCATATTTCAATGCATTTAAAAATGGAATACTCTATGCACTGTATACCTTATATGTTACTTATATTATCTATAACATCATCATCATTATTATATATAATTATATTATATGTTAAAGATTAAAAAGAAATTTAAAAAATTGGAAAAATTTAAAAGTAAATATAAAATTAAAAATATAAATCAATTAAAAATCCTTAAAAACTAAATACGAATAAAAAATCCACAAAAACAATTAAAAAGATAAAGACAAAGAAAATAAACAAGAAATTAATATTAGTTAGCAATACTTAATCATGAATTTCTTAGTCTATCTCTTTTGCTCCTACATTAAATCATACTTACCCTATACACATTTATTGTGGAGTTATAATAAAATTTCACTCTCAATTTATATGTGAAAGTATATATACTACCCTCCTTACTTATATGTACTATTGTTGACTATAATCAAAGAAGGTAGGCATTGTATTCCCACCTTCAATGACGTGTGTGTATTGTAGTTGCCTATAGTCAAAGAAGGTAGCCGTTGAATGTCTTCAACGCTATGATGAGGTTCCCTGTCCAAGTTCAATTAAGCTCCTCTTTATGCTTATATATAAGCATCCCATGACACGGAGAGAGGCCTAAAGCCTAAGCTCGAGCTTATCCAGCGGTTGTGGTGCGCTACAGCACTGCAGCACCACAAGAAACGATCCAAGACGCTCATATAGGTTCAAATGGCTGTGGCGAATCTGAGAGTGATGAGCGATTCCATCGTAAAGCCGCATTCTTCGCCTTCCTCCGGTCCTCACCCCTACCTCAACACCCTTGCTCCGCTCACCGTCTTCGATCTGGCTATGCCCACGGTTCAGATGCCACTGATCTACGTCTTCCGCAACCCTCTTCCCGACAACCAAACCTTGATCAGCGGACTTGCTAAGGCCCTTTTCTATTATCCACATCTCGCGGGAAGTTTTACCACCGACCGTGGTGGCCACCCTTGTGTCCGCCTCGACGACGCCGGAGTTCGGGTCATAGAAACCACCGTAGGGACCAGTCTGGGAGAGCATCTTCCTCTTGATACTTCCATGGACTTGTCCAACTTGCTCCCCCCTCTGGACGGAATCGAAATGGCGCAATTCCAGCTCAATCGCTTCGCTTGCGGTGGCCTTGTCCTAGGCTTCACTATCCACCACCTGGTCGGTGATGCCTGCTCTATTAGCTCCTTTATGAATGCGTGGTCCTTGATGGTGAACGGCTTCGAACTTCAGCCCCTGCCGTATCACGACCGATCCTCCTTACCCGTCCCGCCGAATCCCCCTTGTGAATTCTCGACCATTCCCTGCATGCCCGACTTCTCGCCGTCGATCGTGAATCTGAGGGTTCATTTCTCCAAGGACTTCCTCGCGAACCTTAAAGCCAGTGTCAACGTGGGCAGCAACAGTCACCAACAATTGAGCACATACCAATGCCTCGCCACGCACATGTGGAAGAAGATATCGCTTGCACGTAAGCTGGACGGGGACACTCTCACCCAGCTGGATATGAATGTGAACGGCAGGAAGTGGGTTAAACCAGCCATGCCCAAGGAGTACTTTGGGAATCTTGTTTTGACGGCTAGTGTGAAGATGACGGTGAAGGATCTGCTGAGCAAGAGCTACGCCGACATTGCCTGCGAGATTCGCAAGGCCATCCTGGAGGTAAGGGAGCTCGAGCAGTCGGCAGCGGTCGTACAATGCACGTTAGAAAGGACATCGCTGAGCCCAGACATGCTAAACAGCAGCGTGATGGGGCTGGGATTCGAAGAGGTTCGCTTCGGCGACAGTCGTCCCTGCTCTGTGTTGCTTCCATGCCTGCATCGAGATGGCGTCACAGTGTTCCTACCTTCATGCGAGGGTGGCGGCGGGGGCGTGAACGTTTGCATGGCTCTTGAGAAGGAGACCGCCTTCCTCTTCAGGCAAGTCTCGCACTCGTTTGATGCTGCTCGGAAAGAGTGAGCACGTCTGGTTTATGAGGAAATGGATCCTCTGCTGTAGGGACTTTTGCAGCAGAGGTGCTGTAATCTTATTTAGATTATTTTTATGATTTTGATTCAAAATCTAACCTTATAGATTGTATTTTAGTTTAATTCTCTACGTATCCTCCAAATTTCATCCAAATCTGAACTCATTTGATATTTTATCTTAATGATCAAACATTCAGATCTTTTTTAAATCGAATTTAAGTTGCTTAGATTATGATCAAATGTTTGACCATTAAGGTAAAATAATAAAAAGTTCGGATTTGAACGAAATTTGGAAAATAGGTAGAGAATTAAACTAAAATACAATCTATAAGATTAGATTTTGAAATTAAAATCATAAAAATAGCTTAAATAGGGTTACAGCACCTCTGCTGCAGAGGATCCGTTCCCGGTTTATGATGTGCGAAGCAGTGATCAAACAAAGTTGAGAGCTCCCCATGACGACAGTTAATTTAATGTTATTACTTTTAGTTTCGAGCTTGAATTGCTAAATGCTCCTTATGCTTCCTAATTAGGGTTTGTATTTAGTGATGCATGGAGTTTGCACTTGAATGCAATGGTTGGTTAGTAGCGGGTTGACTCTTCCTTGGCGTCATAGAAAACTTGATTATAATTCATTGATGTTATAATATATTCTGTTTGATCGACCTTTTATATGTAGTCTATGTTGTATCAATGATAATTTCTTAAATTTTAATTTGTACAGCACATTCCTACAGATGAACATGGGCCTGGTTAGACCAGATCTTTCATGGCTCAGGCTCAAGCCCATTTGACAGATCGGACCTTGGGCCGGGTCCAGGCCCAATTTATTTTTCTTGGTCGGTCCAAGTCCAAGCTAGATCCCGATTTTATGAGCCGGATATGGACCGCAGGCCCATATAGACAACATGCATTAGTGAATCTAACTGTTATATTTGCATAACTATTTCTCTAAAGGTTCTTGACTTTACAAACATACCCCTATGACACTAACAAAGAACGATTTTATAAAACCAAGAAGTTTACAAAGTTATTTCTGTAAATATATAATAAATTACCGGGTATCAATGATACTGTATCAATGATACTGTATCAATGTAATAAACACCCAAAAGCAGAACCCCTCTAATGATTTGGTGGTAGAAGCAGTAGCTCCTACTTTAAAGGACCAAGGTTCGAATCCTACTAGTGAAAAAAAACACCCAAAAGCATAAGAATAGAGGGCTCATGAGCCTATATACACGCCGGGCTCGCGGGCTTAAATATGGGTCTATATTCATGCTGGGCTGACCCTGCCGAAACTCAGCCCAAAAAAGCGTGGCTCAAGTCATTTTTGAGGCTTAAATCAAGTCGAGCTATGCGGTTTGAGCCTCGGGCTGGATTAGGTCGGTCTGATCTAATGCTCATCCCTTTCGTCATTTTGCATTTTGCATCCCTTTCGTCGTATATGATTATATAAGTTGACAAGTGAAACCATACATTTTTGTCCAATATATGCTACATTCTTAAAAGCGTATCACTGATAGGGAAAAATAGTAATAATAATTGTTATCTAAAATTTGCATGGCATGTTTATGTTTTTTATCCATATGTTCTCGATTGAATATCTGCATAGATTTAAATATTCAAATTGGCATTCAAATATATCTAACTATTTTTATGACCAATGACTGAAAATTAAAATATTTTAATTCTCTAGTATAGACCAAATGAACTTAAGGTGAACAAAGCTAAAAACTTATTCTCAATTAATGAACCCCACCTCTTCTCGTAAGCAACAACGTACTGATGTTATTTCATTTTCATTTACAAAGATAATGCTTATTTCCTTTTTATGAGAAAAGGGTAGACTCTGAATATTACAATACTTAAACAATTATAAAGTGTCTAAGGTATTGAATACATTTTATTCGTGTTTTTTCCCATATTTTCTAATATCCGCCAACACATCTCCTAATGGAAGATCATATCAATTGTGCAATGTTTTGTTAAGAGAAATATATATGGGATTAATGGGGCTGCCCCCTTGGGGCAGCCCATTGGCAACCCCCATTCGTTTCCAGCCGTTGGATTATATCCACGGCTCTCCTATTTTCCACTTTCTGTCATTCTCGAATTTTGTCACAGCTCCCATTCGTTTCCAGCATGCACGGCTCTTGGTCTCCCCATCTCCTCCTGAGACAACCCAAAGACCCATCCTCCTGCACGAACCCAAAAACCTCCCGCATCTTTACTCCAACGCCACATTCCGATCAACTCCGGTGCCCCTCTTTTCTTCCACACCATCACTACCTTGCCACCTCCTCTCCCCCATCGCACCACCACTTCCGTTAGTATCCCCAACCGCATGCGAGAGCACTCGCCACTCTGAAGTCGTCTCTTACCCAGATTCTCCCGTCAAGGACCCATAGCTCTTGTGCGCTCCCTCTCCATATATGGAGCTTCGTGGCACAAGTAGATTCCCTCGATCGGCCGTCGGGGCAACACCATTACCGGATGCTTTGTCAGTTCCATTGTAAGCATTCCACACCCCGTGTGTTCTCGTGAGAGATTTCGATAGTGGAGTAATTAAATAAGCCTTGTTTTTTCTGTTTCAGATGGTTTTTTTTCGGAATCGCCTCGCAATGTTTCAAGGAGAAAGACATGGCATGCAAAGCAACACTGATTAGCGGCTTTTCTAAAGGGACCGTGCAATGCATCACCTCTTCCATTTTGCAGAGAGAGAAATCAGTAACAAAGGCCTCCATGTCCAGTAGATGCATGTTCAAATCTGCCAATATACACCTGTGACTTTCATCCCCATATTTCGTCTTTTTTGATTGGGTATTAGCTCCCCATAATAATTGTAATTGCTATTATTCATGGCGTTTTGTACAGATATCATGCTTTATGGAACAACAGAATATCCCCTTGTATCGTCTTTCATATTTTAAAATTTTACAGTTGATTGTTGAATCTTATGTCTATTAAGTTGCATTGCAAGTTTGAGATCTCTTTTTTTGGATATCCAATCTTATGATAATGATGCATCAAAAAAATCTCACGGCAATGTTAAGTGGTAATTGATTCGGAAACAACCTCGATTTGTCTTGTATATCTTACATCCATTCCGCATGGTTAACTATTAGTGAAATTCGACTACCATTTTTTGAACCAACCGAACATTCAGATGAATATTTCATACTTATACAATATTAGAGATTGTTTTTTTTAATTTCAATTATCCCCTAATCACAGAGGATTCAATACAAGATCATGCTGACAAATGTTTTAGAGATGATCCATTGTGCTTATATGCGTTGTGTATCCACACTCTCAATTCTTTTAATTATTTGTTATCTGCCTTTGACCTATTGTGAATCTGTTATCAAATATATGCCTGAATTTGAACTATCATCTACAAAAAAAGATGCCAGTGATGGTCCTTTGATCGTATCCTTTATCTAACATTCAGAATAAAAGACGTATTGTATCCCTGCTGCAATAACTTAACATGGCTCGATTGATGAATGATCAAGCTAAGAAGCAAAATCTGAGGGCGAAATTATCGCCACTGCACATGATGCTGTCGTGCGTGCTCGCATCGGGAGAACTAGATGACGGGTTGTGGCAGCCCCCCCAGTCTGTAGGGCAAGTCCCTTCCAGACCATCTTTTAGCTAACTTTATAGATTCCAAATGCATGAGACAAATTGAGATTGTTGTAATGACTTGGATGGATGCCACTGTTGAAATGCCCCTCTAAACACAAACGAAATTCGATTACATTGATCGAGATTGAGAACATCACTTAGACGTGTCTGCTTACAAGTACATTATTTGCAATTTAGCGAGGATCCATGCTTGTTCAGAGAATAAATTGCCATTCCCTTATCCAATCTACTGGATATCACCGACAATACAACAAACTTCTATCTTAGTGCTTCAAGTCGCCATGCAATATTTTCCTCCATCCTAATCATATCATTTAAAGAACGCTCGCAAAACAATTATGATGATGAAGATCGATGCATCTATGCTGATGTTATGATCACAATTCCTCCCACCAAAATCACGTAGCTGAAGAACCTGTCATTGAATTTAAATAGTTAGTTCAGGTAGAAACCTGATTAAGTGCTACCTGTTCACAAAATTTTGAAGATATAAGCATCTTGTCATTTTTTGGCTTTGCTAATTACGTTGCAAAAGTCTGTACATAAATAATAACTTCTATATCAGGTGAACTGGTTCCAACTGGAGGATCGCATTTAACCATTACCGCCAAGCTGCTCCCTACAAATAGGCAATGTTGTTGCTGCTCCCATATGCTCCTCTCTTGATATCCTCCAACAGGCAATAGTTGCTCCCACCAAGCTGGAGCTTGGTTATGAAAACATGGTTTTTCTTTTTTGTTGGTGAGAACATTAAAAGTTACATGAAGTCCAAAAGAAATTAGATCTAGTGCAAGTCGCAAAAAGATATGTTCACAAGGCACGGAGTATCTTTCATTTTTGTAATAAAACTTGATGCACTCCGTCACAAAATTGATACAGAAAAGTTTCATATCACAAAAATGATCAATCACACCTACGGAGTCCTTCTCATTCTTACTAGTAGATGTCTTCTTCTTCAGTACCCTCGAGACGATGTTGCACTCCTTGTTGAGGAAGGCAAGAAGGGACAACCTCATGCCCGAAGGGATCATACCTTATCAAATCTTGTGACGTCTTCGATTACCATGATAATATTATAACTTTTTTGTCTAAAATAAGAAGAAAATATTTAAAATTAGCATTTTGAGATCAAAAGAGATTGTGTAATATAAAAATATACACTCAAAGGTTACCTTCAAAACAGAACAAGTCGAGATATAGTGGCCCTTTTCTCCGCAGTGACCGCAAGTTCTTTTTTTACTATTTTCTTGTGATAAAGCCATTTCCAAGGAAGATTTAATTCTCTGTGCATGTCTAGGCCTCCCCTTGCTTTTAACAAGACCTGGATCTCGAACAACATATTCTACTGGAAGGTCAATTAGAGGTACATCAACTACAAGATCTTCATCATCATTATTCCTTGATGTATTTCCATCTAATTCTAATTCACTAAGCATCTTGACAAGTTCATCAATCTTTTCCAATGCCAATTGAAAGTGTTTAACACTTTTCATAGACATATTTGAAGCCTTGTGAAACGATGAGCGCATTCCCCAAGCCATTAGTGGAGTGATACCATTCAAACATGTGAGCGATCTTTGGACATGACTACCAACTGTATTATATCTAGAATGTATACTCCATCTGAATAAAATATATCTTGAAGGTAACTCCATCAACCGCTTTATCACTTTGAAAATGTATAACATATGACGACAAGGTATTCCCTCAGTTTCAAACTTTTTGCAATCACAATAACATATTTGTTCTCCAGTATTGCTCACACTAACCATGCGCTTCCTCCCAAAGTTACCAAATCTTTCAACTGAATATAATGTCATTATGCCATCATTTTCTAATTCTCTTGCCATATATGCGCTCTCTTGTTTGAACTCCTCTTGGAAAATCTCAAAAACCTTTTGAGTATAAATGTGTCCTACTTGAGCTTCCATGGGATGATGCGAAAATAAGGCTGGTTTGGAATTCATGGTTTTGAAGTCAGCTCTCTCCTCATGATCACACCGAGAAGTAATAGCTCTATCATATTGCCGAACAAAATCAGACAATGATGTGTTAGCATGAACAAAACCATCAAAGAAAGCATTTATACTTTCAGATCTTTGACTCGATGTCATTCCTGCAAAAAATGTGTCGTTAAGATACAAAGGCACCCAATGTTCCCTCTCTTCGTACATGTTTGCAAGCCAAGAACCGTCGACAATTTTGTAGCATTCCCTAATTTTCTGCCAGCCATTTTCAAACTCTTCATTTGTTTTCGATCCATAGATCCAATTGTCGAAATCTTCTTTGAAAGTATTGTATTCCATTTTCAAACCTCTAAGATGAAGTATTGCATTTTTCTCAAAATGCCATGAACAATATCGATGCTTTGTTCTTGGAAAAACTTTAGCTATTGCATTACAAATAGCTTTATCTTGATCAGTGATAATAGACACCGGCATCTTTCCATTCATACAATCAAGCCATGTAGTGAATAACCAAACAAAGGTTTCTTCGGTTTCACCAACAAGAAGTGCACAACCAAATAATGTCGATTGTCTATGATGATTAACACTTGTAAATGGTGCAAATGGCATATTAAAAGAATTTGTTTTGTATGTCACATCAAAGACAAGAACATCACCAAAAGTCAAGTATGTTGCTCTTGATCTACCATCTGCCCAAAAAATACTTCGCGCAGTACGAAACTCGTCAAGCTCATATTGAAAATAAAAGCCATCATCTTTAATCCTTTTTGATAAGAAGTGTTTCACCATAGACATGCACTCCCTATTTATGTTGTTCGTACGTGTTGTCCTTAAGTGATCAACACAATCTTGTGCACTAACCAAATCTTCTCCCGAAGCATTAAAAACCGCTGAAATCCTTGAAAGACCCTGTCCACATTCATTAAATGTTTCAATCAAGCATTTTGAGGTAGATGACAACTGATGGTGTGATCTCAACATTTGTATTTTCGATGGAGTCGTCAAAGGATGATTGTGTTCCTCAATAAAGGTTTTCACAATCCATATCCAATTTGCTTTTTTGGAAATATATAATCTAGCCTCACAATTTTGCCATGAATCTCGACGTCGCTTAACATCAACTCCTTGTCTACGCTTATCATTTAGATCTTTTTCACCTTCTTTTGAACACACTAGCAATCTTGAGGTGATCTCTTTCGTCTGCTTTTATCGATGCAAATTACCCCGCCTAACGGAAAATCCAACATGTTTTGCATAATCATTATAAAATTCGTAAGCTTCATCTTCTGACATGAACTCCAAGCCAACATATGGTTTCCTCATCCCTTTGTAATGTAAAAGATTTTGAAGTCTGCATAATTAAAGCCATTTGGGTGTTGAGTATCTACTCAAATTTAGAGCCACATATATCGTCATTATATTATACATAAAGGATACCATCATCCATCGCTAAGCTAAATGGTCAAAGTAAGCATTGAATACGTAATACTCACAAGGAGGACTCGCAACGATGAGGGTTGCTAGGAGGACTCGCGGAGGCGAGGGATAAGTCAGATGAGTTGTACGCGAGAGAGTCCATATATGAGAAAGTGCATGCAGAATTGCTAATGGAGAAATATCTATAATATTAAAAATTATGAACATATGGTAAGATTAGTTAAATAAAATTAAACAAAAAAAGTGGAACTATATGAATGCCTATTTTCATTAGGATCCAAGTCAACGAGCTCCCATGATTTTTGTAATGAGCCATGTCTCCATGTCTGACTCTATTATTTCATATTTTCCCCATGACAAACAGAAAAAAAATATAATCTATGCCGTACGTAACTTATAAAATCAAACTTGCTGGTATTTATTTTGAGTATGTCTATAACAGTTAAACAATAACTAACCAAAAACACATTACATGTCACTGTACGTGTGAGAATCCAAAGCTGGAGGTCCTCACGATGGCGAGGGTGCGCACAAGAGCTATGGGTCCTTGACGGGAGAGTCTGGGTAAGAGACGACTTCACAGTGGCGAGTGCTCTCGCATGCGGTTGGGGATATTGACGGAAGTGGTGGTGCGATGGGGGAGAGGAGGTGGCAAGGTAGTGATGGTGTGGAAGAAAAGAGGGGCACCGGAGTTGATCGGAAGGTGGCGTTGGAGTAAAGATGCGGGAGGTTTTTGGATTCGTGCAGGAGGATGGGGCTTTGGGTTGTCTCAGGAGGAGATGGGGAGACCAAGAGCCGTGCATGCTGGAAACGAATGGGGGCTGTGACAAAATTTGAGAATGACAGAAAGTGGAAAATAGGAGAGCCGTGGATATAATCCAACGGCTGGAAACGAATGGAGGCTGCCAATGGGTTGCCCCAAGGGGGCAGCCTCATTAATCCCAATATATATATATATATTCTGATTTTAGAATTTTAATCAGTTGTGCCCCCTCCGAGATAGTGTAATATCAATTCTATCCCTCCCTTTGTAGAAATATTTATTTTGTCCCGAATTCTATTGATGCCCCACCAACCTTATGTATGAATTCATGTTGGGAATCTGATCATCATTTATGTCATCACACATCCACCGGAGCATCTTCATCTCAGCTATATATATTATCTATACATGTCTACAGTGAACTACCCAACACTCTACTATTATTATACATTATTGGTCTTACTACAGCTAGTCGGTAGTTTTTAAGTTTCAAAGTATCTTCTTAACACAAAGGACACTTAAAGCTCCTCTCAACTTCATTCACCATACATTTATTCTATTTTATGAGTAACATCTCATTGATTCCTCCATCCTTTCAAAGATCAACCTAATTATTTAAATCACCATTCTTTAAATGACACCTATTGAGTATCGCGCTATCCTCAAGTATCGTCTTATGATTCATCTTTTTCCAGCTGATGAGCCTTGCCCATTATGGCACAAATCATGCTTGGATGCTTTTTGGGAGCATGCAGTTCATTGTCGTGAACTCCCACGTTTTAAATGTAGACATGATTTTTAAGAGATGTCCTTTATGATGTACTCAGACATGCTGGAGTTGCTTCAAAGAAAGAAACACCTGTGAATTTTTTGACAGATCCTCAAGAGGGGAGATCGACACTCAGACTGACAAATATTTTAATATTTGGATGGGCTGGAAGGAAGCATGCATGTGTTGATCTGACTGGAGTTTCTCCATTGGTGAGTTCGATAAGGAGTGATTTTATTGTGGGACATGCTGCACAGAAAGCTGCCTCGGCTAAAGTTGCTAAGCATGAGAAGGCATGTATTGACAATCAACATGTCTTCATTCCTTTTTGGTTTTGATACTTTGGATTTTTAGCTACTGAAGCAGTGGAGCTTCTCAAAAGGGTCCAAAGAATTATGCACAACAATGTTATGGTTCCCAAATCTATAGATGTTGTATTTCGAAGAATTGGATTTACCATCCAAAAGGGATTGGCGGCGCAGCTTGTTGCCCGTCTCCCACCAATCTCTAAAAGAAATCGTGTTCCAAGCTTTACATTCATTACACCTTTAACTTCTTATCATTAAACTTACATTCCACACATACTATCTTGGTTCTACTTAATCAGAAACCCTTAGGGCTTGTTCGGTACAAGCATAAGGATTTGGAATAGAGGAGAATAAGGGGCCATTTTCCTCCCAACACGGTTCCCCGTGGTACGACTATTCCCCATTATTTCATCTTATTTCACTCTTATTCCCATCTTTATCCCACCTTACTAACCTTTATTTCACCTTATTCCCCTTATTCCTATCCTCCAGCCAAACAAAGAATAGATCCTTATTCTCCTTATTCCCAATCCTTATTCCTGCTTATTCCCGAACCGAACGAGCCCTTAAATTCTAAGCCACCTCCAACGGTCAAGCTTCCATTGACTCCATCTCGCCTCATCCTATAAAGGAAAATCATCTTTAGATGGCATGCACCGAGGTACCTCTTCTTATGTATGTGACCAAGATAAAAAGGTAAGGACTAGGGGTTGATCCTTAATGCAAATCGATACAGACATTTAAATAACCTCCCCCACACAAGTTATTGTTTTTCATACACATCCTTTATCGGGTCAAATGTACAAAATACAACTTTTTACAATCCTCGACATGATTTCTCTAGGAACAATATTTTAATATTATAAGCATCCTCTAAATCAATGAAAACCATATACAGGTTTTTTCGTTATCCGAAAAGTTCCATTACACAATTGAAAAGGTCCATGGCCTATTAGTTGTAAACCTATTAGGCATGAAACTACATCGGTTCTAATGTTGTGGAAACTTGTCCCAACCTCCTTCAATTATCAATTTGATGCCACTATGATTCATAATTTTGCATCTCCTTTATTCTTGTATAAAGGTATCACAATATTTTTTCCTCGTTCATTCGCTATTTTCTAGCTTCATCAAATCATAATGGATAACTCAACTCCGTAACCCGAGTAATACATCAATTCATTCTAAACATCTATATAAATGTCATCCAACCACCACTTTTACAATTTTGTATCATTTTTAAAACCATCATTTTCTCTGTCTTTTGAATTCATCATAACAAGCATGATTCGAGTAGGATCCACAACCTGTGAGCTCCCGAAGGTTAATCTAGACAATACTATTTTCGTTATATAGCCTACACAAATAACTTTCCACCTTGACTTTATATCATCACTAATCACTAAAAATTAACAGGATGTGCATAGAAAAACAATTAATATGACATGCAGAGAAAAACAATTAATATGACATGCAGTTTCATCAATATATATCTTGACGAAGGTATACTTATGATTGTACTTATAACTAAACATCCTTTGCGGCTCTCGTTAATGGATTCACATTCACTTTAAAAGTTCGTAATATGCGAAGTCAGATTACAATGCAAACCAAGTCAGCTTGAAAGCATTGTTAAGGTACATCGGAAGACTAATTGACCTATCTCCTAACTCTTGGTGAGCAACCTAGTCAAACTTATGTGGCTTGAAGTGCCGATTAAGTTTTTTTTAATAGTAGGCCCGGTAATTTCGGGGGTCCGGAGCGTCCCCACTAGGATTCGAACCCAGGTCGTTTAAAGTGGAGGCACACTACTCTACCACCCGACCACTCCTTGGGTTCCTAGTGCCGATTAAGTTGCACAAGCAAAACAAGTCGGGAGTGGTTTTTTATGACCTAGTCCATGCTAAATTAATAGTTATTAACCCTTGGGCTAAATTCAACACCTACAAAACATTCTAGTAAAAATGAAGAAAATCGAATGACTTCGTACTCTTCGACCTACTCCAAGTTTCCCACAACCTTGCTCATCAATGTGCGAATTACAAATGATTCCCCTAATGAGTTCTCAACTTCCATATTTGTTTCACTCATCATCCAAATCTTTCGAGAATGAACAACCATGGATGAAGTGGGTGGGTGAGGGATGAGGGGAAACCTCTTAATTGGAGGTTATTAATATTGGGAAGAAGCTATTGTTGAAGAGTTTTTTTGATATGTTACGGTTTCACAATTATTTATTTCTTTTGTACGTAATATGTAATTTACTCATTAGAGTTTCTCTCTTGTATATAAGAGAACCATTGGATCCCATGAATAAATAAGTATTCTTTCTTCACATGGTGTTAGAGAAACAGTCCTAGACCGAAGCCTTGAGCCAAAACTCGAACCCTACCATCCAACCTCTCATCTCTCTCCGCATTTCCACGTCAACCCGTAGCCCCGTGCGCAAGACAAAGCCCCCCCAGAGGGCTTGTGTGTCGCCGTCAGTGGTCCCGTCGTCGCCCAACGGCTCTTAGCGCCGTCGCACAACGGCCCATCGCCACCAAGTGGGGCTCCCTTGTGCCGTCGCATAGCAATAACAATGCCACCTAAGGGCATTTTATGCCGACAACAGGCCCAACACCCCCTCGTGCATGAAAATGTTGCTGCCCAGGTCCTCGTGAAGCCATGGAATCATGATTTTTTGGTCTAATTTCAAGATTTAGGGTCTGACTTACCCTATTTTTATCAAAATCGGATCACGTTTCTTCAACATGTGATTGTGATATGAGTCTAAGATCACAACCATCTTGTTACATGTCAGTTTAGACACCGTACGATTGGTCTAGGGTCCCAATTATTGTACACGATGTCAGAAAGCAAAGTTGATATGCCATCTACAGGTTCCTTCAATGGTCTCGCACCTATTGTCAAGATGGACGGTACAACTACGAGTTTTGGGCAATGCAGTTTATGAATCTTTTACAGAGCCTATTAGAAAAATAACATGCGGAAGCGAACATGAAAAAAGATAAAGAAAATATTAAGAACGTGATTTAACGTGGAACCCTACTCCATGAGGAGCGGGATGAAACTACGGGAGAAGCCCTCAAAGGGGCATATTATGCATTGCTTTTTCTCAATGGATACAGGAGGTCAGGGACTCTTTATATAGCCTCTCCAGGTCCCACCACTGGACAATGTGACACTAAACAACTGGGTGGGGTAAATGGATCTTCTTTCGGATCTATTTACCCTCTACAACTCAATAGGCGCACATAACAAATACTCCAATACTTCCCCTCAAGTTGGAGCATCCAATGCTCAGCTTGGACAAACAGAAAGAAACTCAACTCACCGCTACATGACACTACGGACAATATCAACCCAACGCGCACAACTGCTGCTGTCGAGGATATTGCGTCTCATGCAGTGTAGGTGAGGAGGACGAACGGGCTGGAGTGTGAGTCTACTAAATCTCCTCGTCGGAGATCATGTGCTTTGAACTGCGCCTGTCAGAATCACTGCAACTGAAAAATGAGTCTCCTCGTCGGAGTACTCTGGCCCGCCACAATAATGTGGACAACTGCACCATCTCAACAAAGGGCCTAACTGAAAAGGGCTGTAACTGTGCAATCCTCGTTGGAGTCCACGGTCGCTGAAGAATAGAGTCTGAAAGAAGTCTCCTCGTTGGAGAACTGGATCTCTCCCATCTGGCTCAGATTATGGTACACTGCTCTGGTGTCCCTATGATACCAATTGAAAACCTTTGCCAACATGACATAGGGAATGGTCCTCTACTCTGGAATCCCTATGACTCACATGAAAACTCTAACCTGACAACAACAAGAAAAGATGGGGACCACTACAAAAGAAGGCAAACATGTGCTCATCTGAAAATGACCGCATACTCGTGCGTGTCTGAAACTGAGTCTCTCTCCGGAGAACTCGAAAATGGACCTCAACAAGGAGTGCCTCGAACTTGAACTCTGACCAATCTGAATGTCGAGTATGAACAACTGCACATCACACTGTGGACTTGGAATCTGAACGTCGAGTCTGAAACTTGTGCATGGAGAATATTTATCTGAAAACTGTAGAGTCTGAACAACTGGTCGGCCTGGAATCTGGATCTGCAACATGATTTGTGACTCTACATAATACTTCCCCTTTCTCCCATACTGGTCGGAATGAAGACATCGACAGTTGGGAGAAGACAACAATAATGCATAAATATGGGGAATAAAACATGATTATCCTCGAAACATTTCTTGCAGTTTTTCATCATTTTTTAAGCCGTCACAACTTTTTTGGAAAATAATTTTTTAAGCCATTTCAACAGATTTTTTTACGACTTTTCTTTGCAATATTTTTTTGAAAAAAAACTTTGACGCACCTCTTTTCTTTTCTTTCTTTTTTTTATAACTGACCTCCTTCCTTTTTTTTTACACGCCCACTTTTCCTCCATTCTTTCCTTCCTCCTCCTCTTTTTTTTGGACCAGCCCACTTGGGCCTAATATATCATGCCTTTTTTTCCCGACCGTTGCCTCACTTGGGCTGAAACAAGTAAGCATGCCCTCATATTTTTTTAATATTCCATCTGCCCACTTGGGCCCCAATACTCTCTCTCCCCCTGTTTTTTAAACAGGGCATGACCCAAGTGCGTATAAACAGAAACCATTTTTTTAAAAATAAACCCCAGCCATATTTAGGGTTTCCAATTGTTTGGGAAACCCCCGTCTAACGCTGCCCGAGATGAACTGATGGGATGTATCATGCCACCTGCGCGCTTGAGGATCTGGGTTGGAGGGGGGCGCCTTGGCTCCACGACTTGAAGGGAGAGTATGCCACGGAACCATGTCATGAAGCCTAATATCCAATCTTTGGAGTATCACGGAGCCGCGCGAAGGGAGGAGGCGATTGGGGGTGCGCCTGCGCCGCCGTTGGAGGAAAATCAAAGCCCCATCATCGATGCTTGAAGGGATGGGATCACCTTCACTTGGGAGGTCTGCGACTGGTTGGGCTGTATGCCATCGATCTGGAGGCGCTCGAGGCCTCAGCATGTGGGATGGAGGCATGCCTGGTGCCGCCATGGTGGGGCTCGCCTGGGTCTGTGGGACCCTTGTCGTAGACGGTGGCATGGTGTGCAAGTGATGGTTCTCTGCCTCCTTGAGAACCGAGAGAACAATGCACGAGGAGGAGTCGCAAAGCCGTCAAAGAGAAGTTCCTGGAGATGCACACATGGACATCGATCTGGAGAAGTACGATGCTAGGACCTCAGAGTATCAAGATTAGGGTTTCATTGAGAACCCTAGAACCAATCCAGAACTTCGAATAAATCTTGAGCATAAATACTTTTTAAACAAGAATCTCACACACTCTAATAATCGAAACTCGAAGAGGAAGATAAAAATAAAACTTCAAGAATAGTCTCTCGAGAATCGAACCCGCTCTGATACCATGCTAGAAAAATAACATACTGAAGCGAACATGGAAAAAGATAAAGAAAATATGAAGAACATGATTTAACGTGGAACCCTACTCTGTGAGGAGCGAGATGAAATCACGGGAGAGGCCCTGAAAGGGGCATGTTATGCATTGCTTTTTCTCAATGGATACAAGAGGTCTGGGGCTCCTTATATAGCCTCTCCAGAGCCTCCAAGTCCCACCACTGGACAATGTGAGACTAAACAACTAGGTGGGGTAAATGGATCTTCTCCAGGATCCATTTACCCTCTACAATAGGCGCACATAACAAATACTCCAACAGAGCCATGGCAAGAAGCATATTCTGACACAGGATGAGTCGATGGACAAGACTGGGATCACCACCTCATGGGAGGTTGATGATGCATATGCAAAGGTTTGGCTATCTTGTATTATTTCTGTGGAAATAGCCAACGATATCCTTAGTCAACCCACGACCAAGGCGATGTGGGACATTCTCGCAGGGACATACACTCAAGCAAAGAATTAGTTGAAAATATTGCAACTCCAGCACGACATCTTCACTACCAAGCATGGAGATCATCCCTTTCACGCCCTGTATACATCTCTAAGGGGTATGTTTGAGCGACTTCACAAGTACCTACCCCTGACGGCCTCTCTAGAGCAGTATAAGGCCTACATAGACTCTGCCATGACTGGTGCATTTTCAGCTGCCCTCAATCCAGAATATGACTCGACTCGCTCATCTCCTCACCGATGCTACCATACCTCCTATGGAGGAAGCATGCCGCAGGCTGAGTCAATTGATTATTCCCTCTGCTACATCTTCTCATACATCTTCAATTATGCTTACCTCACGTGGTAGAGGTGGATCTACTCCCTTCAGAGGATTAGGCATGTGAGGCAGAGGCAACCCACACCTACGTCAGACATGTTCATATTGCCACCGTTCATGTCATTCAAAGGATATGTGCTACTCCAAGCACATATTTCCACCATAAGCTCGTGCTGCAAAGCATAGCCATACTGCTCCGGATCTCATTGATCATTACTACAATGATATTATTGCTCACTTGAGAAAGATCATTCCTCCAGTTGATGGATCTTCCATCACCCGTCCATCAGAAACTGCAGCCTCTGCCTCTACTAAGAGCTCATGTGCATTTATTGGTCAATCTCGACTAGATCCTTCTGAGTGGATAATGGATTCTAGAGCATAACATCATCTTTGCGGATATAGATTGCAGTTCGGTACATACAGTCCAACACAACCAGGTAAATCGATAGTGATCGTTGATGGGACTCGGTCCCTAATTACTGGATGGGGGAGGTTCATTTTACACCCTCCATACATCTACAGAATATTCTTCATGCACCTGCCTTTTCCATGAACTTACTACCTATTAGTCAGATTACAAAAAAGTTATCATAATAGTTTGATTGGTCCACGTGAATCCTTCTGGTTGAGCCACATGACCCATTCACCGTGCGCCACTCGCACTCCTTTTCCATCGTCTAATCACCTCTTTTCCCTTCCATCCTAGTCATCTACTCCCACATCTTTTCCTGGCCCTCTAATCCTTCTCCTTGATCTCGTCGGGTCCGTCCGTGAGCACCTCTCTCCCAGCTCGCCACATGTCTTCATCATCGCCGCCCGATCTTCTCCATCTTCACCACACACCTGAGACGTGCTCTCCACCCTTCGATTTCCCTTCAGATTACATCTCATCCATCCGTTACCTTCTGCTCACCCGCTCGCCACATGGCTATCTCCTTAACCATCGGTCTAGCCCCCATCGATGCAATTGAGACCACTCACTCGCGCCCATTCCTCAACCGTTGGATCGTGAGATCCAACGACCAACGAATCATCTTCTTCCTCCCGCTACCTCCTCTCCCACATCACCCATCTCACGTACTGGTTTCCCCCTTTCCATTTCCCCCACCTTCTCCTCCATCTTATCCACTCACAGAACATCCCTTGACCTACACCATTCTTCCGTCACCCTCGGGGACACCATGACTCTCCGCAAAACCCTCTCTATCGCTTCATATCCTCCATGCAACCCACGTCGACCACCATAGAAACCACCACCTTCCTCCTTCAAATATGCCTCCACTGTCTTCATTCTGCCCCGTCCACCTTTACATGCAGCTCCGTCTAGCATCACTCCTCCTCCTCGTGACAGGGGGAGGGCCTATTGATGGCGCCACGATGACGACAACTTTCGGTGTCGACCCCTGGCCATGGTAGGCCAGGTTTGTGGTGCTCCGCCACCGCCTAGCTGTCTCCAGTGACTGTGGGGATCCAGCCATGACCGGAGGTCCATCTAGGACCTCAAGCCTAGGCTCCTTCCTTCACCAAAGCTCAGGTAAGCTCTTTGATCCTTCTTTGCATTTTTTTATTTAATTTCCTTGATTTTATTAGCTTCCCCCTCACATTGTCCCCCTTCATCCATCATCACCTTAGCTTCCTCGCATCTCCACTATTCACGTGCTCCCCTCCAATCACTCTTCTCTCCACTGCAACCTTAAACCACTTCGACCCACTCTTCTCCGAGCTCGCCGGAGAAGACGATCGGTCGCAGCATTCTTCACCCCTTCACGTTCATCCATCTCACTCACAATCACTTGCACTACTCACTTGCACGCTTTGGCTATCAGAACTAACCATTGAAGGTGAATGCCTTCATTGACCGGAGCTTCATCGGAGGTATCTTCCCAAGCATCGTCTCCGACCATGGTTCAACCTCAACAACTTCCAGGTGGTCCTGTGGCTTGGCTTCACTTAGATGATCGATCCAGTACCTCCAGGGACCCCAACGGAACATCTCGCTAGACATGATATAGGGGTGAAGCAATGGAGGCTTCGCCGGAGCTCTGATCCCGTCGCCAATCGCAAATGAAGAAGGACATACAACTACCGTTGGATGGCACCCTCCCGGTGCTCATCTAATGGTTTGGAGTGAGCCAAGTCGCCACCCAACCCTTGTACAACCACCATCCGATCTCGATGATCGGGCGGTCCATAAGCAGCCATGTGTCAACGTGGGGAGGCGATACCATACCTCCAGGCTCGGAACCCCCGGGCCACATCCGAGCCTCTTGAGCCACGATCCAAAGCTAAGCCAGCAGCCCAAGCCTCCTCCGAGCCTCGATACTCTATTCCTTATCAACCAAGTCATCATGATGACTGGGTCTCGGTGTTGGGGTCACTTAACACCTATGTTGTTTCATTTATTTTTCTTTTCTTTCTTTATTCTTTTATTTTGGAATTAAATACAATAAATAAATTGTGTTTTGTATGAATTGCAGAGTGTTTATTTTGTTAAGTTAATTATACGTACATGCATTTAGCTAGGGATTTAAAGTCAAAAAGGAAAGAATAAAGGTGATGAAATGGAGATTCATTAGAGAGTTCGGTCAACTCCAATCAGTGGAAACCAAATTAAGATCCTTATGTACGTTATCATTTGCTTTGGTACTCCATAAGAGGCAAATCACACGAAATTGTTGTCCAAGTTGGATCGGATTAGGATTACGAATGGGTAACAATTCTGAGACTCGTGCACTTATTTCGGAATAGAATACAACTTAAAGATGTCGAGCGTCTAGCAGATGATTTATATATGGGTCTCATTTTCCTTGCATAAATAACGAGCTAAACACGTGAAATTCTATAAATAGAAGAAAGACGTAGTCCGTGCACGAGGGATGTGATCCTCTTCCATGCATGCAATGGTCAGACGTTCAACGTCTCCATGCCGTTGTTTTTTTTTATTTCAAGAAACATCCGTCTTTCTAATCTAAACGTAAAAAATTGCCAACTCTCTTTGAAATCCCAGTAATAGCAAAACCCATTACGTAATATTTTTATCAATTAATTGTGGGTACAATTTCAGAAACGTCGTTATTATTCAACTGTTTGAATCAAAGAAGAAGCAATTAGAAAAGAGTGTGATATCCTTCGTCTGATGAGGTGTAATTAAAAAGTCATTATTTGTTCGCTCTAGACGTGTTGTCGTATATTTTAAAACTTTATTGTTACAAAAACTATAGGAAAAAACGGGCAGCAATGGCTTCCATTAATTACCACAAATTAAGCTGCGGGTCAAATTTGTTTCTATTCGCATTTATCACGTGGCATAATGTTGTAGCTAATTACGTATACATGTACGGATGTACCACGACAACAAAATACGGTAGACCAAAATTGAACAAAAACATGCGTGAGGGTCTTTCTCTTCCATTATTTGGAGTTGAGCAGAGTCTCACATGCATCCCATATCATATATCATGCACGTATCAACTAACTCCCTATAAATGGAGAGCATATATGTTGAGGTCCTTCGACAACTTCATCAATCGACCTATGGCTCTCCCAAGGACTTGCTTACTCTTTCTTTCTCTCCTCTGCTCTCTCCAATTCCCGCCTTCTCTTGGAAGATATTACGACGATTTGGGAATCACCTCTACCTTAGGATACGATGGAAATCCATCCGGGCTTCTGGCGCGGAAGGCCGGAGGCTATGGTGAAAGCAAATCTTCTCTACCTCAGACTAAGGTCGTCGATGTGAAGGACTACGGAGCCAAAGGGGACGGGTCGGATGCCACCCAGGTATGAATGCATATGTATGTATGTATGTATGTATGTATGTTTTCGCAACAACAAAACGAGTCGTTTATTGCAACAATAGGTATTTAATATCTCGATTATTTCTTAGGCATTTGCCGATGCTTGGAAGGATGCGTGTTCATCGACTACTCCATCGATCTTTCTGGTATCTGGAGTCGGTAGATTCCTTCTGAAGCCTATTACTTTCTCAGGACCATGCAAATCCAGTTTGACAGTGAGGGTGGGTGCCGCGGGATCATTTTCTTGGATTCATAAGTATTAATCTATTTGAGAATTAGCTCTATATATCTTTTATTGTTGTTTGATTTATCCATTAGATCGAAGGAACATTGTTGGCTTCCACAAAAATCTCCGATTGGGATGGCAAAAATCGTAAGCAGTGGATCGAATTTGAAAGTGTAGATAACCTCCATGTCGAAGGTGGTGGCACCATCAATGGAAATGGAGAAGTATGGTGGAAGAACTCTTGCAAAGTTGATGAATCACAAGTAATTAAGAACTAGTTCCATCCACAAGTTATATTGTTGTCATTGTTTATCTTACTTAAGAATACTAACGCTACATTTGCTCGTAAATGCAGCCTTGCACAGATGCCCCAACGGTATGTGCATCTTCCAATCTATGTGTATTCTCTTTTATCTTTGATATGCATGTTAGAGTAGAGATGCGTGATATTAAACTTAGAACCAATATTTCTGCTCTGTAGGCAATGACCTTCAGTGCTTGTAACAAGTTACGAGTGGAGCATTTGTTCTTTAAGAACAGTCAAAAAATGCATGTTACCTTCGCACAAAGCAACGACGTACAGATTTCCGATCTCACCATTACAGCTCCGGAGACTAGTCCCAACACCGACGGAATCCATGTTACCGGCACCAAGAACATCCAGATTGATCATTGTAATATAGCTACAGGTGCGTACATGCCCACACTTGCATTGCACATACTTGATAGTGGTATTAAGGAATCTAACCTAGTTGTAAATCAATTATGCCTTCTATTTGACATGAAGGTGATGATTGCATATCGATTGTAAGTGGATCACAGGACGTTACCGCCACCAATATTAATTGCGGACCAGGACATGGTATCAGGTAGAGTTATATATTGATCTCAATCTTAGTAGGGCATGTAACAATAGCCCTTCCTTGTTAGTTATTATTCTCAACTGGTTGCTAATACATATATATTATACTACCATAGTATCGGAAGCCTGGGAAAGGGAAACTCGGAAGCATACGTTTCCAATGTATTGGTGGACATAGCAACGCTTCATGGTACCACAAATGGAGCTCGAATCAAGACTTGGCAGGTAAATCATCATCAATCGCCTATATTACATATTCATTTATTCTTTGTGTACATGGTTCATTGACAATGATACAAACATGCAATATGAATGTAGGGGGGTCATGGAAGTGCAAAAAATATCACATTCAGGAACATCGACATGAACAATGTCAAGTACCCTATAATTATCGATCAAAACTATTGTGATTCTCCCAAATCATGCAAAGAACAGGTATGTCAATAATGATGCACATCTTTATTGTTTAATAGTGATAGTACCTTCACTGTATACATATGCAAATGAGATCTTATCTGTTATATTCTTCAGCCATCAGCGGTTGCTGTAAGCGATATCAAATACAAAAACATCAAAGGAACAAGCGCAACAGATGTGTCTATAAAATTTGATTGTAGCAAAGCCATTCCATGCCAAGGGATACTAGTCGAAGACATCAACTTGGTTAAAGGTGGGGGTGCATCAACTACGAGCTTCTGCAACAACATTAAGCTGTCTAAGTCAGGCACGGTCATTCCGACTCCGTGTGCGCAGAGCATAAGAAGCGATTACAAGGACCTTAGCATATCCACCTACTAAATTTGATGCATGATAATGATTTATGTTCCTTGTATTTATCTAGATTTAAGTCCAAGTATATTTTCAACATATAGGAAGTCTAAGTTGGAAAAAAGTTAATATTTATGTACAATGTACGATAGGAATATAAGAAGAACGTATATGTGTGTGTTAACTATGCAAAATTTATAGAATGTACGAAAATAATGCAATATCATTTCTATGTCCCGAAGTTATATAATCATGTACTAGTTTGATACAGAGATTATCATGTTAATGAAATTATTATGATGCATTATTACATGATTATTATGATCCCATATGTATGTTGAACACAAAAACTAATGTGTATGATATCGATATGGTCATGTTATAGAGATTATCATGGCACATAATTAAGGCTTTATTCATCTTTTACATGACCTAATTTGCTTTTGAAAGCGAAAAGAATTTTCCCCCAAGAAGGCGTGCATCCACTTCCTTTTAAATTTATATTTTATTAATTACAAAAAAGAAGAAGAAGAGCAACTACAAATCCCAAATCTCGATCGAAGTCTTAGAATGTTCAATGACATTCTTCGCAAAGAAATGCTACCAACTGAATACCGCATCATTTCATGCAAGACAAAATGCCCACATAATGGCTATTGCCTTGATTCTATCAATTTTCGACCTAGACCAACTCAATCCAATAGAGTCATGGAACATACGAGCAGACGAAGGTTAAAACCATTTATAGTTGCCAATTGACAAACTCTAGATGAAACTCCACGTGTAAAGAAAATGCAGTCCACACCTCAGCAACATCCAATCACCATGAGCAAGATATGTTGGCATCTAGAAAGAATCTAACTCATCGGTCATTCATCACAATGCACATTTTCTTAGAACTCACATGACAATCATCACCTCTAATGGGATTTTCCATATTGAGATCCATATATAATTTGTACACATATCCCCAAATCAAACACCTCTAATTTGAGAATACTTTAGGGAATCTTTCCAGGTGCGAACTTCTCATTAAAATATGTCCAATGATTTTGGTCACTTACTAATGAACGTTTTATGGGATTTTTAATCAATATCAATTATAACACTCCATAAATATGCTAATCAAACAAATTGTTTAAGCTTTTATAACTAAGATGAGAGCAATCGCTAGTAAGGTTTTAAAAATCAGACCGGATATTGAATTGGTAAGTCATTGATTAGATTGGACCAAGTTGGACAGTCGGTTCAAATCGATTAGATTGAAATGACGCCAGCATGCCACCAACATTTCACTATTAGAAATGGTCTATTTATGAGTACTGGAATGCGACAACCAATAGTTGTAATTAGTCGCAATGGTAACTATGAGCAGATGTGTATTGCAACTAGTTGCAGTTATTGTTGTATACATATCTATGCATATTAGGACGACACGTGATTACATTGTGTGTGCATTGGTTGAGTTGTATTTATGAGTTACTAGTCTCGTTTGTAGTCGTAATCTCTTATAAATTTCTAGAATGAACAATCATTCTCCCTATTTCATCGTGCCCCAAAGTCACATTCCTTCCCCATATAATTTCATGAGTTCCTCTTCCTCCACTCACATCCACCACCTCCTCCTTTGTTGATCGACACCTCCTCCTCCTCCTCTGGCCAGCCACCACCTCCTCCTCTTCCCACGTCCCCCTGATGAAGCGCTAACTAGCTAAGCTAAAGTCTCATTATAATATGAACCTATTAACATATCAACAGAACCAAGCTAAATATCTTTGCCAAGAGGGCATGTCTTAAATTTATACCTAGATAAGTATAGGGTCAAACATAAGGATGCAAACAATTAATATATTTAATTAAGCTTTAAATATTTAGGTTAAGTGATCATATAATGTATCTAGATCAATGATAACAATACATATGGATGCATGAATTTTTATGGATTTTTATAATGCAAGTTAAGTTATTTATATGCTACAAAAGGAACAATAATGCAATACGATGAATAATTACCACTCATGTACACAATCACATATTAAGCTTTTGAATTAATTTTTAAAGCATTATACTCTATTCAATATACAATTTCTCGAAATAGTAGCTCCTATTCTAGTTCCTTATTCAATGATCTTAATTGATGACTCATCCAATTCACTTCTTAATCATTTAGCAATTAAATACGTTATTAAGGGTATGCATTCAAGTAATTGGTCATCTCATTAAATTCTAGATTGATTAAGCAAATTATGGTTCAGATAGTGCATTAAATGAAGCTAACATAAAGCAATCACTACAAGGAAAACACATTGTGGCTACAGAACTATGCCTACGGATGTAGGGTTTGTGACTACGAAATTGAGCTCTGGCCACAAGATGTCGTGGCCAGTAGTCGTAGCTACAAGTCTCATCGCGAGAATTCTCTAACCACGAATATGTCGTGAACACTACAAGTGACCACAGAATTTGTCGTGACCACAGCTCTTGTATGAAGATTTTGACCACGGATTATAGCTATGAGAAACTAGTGGCCACGGAATTATCGTGGCCACAACTCATTTTTCTTGTAATTAATGACAATTAATTCAATAAGTAGTGAATAAGGTACTTAATTGTTTTTCAAATGAACACACAAAGGTCAAATAAGATAATTAAACATGACATTCAAAAGATCATGAGTAGAGCTTTAAAATTACATCAATTTCATTGAATTTGGATTAATAATGTTTAATATATTCAAAGATCAATCCATAGGCTTATTTGCAAAGAAAATATAATTTATAAAAACATAAAACTAATACAAATAGGTCAAGAAAGGGGTAAAATGTAAGTATACATAGTTAGTAGTCTTATCTAATAAATATCCCTAAGTTGGGGTATTTTTGCAATTGATGAAAATCGACGGGCTATTATGCAAAAATCCTAGATGCAACATCTAAGGTATGTGTGCTCCTAGGCTTGGTGCATGTATTACGTGGAATAGCGGCTCGGGCCACGTAGGAATCCTCTAATGCTTCGGGCAAGGTCTAGGTCCTCTGAAGCTATGTGGCTTGGAGCGTACACTGGGATCGAATGCGAACCATAGAATCGTATAGATCCAACAATTCCCGTAGTGCTGAGCTACCACCTCCTACGCAAGCAATGAGGATGATTGTTCTCTACTGACTCCTTTGATGCTCCTCCATGCTTGTTTGACTTAGGTGATGGTCGATATAAAAAGTTAAAAATTGATTAAGATTGGAGGTGGGGGATTGGCCTAGACTAGAAGCTCTAGAGGCTCCTGGGTTATTTCTTAACAAGTATGGAAAAAGCTTGAAGCTCGAGCGGCTCTCAGATGGTCTATGACAAGGGATACGTGTCGTAGATCTCACTGAAAGTTCATCCTCGATCATAGCTTCTCTCTCCCTATCTTGCACTGTCACTAGAAGGAGGAGTGAGCTCATAGGAAACTTCTCATGCATGCGGAAACCAGAGAATATAGAAGGAGATGCAGTTTAATCCGGGGCAACAACAGTTGTAGAGGGAGTTTCAACCTCTCACTGTTGAAACACACGAGAGGGACGATGAAGATGGAGGTTAGGTCAAAGAAGACGTATGAAAGGCGGACGAGAGGGTAGTGGAATCGAGGCTTGCTATGTGGAGGAGTGATGAGAAATGGGAGAAGGTGCATCGATAAATAGTCGCAACTCTTGGGGGTGATGTTTGTGGGTTGAAGATGATCGACAACTGTTGAATCATCCGATCCAACGGTATAGAGCAAAGCATAAATGGAACGATTGGGGCAACATGATCAAACGATGGTCCTAGTGGAAGGGGGATTGGGCTAATATGAACTGTTTGATCTTCAGATTAGACGACTAGGAGAGGGGGAGACTCTTTATAAGAACCAGGTACGTGGAGGCTCATAATTGGGTCATGTGGCCCAATCATAAATTTAAGAAATTTTAAAAATAAATATAATTATAAAAAATATAAAATGAAGTCAAAATAAAAAGTATTTTACATAAAAGTTGTGCAATTTTCAAGATCTACAACTTTCATCTAGAATGCAAAACCAAAATACATCATTTATACATACTTAATATTTTTGTAAGTATTTTTAAGGACTAAAAATACTTCTTTGATAAGTTTTTTTCAATATTTTTGGAGAATAAATAATATTTTATATTTTATATACAACTTTAAACTAATTTTTATATAATTTTTAATAATGAGAGACTTTGAAAATTAAAGGGACTATAAAAATGCAAAACTCAATGTACGACAGAGTAGAGGCTTGGCGCAGCGGAGCGGAGCTCCACACCAACGACCTGATTTCACCAGAGTCCTCCCGATCTCTCTCGCTCGACGGTGGAGTAGCAAGACATGTCACCTCTCAGCTTCTCTCTCGGAGCTCACAGGGAGAGGCAGTGTTCAAATGGTTGATCTTCTTGGAATCGAGGGGGGTAGGTCCTTTTATAGGCGAGGAAACTTGGGGCGCACGATAGGTTGTTGGGCGAACAGCCCAACGATCGGCCATTGGGGAAGTTAGGAAGATAGAGGAAGAAAGGAGGATGAAGGAGAAGATGTCAGGTAAGAAGGTTGGAAGAGACAAGGAACAGGGGAGGAAGAAGGAAGGAGGGAGAGAGAATAATAAAATAATTAATTACTAATGAATAACTAAATTTATTAAATAAATAAAAATAATAATTAATTATAAATAATTTAATAACTCATTAAATAAATCATTTTTTAAATAAATAATATTAATTAATTAATTACATATATAAATAATGCGTTAATATTATACCTAATTAATTGATTAAATTATTTTATTTTTATAAATTTTATTATTATTTTATATTATTGATATAATATTAATAAAATATAAATAAAGTATAACAAAATATAACTAGAATAAAATTAAAATACATTGTACAATTTATACCAATAGGGTCCCAAAAACTTCTTTTTGCATATTAACTCTGATTTTAGTGAAATCACTTTTATTTGATAGATAATTTTATAAAACAAACCTTTAAAAGTGGTACACCTAATTCGGAGTTCATATGACCGAGTTATGAAGTTCAAAGTTCAGCTTTACGATTTTTTAGGTTTTATTTTTTATTGGCATTTATTCATAATTAATTTTAAGTTATATTTTTATATTTTTTTCTACTTATTTTTATAAAAAATTAAAAAAGAATTAGGTTAATCAGGATTAAGAATAATTAAATAGAAAATAAAGAAGAATTATTTCACATAGTACATATATACAAAGGGGTCCAAACATCAAAACTCACACGCTTTATCTTATATTTTTATGGTACTTTTAATAAAATAGTATTACTTGTAAAACAAAGTTTAAAAGTGAGTTTTCTTACTTTGGAATTTTCTATAGATAGTTATGAACCTATAAAGTCGACTTTTAAGCTTTTTCAATTCGTTGTATTTATTTATTTATATATTAAATAATTTTTCTGATATTTTTATAAATTGATATATATTATTATGAACAACTTTTGTGATAAAATATTTTGATTTAGTATTTTTTTTGAATGATAAATAAAGTAGGTAAACATATGTACAAAGTGAAAAATGTGTTAATGTACATTTATGATCTTCATTTTATGATATTTTTAAAGATTAGGATCCTTATCTCCCTCTACTTATTTATTTTTTCGACCAAGTGAGTATTAACCTGGTCTTGAGGTTAGCATCAGTCTGTACATATTTCATATCGACATCCTTCTTTCTTTTATTATTATTTTTCTCTTTATTATTTTATTTTGGATAAAATAAGTGTTAAATATATAATATTAACAAATGATGTTAGAATATTAATTAGTGAGAATTAGTGATTATTTACATATATTTTATCAAGGATTTTAGCCAAAATGAAAGAATAAAGACGATGAATCATGGATTCATCAGGTGCTCATGCAAATTGACACGTTTCGACCATGCATCTACCTGGATTTCCTTCAGTCCTCTATATATTTTGCCCAAAAATGTCATAGGAAGCAACCTCACCTCTACACCCATATAAGTGAATCATAATCAAGTGTATATTGCAATTATACACCATCCAATTTGGGATATGGTGTCCATTAAGAACATGTATATTCAATCTCGTCGTGTTTTGATACTATCGTGTTGTACATCATAGGAATATGGAAGATTTAATAGTAGTATGCAAGTTGTCTAGTGAATGTTTATCCCATATGAATCTTCTTCTTGGTATCTCCATTCATGAGGTTGGGTTTCCATCACTTTGACTCTTGATTTGGGTGTAATCTCGTTTTCCTTGATGGACTTTGCACAAGATTTTTGCTTAGTGGTTTAGTTAGAGGATCGACCAAATTCAACTTCGACTTCACACAATCCATGGATATGATACCATCACCAATGAGTTGCCTCACAATATTGTTCCTGAGACGAATATGCATGCTTTCCACTATACATTTTATTTTTAGCTCTTGATATAGCAGCTTGGCTATCACAAATGGATGAATACATATGACATTGGCTTCATCCAAATAGGAAGATCTGCTAAAAGGTTTCTCACTTCCCACAACATATACAATATCGGGTCTAGTACAATTCATTAAGTACATAAGACTGCCAATAACTTATGCATATTTGGTCTTAAATAGACTATCACTTATATATTTCTTAAGATGTGAGTTAGCATTAAAAGGAGCACGTATTGGGTTGCAGTCAAACGAAGAAAACATTTTCAAGATCTTTTCAATGTAATGTTCTTAAGAAAGCAAAATAAGATTTGACTTCATCACCAGTTGCATACCTAAAATTATACTTGTTTCTCACATATCTTTCATATCAAAATGAGAAGCAATTAATATATTTGTATGATTAATAATATTTAGAGCAGTACTAAAAATAAGCATATCATCAACATATAAGCAAATAATGACACAATTTGTACCATCAACTCTAGAATAAATATATTTATCTGCACCATTAATTTGAAAATAATTAGAAACTAACAATTTATCAAAATATCCATGCCATTGTTTAGGTACCTGCTTCAATCTAACAAAGATTTAACTAACTTACATACTTTATTTTCATTCCATAAGATAATATAACCCTCTGGTTGATCCATGTAAATTTCTTCTTCTAAATCGCCATTTAAATGTGATTTTAACATACATGTGATGAATCACTAGTTTGTGAATGAAAGCTAAAGATATTAAAACTCTTATAGAAAAAATCTTGTTACATGAGCAAAATCATCAAAATAATCAGCATCTTTCTTTTGAGAATAATATTTTTCCACTATCTCACGTTGAATTTTTCTACAGAATAATCGGGTTTCAGCTTCCTTTTAAATATCTACTTACATCTGATAGTTTTAGCACCTGGTGGTAAATCTGCCAATTCCCATGTATGGTTAGCCATTAGGAGATGAAATAATTTCTTTGTATGATTGAGGATCATTTTCAGCAAGATATGTAAAGAAATCACCTCCAAAATCATTTTCGTTCCTAACTCTCTTAGACCTTTTTAAGTCTCGAGCTTCATTTTCATCTATATCATTGTTCACAAGTTCAATTCTAGAAGTCTTTTCTAAAGGGTATTTCAAAGGAAATATGCTAAAAAATCAGTATTTTTACTTTCAACAATAGTATTCAAATTCTAATATATTATTTCACTTCTAAGAATAAAAAAGCGATAAGCAGCACTGTAATGACCAACAGGGCTATTATGAGCATAAATAATGAATAAAAAATCAAAAGTTTTTGCACCAAGTTTCCTTTTCTTAGGTTTAGGAAGCAAAACTTTCGCTAAGCACCTCCGTACTTTCAATTATTTCAAGTTAGGTATATATCCTTTCCACAGTTCATACGTGATGAATAGGCTTTTGCGAAGGTCTTGTCAATTCACAAGGTGGATCCACAATCGTCGAAGCATCCTCATACGGAACCTTAATTCAATCAATAATAAATCTACAATTAAGAATCAAGCAAAGAAAAGCAAAATATGTGGAGTTAAAATTTATTATAACTCTACAATGTATGTGTATTAGTGTAAGTAATGTAGAGGTCGAACACATGAAGCGAACGGGAGAATATTGCAAGTAAATGCAAAAATGTGTGCTTCTTATTGTCTATGTGTTTTGTGGGTTTTTTATTATATATATATATATTTAAATTTTTGTTTTATATTTTAATTGTTTTTAATTATATATTTTTATATGTTATTTTTATATTATTTAATTTCTTTTTCTTTATATAATAATATATAAATCTATATTTACAATATGGACTAATATAGATATAAATATTAATATAAATAAATAAAAATTATGGAACTAAATATTTTGGGTTTAAATATTTTTTATTTTTTATTTTCTAAGTATTTTTTCTAATGTTTATGGATTTTTAAAGTAAAAGATATCCCAAATAAAGGATTAAAGTCAAATTTTCCCAAACCAATTTAATAGATAAGTAATATGAAGCAAATTATAAAACAGAAATGGTATTTTTGGAGTTTTTACAATTTTCTAATTTTTATAAAAAGGTTTTGGGTTTTTTAATTTTTAAGAGTTTTCTTTTTCTATTTTTATGGATTTTTGTATAAAGGATAAAAATAATTAAATAAAAAAATATATTTTTTGAGAAATTTTCAAAACTACTATATTATTTTTATGAGTTTTTAAGTCAAACGATGATTATTTGTGCTCTTTTTTATTTTTTATTTTTATTTTTCATTTTTAAGTCAAACAAGTATGACGAGATTTCAGTTTGGGAAGAGGGACATCCTGAGCTGCTCTAATTGGATGAGCATGTACTCGAGAGAGCAGATCGATCAGAGTCAACCGAAGCGATCATCTTCCCATCATCTTGATAAGATAGACGATGAAGATTAATATATATATATATATATATATGAAATATTAGACTCATACCACAAAAATAAATGCAAAGCAAACCCTGGATTCACCAACTGAACCCAGTGATGATCGTGAAAGTTCAGTCGTTAATTTTTTCAATTTTAGGGTTTATTGGCAAAGCAAGTCTTTTCACAAACTACTTGAGCTAATAGCTGCTTGAACTTACCAGAAGATTGTTCGAGTCCGAACAGCTAGTCACCTACTTTTAGCCAGTATGGGAGTATGTAACGGACCGTTTCGGGCTACCCGTTTTACTTGAGGACGGAGCCTACAGTATCCTCTAAACCTCCCACTATGCTAAGGAAACCCTAACCATTTTTGACTACCCGAGAATCCTCACTGAGGAGTAGAGAGACCAACTGCATATCATTAGTCTTCCGAAAAATCCGAGCTCAAGTTCTAACCTTATTGATGAATTCGTGATTCATCGCCTTTATTCTTTCATTTTGGCTAAAATTTTGGGTAAAATACATGAAAATATCCTCTAATTCCAACTAATTATTATTCTAACCATAAATATTAATATTATATTTAACACATATTTTACCCAAAATGAAAGAATAAAGAGAAAAATAAAAATAAAAGAAAAGAAGTCTGTATATATAAAATATATAGATTGATCCTAACTCCGAGATCGGGTCAATATTGACTTGGTCGATAAAATAAATAAATTGAGGGAGATAATGGTCCTAACCTATAAAAAATGATAGAAAATCGAATCCAAAAATATAATTAAACACATTTTTCACATTGTAATTATTTCACCTATTTATTTATCACTTAGATCATCTCAAATCAAAACATTTCCTGTATAAAAGTTATTTACAAAGATCTATATTATTTTATAAAAATATCAGGAAAATAATCCGACACAACAATAAAATATGACAATGAACCCAAAAAACCAGCTTCTGTGGTTCATAACTATTTATAGAAAACTCCAAAGAGCCAAATACACTTTTAAACTTCATTTTATACTTAGTACTATTTATTAAAAATATTAGAAAAATATTCGAACAAAACAGATGAATTTTGGCATTTCGACCTCGTTGTATATATGTACAATATGTAGAGACTTCCCAGATTTTTAATTAATTAACCGTAAATCCGATAAACTTATTTTTTTCTAAAAATATTTAATATATATATATATAACATAAATCAAAATGCCAATAAACCTGAAACCACGAAGTCGCTACCTCAATTTTCCAGACCTAATAACTCGGCCATACAGATTCTGAATTGGGAAAATTCATTCTTAAAATTTATATTATTTAATTATCTATAAAATGACATGGATTTCACTAAAATCGAAGTTAGTATGAAAAAAGTAGGTTTCAGGACTATATTGGTATATTGTACAATTTACTGTAACTATATTATTATTTAATATGTTAATAATCTATTCTTACATTAAATTAAATTAATTAGTTAATTCAATTATTTATTAATTAATATTTAATTACTTATTAATTAATATAAGTACTTACTTATATACTTAATTATTTAATAAAGTATTTATTAAATCCTTATTTAATTATTTAGTTATCTATTTAAATATAACTTAATTAATTATTTTAAGTAATTTAATTAATTATTAATTTCATTAATTAATTATTTAATTAAATTTTATTATTTACTTAATGTTATTATTTTCTCTCTCCTACTTTCCCAATTCTTCTTCTTCCTCTATCTTCCTTTCCCCCGATTCCAACGCCTCCTTCCCTCAACCAACCGGCCAACGACCGGCAATTGGCCGACCGTCCCTCCAACTGCCCTGCTTCCTGTCACCCACTAGTGGTGACCCCATTCCATCTTCTCCATAAATACCTGGAGATCCCCGGTGTTGTAGTGAGAAGCGAGGAGTCCGACGTGATCGCCGGCGAGAAGCTCTGCTCTACCGTGCTCAAGTCTCCGCTATCCCTACCGTCATGTAGAGGCTACGACCCCTAGAGCCCCGAGCTCTATCCAGGTGAAGACTTCCGCCCTTCCGATGTCCATGTTAGTCCCCTACTTAATTTCTCCCTTCGATTCTTATTCTAACCTCTTCCTCCGCAGAATATCTCTCTTCTCCTTCATTTTCTCTACAAATCTAAACTTAAATTTGTTCAATTTCATCTCCATTCCATATCGTTCCACTTGCCTCACTTCTCCGCCTTCATTTGCTTCTGACCACCTTGGATCCGAGTAGGATCTGAGATCTGATCCCCAATCCTTCTGCTCCGCCGGGTGTTCCCATTCATGCCCATTAGCTCATATGTCTAACATGCAGGTCGAGATTTACTTTATCGAACCTTTAAATCATTTGCAGGGCCATCTGGAATCTATTCCATAGCCGATCGAGATCGATCGTGAACTACCCTGCATCGTCAACGGTCGACCTTACTTCCAGATCTATATCCGAAGAAGTACCTGCAACAAACATGCGAATCACGATTGCCGCTGGACATCGGACCGCTATCTGGGATCTGAATCAACATGCACGAGCTCTGCCGCCATGGCCTCTTGGAATTTTCGCTTTCGCTGGAGATCACCTTCTGATTCTGAGCATTGCATCACTAGCCACTGCCAAAAGACTCCGATCGGAGAACATCTGCGAAGCACCTGCAGACCCACCGCCAGCACCACCGCGAGGTTCTCTGCCAAGCATCCGATGCCTGGAGGAAACCCTCCCCACACGAAGAATAAACACCGCACCTGCAAAAATTAGGGAGAAATAGGAGCTTCTTCCAGATTAAATCGAAACCGTTCGATCTGAGCTCAAATACGATGATCGGATGCAAGCTATGCGTACGACCCTTCGTTGATCTGCAACGATCCAAGGGGAGATAATGCGATAAGCTTCGACTGCCTCATCGCATCGTCACCCCACCACGTTAGCACGTCACGTGCGCGGTATGTGAGGGGACGATAGTTGGGGCAATTTGCATAAATATTCCTCGAACTTCTTTAATTTTCGAATAGATCCCACTTCAGACCATCACATGCCCAAGCACGTGATTATCTAGCATTTTTACGCATACATCCTCGAAGATTTTGAGAATCATAAACAGTTCCTACACAGCATGAATCATGTGCATGGGCATGAGTCTCTTGAAATAATTACGCGTGAAGCCCTTACTTCTGCTACTATTTATGCAAAACCCCCTAGTTTCTTACTAATTACATCCACACCCTTATCCAGTATATACACTATACATATACCCTATACTTATTAAATAAAAATATAAAAATATAAAAAAAATACATATAAATACTATATAATATATTATATACAATATTAGATAAGATTAGAAAATAAAAATATCTTCTATTTTTAATAATTCATTCAAAAACATCTAAAAAATATAACAAACTTTAAAAATCATAAAAAAATAGGAAAATAACTTAAAAAATTAGATATAGCATATCTTACTATATTTTATATTTTAAACCAAAAACAAAAAAATTTGCATGATAAAATAATAAAAAATATAAAATACATAGAAATTCAAAAATTGATAACTAATTCAATAAAAATCACACAAAAATGCACAATATATCATTTTAAAGATAACTTCATCTATTTTTTATTAAAAATAAAAAATATTTTCAATATTAAAAATCCAAAATAATTTCTATTTTCGATAAAAAAATTTAATTTTCAACCTTAAAAATACGAAAAATCCATAAAAATATAAAACCCCTTAAAAATCGTAAAAATAGAACATAAAAATAAAAACATAAAAATAACAAAATAAAAATAAAATAAAATTAGAAAACATTTATCTTAGGATTTCTATAGTTTAACCCTAATTTCCAACAATTTGCCTCCTTGAATTCAACACTCCCGTACTTGACACTATACACATCCTGTTTAGGAGTATAATTAAAATGAATAAAAAGAATAACTAAAAATTATCCTTTCTGGTAAAATCTACTGGTCATTACAACGAAAGTGGTCTATTTTTAGACGACTCAATCGATGTGTTTTTCACTTATGGGATGTCCCTCACTCACAAATCTAAAAAGTACATGCCGGACATTCATTGGGGGTTGCTCTCCCAAAAGAAGTGGAGTCCATTACATTTATTTTAAGGCCAGATAAAATTAGCAATCCCTGTTTTATTTTTCAAGTTATCAATTTTTTTGAGTTTTTTCAATTAACATCTAACGAGTTTTTTATTTTTTGACCTAGGTGACAAGCATACAACTTGGTAACACGTCCTAAATTTACCTACAAAAGCGCAGGCAAAGAAAATAAAAAATCCAATGCAAGAACCTAACCTCATATAAGCCGCAGAAGATGTCAAGAAATCATGATGCGAAAAAAAGCTGTGGTGGGTATCTTGCACCCCCAAGTGCACATCACTCGGTGAAACAGACCCCGAGAAGAGGTACAAGCCGAGATGCCCTTACGAGGACCCTTCTACAAAACAGAAAAATGAGCAAGTGACCTTACTCTTTTTTTACAAAGGTTAATACAAAAAATAAAAGGTTGGCTCTTCGGTTCTCAGCTGTACGACTCAAAACCTGTGCTGCATAAATTAGAAATAAAAAGCCATGATGTAAAAATTTTTTGACAGAATTTAGATGATGAAAGGGGGAAAACAAGAAAACCCTAAACCTAAGATCTCTATGGTCTACCCTAGCGCTGCCTCCTCGACAAACACATCAATTGCTATCACTAAAGGAAACGGATTCTGTACATATGAGGGGATAAGAATGACCGAAGAGGGATCAAGCATCAAAAGGGGGAAGAAAAGGTCTTTATATAGATGAAACAAAGAGGGAAGTTACGGCCTTGATTGTGCTCGAAGCGATGAAGATTGCAAGGATCTCAGGCCTTGTCGTGAATCAAGGAGATCACGTCTTCACAAAATGCTCAACACATCAAGCCAGGTGATGATGGAATCGAGCGGAAAAAGGATGAAAACTCGGGTTGTGAGAAGTCCAGATCTCGAGGAGAGAGGGGACAGTTGACCGAATTCAACCAGGGTTAGATTCTGGTTGGTTTACGTAGACCAGCCATAAAAATACAAAGCTGAAATAATTTATTAAATATATATAAATAAATATTGATTTTATTAATTTTGTATTAAAACATAAAATTGTTTGTAATTTTACATATTATCTAATGCCTTTATTTATTTTTTCGAGGCTGTTTATTACAGGCTAATATTTACATGTATAAATATAAGTAAATATACCTATATTTTGGTATTTTTATTTTTTATTTATATTATATATATTTATTAATATATATATATATATTATTTTTAGTTTACTTAAATACATATTTGGGTATTTTTATTGTATTTTTTTGAATTTATTTGTATACTTAATTAATTATGTACATATACCTCGTAGGTATATATAAGTATACTTTATATATGTAATAGAATTATTTCATTTTATTTTTAATTTTTATTTTATTTTAATGATGTACATGTGTTTTAAATAATATTTACAATTTTATAAAAATAAAAGAAAGTGAAAATATATAGGATGAATATATTGAATCTTATAAAATATACAAATATAGTGCACAATGTTGACCCAAAACCTAACTTTTGCATCTTAACTCCAAATTGAATGAAACTACCTTCCTTAATATCTTATTTGATTTTATGAATAATAAAATGAGTTTGTTCAATTTTGATTGCGTATGGAGAAGAATAGGCCTGCAAAGTTTTCTTTGAGGCTTTTGATTTTGTGTCTCGGGAACACTGTGCATTGTTTTTCAGAGACATCAAATTTGTATTTTTTGTATTTTATTTATAATATTCATGTTGAGGGTTTTGTTATTTGAGGTGTAAAAATAATAAAATAAAATAGGTCCCCCAATGTAATTATTGAGCAAAATAAATTTGGATATTATTCGTATTTTCCATGTATCTTCTGTACAGTTGTTTTATCCTATCGCCCCTACTTTATTTCTTGTCGACCAAGTCATCATGATGATTGGGTCTCGGGGTCTAAGGTCGCTCAGTGTCTTTGATACTTTATTCTTTTTCTTTTCTTTCCTTTATTCTTTTATTTTGGAATTAAACATATTATTTGTACAATATTCTGTATAATATTTTATGTAATTTATAGAGTATTTATTTTTACAAACTAATGATATATACATACAATTGCCTAGAGATTTAAGGTCAAAATGACATAATAAAGGTGATGAAATGAGGATTCATCAAGCACACACAAAATTGTGTGTTCCCAAAACTAAAACTACATATTTTTTCAATTGTAATAAAAATTAAATTTGTTGATCTTGAGTCATACTATAAAATAATAAACGAGTGTAATAAATTTTCAAGTCGTGTGAAGTATTGTAACCCATCTATCAACTGAGGCAATAATTGTTTCATAACTACCAATCGTATATCAATGAGTGATCAGACGTTGCCATTACGCCCATTATATATATTATATTCCTTTGATTTTTCAATTCAAATGAGATAAGATTTAGCAGATTTTTCCGTCATTTCTAACATTTGTATCGGGTGATGCGATAATGCCTAGAATGCACTGTCTCTAACATTTCTCTCTATAAGAGCAATTGCGTTTAACTTAGTTTTTGCAACATTAGATGAAGATCAAATGATATGTAATTAGTGGATACGACCGCTTTGTTGTAGACACATTAAAATTATACTTTCCCCATATATTGATGCTTGTTATTTAAGTATAATTAGTGATAAATAAACAAATGATGATATACCACTAAACCAGTGTATAGTGACGTTAATATATATCCAAGCTTTTTAAAAAATCCGTCACTATATCATATGTTGTTATATAACAACGATACTATTCTTTGTAATTTTATAATACTAAATTAGAGATGAATGTTTTATTCGTTGTTATATTCTTAGTGGTGGTCCAAGCAACGCTTCCTCATTGTAATTTTTCAAAATTTTACTAATTGTTGCAAATTTTTAGTTAAAAATTTAGAGATTATTATAAATAGTAATGGATGATCATTTGTCGCTAATTATAAGTATAAAACAAAAAACCATAACGAGAATATTGTCGTTATATATTTAACAACGGATGATATAGTGACAAGTTTAAAAACAAAAGCATCACATAACATACAACTTCGCTGCAGCTCAGCTATAAACACCCTTTTTCTACACATACACACACATGGTAAAATGGGTCTGCTCCTTTGGGGGAGCTAACTTGGCCCCTCGTCCCATATTTTCTATTTTTATTTTTTTTGAAAAATACTAAATTTTCATAATTATATCCTATGTCACTCAAGTTTCGTGCGAAACAGATACTCATATGACCTCCATCTAGTTGTGGTCGATTTCAACAATTCTGCGACCGTAAAAAATGATTGTCTATGTGGAGGTCGTAGGAGTCTCTGTTTCGCACGAAACTTGAATGTCATAATATATGGATATAGTTATGAATTTCCATGAAAGTATTTTAAAAAATAAAAAGAAAAGAAAAATAAGACGAAAGAACCAAATTAGCACCCCTCAAGGGACAGCTCCGTTTTATCCTATATATGTTAATCATTTGTCATTCCTCACTATGAGATTAATTCTTCTAATTAGTTCTAAATCTAAAGACAGACGCGAAAGAAAAGGTGAAGAAATATGTGCAAAGATGCGGCCACTGATGATGAAACCAGCACAAGCTCATTATTTTATCACAAAGTAATTACTGAGTTTGACCTATGGCTGCTTCTGTCTGCTTTCCTGCCCACAAATTACCGTGTTAACTTCAAACTTGAAGTGCAGTTCGTGTCATGTTCCTGAATAATATATTCAGATTTTAGCTTTTCAACTATTACTTTTAGCTCTAGGGTTCTGAGCTTCTTTTACTTTAACGTATAGTGCTGTACGTAGAAAACATACATGCACGGTGTTTATATTATATTATAAAGACAACCTCCCAAAGAAAAAAGGAATGTCTGCCACTGTCAATTACTCGACTAACTAAAGCTCCTGCTGAGGTCAGACAGCGTAGATGAGGCGAATGCGATGCGTCTTTTGTGTAACGAGCCTCTTACTTATGCATCATTATAGTTTACAGTACCGGTCGACGTTCATACGACGATTGGGTGCAATCAATATATATGTCATCTTCCTTTCTGTTCTTATAAAGTGAAGAATATTCGGAGAGAAACACGCCTATCAAAACCAGTGGATGTCATACTTTCGGTGTGGTTTGATTAAATTAAACTGTAATATGTCGGCAAAAGATGTCTAAACCGACCATTTACAGTCAGGATTCTTATTCTCGTTTTAGGTCACTGATCTTTGCACCCCTACTGGACAGAAAATGGGTAGAACCTACTTTATAAAATTTTTCGGAGTAATCGTTGTTAAAAATAGCAAATGATTAGAATAACTTTGATGATGATTAAAGACAACGGGTAATAGTTATATATTAACTGTCGCTGGCGCTAGAAGATAAACCTATGACATCAAATGGTTTGGGTATTTGTTGCTATATCTTCCACATGCATGCATACATATGTATGTATGTATCGAGGATTCCGTTGGTATGACTTGGTTGCCATATAAATATTTTGCTGTAGTGATTTTCGGTCGTGAAGTTATTGTTTGTTAGTGTAATTCACAATGGATATCATATTCGTTTCTGAAATGGCTAGAGATAAATTGGTGAAACGATGTGGATGGATGGTCATGAAACTGGACCATAAAGCCGTGAACGGGAAAGGAAAGAATTTCAGCTTCTCCATCCCTGGACCTTTCGCATCATTGTTACATGTCTTTGTCAATCTAGAATCTTAATTTGTCCTTAATTAGAACGATTAAGGTGGGAAACCCTAAAGCACATTTTTCTAATGTATTTTGGATATGTATGTCAATGGAGTCTCTACTAAATTAGGATGCTAGGACTCTTTAAGCTATAGTTACCATGGAGAGCTGATGAATCTCCATTCCATCAACTTCATTCTTTCATTTTTGACCTTAAATTCCTAGCTAAATGCATGTATATATTAATATTTTTTAAAATTAACAATCAATAATAAATACTATAAATGTGTGCATTAGCCCCAGCACCAATCTTGGAGAAGCCCCTACATGCAACAGACCCGAAGCCAGTCAAGGAAGCCGATCCAACATTTTTGGTCCACCACTTGTAGATGATTTTTTACATTTTTACCATCTACCTGTGCATCATGATATGGACATGATTTTGGACAATACATTTTCTGAGTTTGTAGATATTCCTTTTCATAAAGTAATGAAAAAACTAAAAATAAAAAAAGTTGAAAAATGCTTTGTCTGATTCCGCAATTGTGGAAATTATTCAGAATTTGATCTTCAACATGCCTCTCATGAAAGCTCTTGAGTACATGCCTACTGTAAAGAAAGGATTTAAAGATGCATGTACAATGAGGTGTTGACCTCACCTTCACAATCTAAGAAGTCAAGGTGGCATGTCTGAAAAGAACATTCTCCTCATGACCACAATCAATGCCATCAGCAATCTCCTGGATAAAAAAGGACAAGGAGCGCCACTCATTCATTGCTAGACGTTCAACCAAGAATTTGACTGAATATTACTGGACAACGGGTCTTCTGTCAATTTGGTACCAGCCTCACTGCTCACTGAATTCGGCGCTCAATCCCATCAAGATGATTCTGCAATTCGCTAACAAGTTAGTTAAGCATCCTAGAGGCATGATGGAGGACATGATCGTAATTGTTTATGGAATACAGTTCCCTGTTGATTTTGTCGTGGTGGACATGGACATCTCCATACATATGCTTCATACCTCTATTATCCTTGGTCGGTCATTCCTCTGAACAACCAAAGCAATAGTGAACTACGACATTGGAGAGATTACCTTCAACTCTAGTAATGACAAAGTGAAGATAGAGATCGTTTCTGTGCCTACGCATACCATGGGAGCATCTGCAGTGAGTGTACGTAAAATCAACCATCCTGAAGACTGCGAATTTTTGAAGGAATTCCAAGATACATGTCTTTTTCTAGAAAACACAGAGATTCATGACTTCCTCTGCTCTGAAGAAGGATGGAGCAAGCAGTCGAATTCCCCTCTGTCAATGAGGATTAGATTTTTGTTGATGCATTGGATGTGTTTGAAGAATTCTTTGTGGGGTTGTTGAGTTTTCGAAGAGGAAGTACTTATCATTGATGATTTCTACAATGAAGAGGATATCATTGAAAATTTTTGTGAATTTTTGAATAAATAAGTTGAACAATTGAAGGAGGACACTGAACAGATGAAAGAACACCACCTGTAGTGATCGCAGAAGTTACCACCGAAGTAGCCCCCACACCACCCGAGCTGAAATCATTGCCCTCCAACATGAAGTACACCTTCCTTGCAGACGAGCCAAATATGTACCCAGTCATTATCAATGCACACATGACCACAGACTAAGAATCATGTATGATGGAGGTTATTGAATGTAAACACAAAGGGTTAGGTTGGAAAATTTCGGATCTCCAAGGAATCAATCCTTCACTTTTCACTCGTCACATTTTCCTTGAAAGACTACAAACCCTCATGTGAATGTCAAAAAAATCTAAACCTTTGGGAGGTTGTCATGAAAGATATTTAGAAATGGTGTGATGCAGGATTTATTTATCCCATATCTGACTCTAAATGAGTGAGTCCCTTGCATGTTGTATCCAAGAAATTAGGGATCACTATTATAAAGAAGGAAAAAGGAGAGGAGATCCCAACCAGGATACCCACTTCTTGACAAGTGTGCGTTGACTAATAAGATTGAACTTTGTCACCAAGAAAAACCACTTTCCATTACCCTTCATTAACCAGATTCTTGAGAGACTAGCTGTGAAGGAATATTTTTAATTCTTGAACGAATACTGCGGATACAATCAAGTTGCTATAGCTCCTGAAGAACAAGAAAAGACCATGTTCACATGTCCATTGGAGTCGTACGCCTTCAGACGGATGTTGTTTGGGTTGCCCTGGCCACATTTCAGAGGCGTATGCTTGCAGTGTTGACTGACATGGTGGACAATTTTCTAGAGTTTTTCATGGATGATTTTTCAATCTATGTAGATTCATTTGATCAATGCCTTGAGTTTCTAGACCAAGTTGTGGAGGTGCTGCGAAGTCAATATAATGCTCTCATGGGAGAAGAGCAGCTTCATGGTGAAAAAAGGAATTGTGTTGGGCAAATGTGTCATGGAAGTTGGCCCATACAAGGTGGAGGTGATTTCTAAACTTGAGCCACCAACAACAATCTAACAAGTCTAGTTATTTTTGGGTCATGCCGGTTTCTATCAGTGATTTATCAAAGATTTCAGCAAGTTGGCCTGACCATTGACTGACCTTTAAGGCAAGGATAGTGACTTTATCGTCGATGATTGTGTACTCCTTGCCTTCAATCAGCTGAAAGAACTCATCACTTAGGCCTCTGTCTTGCAGTCGCTCGATTGGACATTACCCTTCGAAATCATGATGAATGCATCAGATTATGCCATCAGGGCTGTACTGGTACAAAGGAAAAATTATATTTGTTATTTACTATGCTAGTCGAATGCTCAATAAAACTCAAAGGAATTACACAATCACTGAGGAGCTGCTAACAGTAGTTTTTGTTTTGGAAAAATTCAAATCGCATCTCCTGGGTCCAAGGTCATTGTATATACAGAACATTCGACCATCCGGTATTTACAGCAGAAGGACACCAAACCGCATCTCATCAGGTGGATCCTTCTCCTCTAGGAGTTTGACCTAAAAATATGAGATAAACCTGAAATCAAGAATGTGGTCACCGACTGCTTGTCCAGACTTCCCGTGCCTGAATCTCCTGAGTTGAACCTACAGCCTATCACTGAGACCTTTCCAGATGAGGCAATTTTGTCAATTATCTCGCTTCCCTGGTATGCTGATGTTGTGAACTATCTTGTGTTCATGAGAACTCCACAAGATTGGCTCAAGCTGAAAGTTAAAATTTTGCCTGATATCCATTTCTATGAGTAGGAAGGCCCATATCTCTTTTGTGAGGGGGCAAATTGCATTTAACGAAGGTATATCCCTCAGGAGGAAGTTCCAAGTGTCCTCACACATTGTCATAATAGTGAACTTGGAGGGCAACATTCAGGAAGAAGAACAACAATAAAAGTAACTCAAAGTGGCATGTGGTGGCCAATCTTATTTAAAGATGCAGAAGATTATGTCAAGCATTGCACTGACTACCAGAAAATTGGCGGTACCATAGGAATGAGAGATATAAGGCCTCTGAAGTTCATTTAGATTTTATACGTCTTCGATGCTTGGGACATTGACTTCATGGGCCTATTTCTGAATAGATAGGGGTATGAGTACATTCTTCTTGATGTTGATATGCGAGTCATTGGGTCGAGGCTATTCTATCTCGGGCTGTAGACAGTTATATTGTCTGTAAATTTCTAAAAGATCACATCTTCTCAATGTTTGGGATACCAAAAATCCTTATATTAGATGGTGGTATCCACTTCATCAACAAAGAGGTGAAGAAGCAGACTTAGGAATTTTATATCAAGCATTGTGTCGCTTCTCTATACCACCCACAGTCTAATGGCTTGGTTGAATGCTCCAATATGGAGATAAAGACAATTCTACAGAAGCTTCTACGTCCAGATCTTAAGAACTAGTATCAGCTACTTGATTTAGTTCTTTGGGCTTACAGGACTACGTACAAGTCACCATTAGGAAGGTCTCCCTACCACCTTGGCTATGGCAAGACATGCCATTTGCCCATTGAACTGATTCATAAATGGGCAATCAATGTTTGTAGTTTGGACTTTAAGAAAGCCCGGAAGAATCGACAAGTGGATCTGAACAAACTACTCGAATTTAGAGATTACGTATACGACAACATCTTAATGTACAAGGAAATGGTCAAGAAGTGGCATGATAAGCTTATTCGCAGAAAGACTTTTGAGCCAGGTCAGAGGGTTTGATTGTTTGATGCAAAATTGAAAATCTTTCCAAGAAAATTGATGACCAAATGGACTAAGCTATTCACAGTGAAAAATATGCATGACAATGGTAGCGTGATGATATCTGAATTGTTTGTTGTTGCACAAACTTTTGTGGTCAATGGACAGCAACTGAAGCCATACTTAGAGCATAATACTTTTCTGTCTATCATTGACTTAATCCAAGAATGAAGATGAATTGATCGCAACCACTTCTGCAGTTTCAGACAGAGCAGAACAAAATATTTTTGAATAATCTTTCTTTTTCTTCTTTTCTTCTTTTTGATCTTTATTTTCTTTTTCTTCTGAAAAGGTGGCACACCTTTCATCACTGCTATACTTATGATGTACTTTGTCCTAAATATAAGGGGTGTTCAGCCCAAGTTGTTCATTAACCGAACCCTTACATGTCCCCTCAACTCTTGATACTCTGCCTATATTTAGGATATTTTACCTACGTTTGGGGGGACAAGTCGAGCCGATAATTTCGACATCCCCACTCTTGACCCTCCTCGCATTGTGTACAGTCTGTTATACTTAGGATTATTTCATCCTATGATTAGGGGGATGATCAACCTCTCATTCGTTCACGCTTTAGTCGTTATAGTATAAGCTTTTCCATACTAAGTATGAGTTATATATTCTCTTTTTCTATTTGATCTATGGGGACATATCTCAAGTTAAGTAAAGGGGGGTCACATATACATCGTATATACTTAGTCATAACTCGTACTTTTGTATTTTTAATAAGTATGTATAAAATACAACACAATTTATTAAATCAATTAATGGTATTTATTCAAATTCTTTTTGTATATATTGATTAATAAATCAGGTAAAAGTGTTTTGCAAAATGTTTTGAAAATAGTTTGAAAATCTATTCGAAAAATCTTTTGAAAACTATTTGGAAAATATTTTGTAAAATATTTTCAACCTTTATAAAATCATTTTGTTTGAAAATTTCTTTTCTTCATGTGAAATAAAAATATTTTGAAAACCTATTTGAGAATATTTGTAAAATATTACAAAAATTAAAAAAATCTCTATATAATGTTTAAAAAACCTTTGCAAAATGATTTTCAAATATTTATAAATGTTTGTAATTTTTTTACAAAAATTTAGTTTGGATTATAGTTTCAAATTTATAAAACTATATTGAAATAAGTTTGAGGAATATATACATCTTCCTAATAAATAAATACTTTTCACCAACTGTATATATTTATTTATAAAAACAACTAACATATCTCTTGTGTAAATCCTTTGAACCTCAACTCTTGTAAATAATTGATGTACTCTCTTGTAAATATTTATACCTATCTATTATTTCAAAAACTTTTGTTTTTTAAAAAATAATAATAGTAATATATATATCCTAAAACATTTGCAAAATCTTTTTGAAAAATTGCATAAAAATTTGCAAAATCCTTTTTAAAAATCCACAAAAATTCAAAATCAAATAATTGCATCACAAAAATATTTTCCTTACATTGTGCATAACATTTACATTTTTCAAAATAACCTACATAATTGAAAAGGTCTAATTAAATTCAAAGATTGGAGTTTGGAATAGACTTTAATACACTTAATTTCAGAGGAACCCATTGAGGACTAGATGGAGAGATTTCCGGCCACATTGACTTAATTCTTTAGGTTCAATAAGACTATGTTCATGAGTCAATTCAATGTGCCTAAATAGAACCCTTCATATCATCCGTAAGACTCTTGAGACAGTGACTTGACTATAAACCGTGCACTTAACACCTAGCTCAACTCAGATAGACTGGCGAATGATTTTGGGTTCTAAGTCGGGACATGCAAGGTCGTTTCGTCAAGGGTGCCTCATGAACCATTCTTGGGGATTGCCAACACTGGTACTCTAATTCACTTCTATCGGTAACAATGATATCTAAAGACTGGAGATGGATTGAGACTATGCTTCGGATGAGGAATAGTCTACCAGCGTAAATTTCTCTAAGATCCCAAAAAATAGGTGGAACAAAAAGATAATATATTGATTGGGGCACAATCAAGAATGCAGAAGCTGTACAAAGTTAAAGAAAAATATCCAAATAAGCCGACAACCAAAAACTCCACAAAATTTGAGCTTCAGAAAAAGCCTGCTTCTTTGTGAAGAATCGGTTACTCTAACCGATTTCACAAGGGAATTAAGACTACACTGGTCCATTCCCACTTCTTTTCCCCTTCTTCTAAATTTCTTCCAAATTTGATTGTAAAGATTGAGAGCGGCTGATCTTGGAAGGGAATACATGTCTCCACGAGGATACCATAAGAGACACCTCGATAATTCATCGGTTTTGTTTGGGGAGAGATGAACAATTTCATACATATGGTTCTATCACTTCAAGGTAGCAAGAGTATGTGACTAGGAGGATGTTTCTGACCTAGCTGTGAATTGGACTGGATGATAGGAATATGGATCCTAAGGGTTGTTATGTCACACTTCTTGACTTCCATGTGGTTCCAAACACGGCATTAACCCAAAGGCCTACTTTGGGCTCCAAACTTTAATTTTGTTAAGACAAGTTTAAAAGTCGACAATTACTCTAAGTTCTTTATTTTTTTTCTTTTTTTCTTTTCTGCACATATAGTCATAAGTGTTTTCTAGGGACTAGCAAAGGCAAGTATAGGGGACGATGAATCTTCCTTTCATCACATTTATTCTTTCATTTTGGCCTTTAAACCCTACTTAAATACATGTAAATATCATTTTTTACACAAATTAACATTTATTATTTATTGTATAAATATTGTATAAAATACATTTTTTAAAACTAGAACAAAAGTATAAATAAAAGAAAAGGAATAAAATGTCAAAGGTATTTTTATGACCCTAAACCTCGAGACCAAGGCAATTGATGACTGGGTCGAGAAGGAATAAAGTAGGGAGATATACTGGCCAATAAATCAATAAAATTCCCTTTTATTCGTCAATAATTCCTATTTGAGACCTATTTTATTTTCTATTTTTTATATCTCAAATAAAGAAACTTTGTACATGAAAGTCATAGATAAAAATATAAACAAAAATACAAAATTGAGTTTACAAAAACAAGATAAATTGTACTTTTTATACTCTAAAAAAGCCAAAGTTTAAACTTCCCAGATCCATATCTCCTCAATAAAAACTCAAAATGTATCCAAATCACCTTAATTGATATAACTTTGAACAAGTTATGTAATGAAGGTGGTTTCATTTAATTTGGAGTCAAAGTGTGAGAGTTAGGTTTTGAACCCCTATTGTATAGTATACTTGAATAAAATATTCATTTTATTTATACCTTATTATTTTTATAATTTTATTTTTTACAATTTTGTAAATATTATTTATAGTATATATACGTATATAGAATAGAATAAAATCTTAAAGAAAACACAATAATTAAATAGTATACATAAAACATAGATGGAATACATATACTTATACATGTATATTATATACTCCTATTTATTTAAGGGTACAAAACACATAAGAAAAATAATATATATATATAATAAGTTATAAATACATAAAATATGATAATAAAATAACAAAATCAAAAATACAAAATAATAATAAAATACTCAACGTATTGATGAATATACTTATAAATAGAACCTAAAAATTAAAATGTAATAAATAGTCACCTAAAAATCATATTAAAATACTATATTAAATAATAAACATTTTCTACGTTGGAACCAAAAATCTAAAAATTATTTTATATTTATTTTGAATTTATAGTGAATTTTAATTATATTTTGTCTTCTGGCAGCTGACGTGGACTAACCAGGGCTCAACCCTGGTTGAGCCAAGTCAACTGTCCATTCCACGTTAGATCTGCTTTTGTCAGAACGAGACCCGATCTTCATTGATTTTCTCCCATAATATCTTGCGATATTTTAAATTAAATTCTTCTACAAACACGTGCCTCAATCAAAGATCTTTCATACCAAATATTCGTCGAGGCACCTCTGAATCGCGTGCTTTGTCCCAATGAAAATCCCATGTACATATACCCCATGGTTGCTCTTGTTTGAATTTGGTCCATCTTATGCCTTTAAAACTAAACCTTAAGCTTCGAGCAACCTTCCTAGTGATAGCAGGAGTACGCACAACCATTCAGCGAGTCGTTTTGGGCATTAAATTGAGGTGGTCCAGCTCGCCGGATTCCTCCCCCCAAAGTTCACTTCAGGTGTGTCCCCGGTAAGCTTCTTCCCCTTTCACTCTAACTTTTGATTCGTAGCAGTAACAGTAGTGTAGGTTGAGTCCTTGTTTCATTTGCTTTCATTTCATTTTTCGTAAAAATCAAATCTTCGATCGACAACGCTCCAGCTCTGCCACCTATTTCCTGCCAATTCAAACTCACTCCGCCTCACCTTTCGCCTTCACCTTCTTCCTCTCAACCTTCTGAACATCCCTCGCACATTCATCCATCTCGTTCCTACACGGATCGAGCAACTCAGTCTCCTCCTCCACCGCATTGTCGGAGACCGTCATCTCGATGCATCGCTCGGCCATTTTGATCCCTAAAGCCATCCTTGGCTTCACCCTTTTTCCTCTAACGCACTCCTGCAGGAAATAAAAGGAAAAAACAACCTTGTAGGGGCTTTCATAGATGAAATAAGGCCTCCAAGTCTGAGGCCTTGTTCCATCTTCTAATGAGGTCTCGGACCATTTTGAGGGGGTTACAACTACGAAATCACTTTTGGAGTATGTAGAGCAGCTTTACAAGGATGAAGGAGGTTCGAGGTAGCGGCAACGTCAGATCTAAGCTCGGGGAAGTTAGTGTTCTTGCCAGTTCTTTTGAGCATCCTCTTCGCTATCCGATCGAGGTATTATGCCCAAATTGAACCAGTGTCATTGGATCACCCTACTCAAGCACCATCATATCAGTGATGAGATCTAATCTCTGATCTCCATCATCGAAGGGGTACTGACCACTCGATCCACATCACGTGGATAAGTGGGTGACTATCGCCCATTGGATTGCGTGCTAGTGGGGGTAATTTGTAGACTTAGCCCCTATTTTTATTTATTTTATTTTCAGTCTTGTAATTTATTTTTTACATTTTAATATTTTGTGAAATTTGCATTGGAACCCCTTCTCTTTATTGTATTTGCATAGTGGTCCAATCTACGTCACCTCATGTGCAGTCCTACATGAGGTGGTGATTTTGCATGTGTACCCTCACATGTACTTATATTTTGTTTCAGTCTTGGAACTTTAAATATTAGTGTAAAAATTTAGGGTATTTTACATTATATTCCCTATATTTTTAATTGCAGATATACCCATGCTAGTTCATTAATTTCTGTGCATGTTTTCTATCTATTATAAATATCATCTCTGTTCTAAAAGTTCTCAAAAAATAGAGTTAAGTGCATGCTTGCTTGTAGATTCATGTCATATTTTTATATTTTAATTTTAGATATTTTAATATTTATTAAAATCAAAAGAGCATGTTTTTGTTCCTACTTGTTTTATAAAATACAAAAAAAATAAAGATGTTTTAAAAAATTCCCTAAATAATATATTTTATTTATTTTAGCATTTTTAAAACTTCATAGCAAAAATTCGTAAAAATATAATAAGAAAAACCATAAAATTAAAAGCTCCAAAATATAGTAAAAAATATATAAAATTCCCCAAAATCCAAAACATTTATTTCTGTCTCTGAATTTTCTTTATATTTTTATCTATCTATTAAAATTTATTTGAGGTATTTTGGACTTTATTGCTATTTTTTACCTTTAAATCAAGTCAAGTTATTTATTTAATCCATGATTTAGTATATTTATGACTTTAAAATATACAAATTTTAGCAAAATTATCAAAAAAATCATAAAAAGGTAAAAAATTAGTTAACACCTGAAATATTTCATTTCATGCATTTTGGTTATTTTTAGTAGTATTTATAAATATATTACCTTATATTATATATATATATAATCCACTATTCTTATATTATATATTTAAAAGAAAAAGGAAACTAAAAATCAGAAAAATAAAAATTATAAAATAACAAAAAGAAATAAATATAAAATTAAAAATTGAAATATATATATATATATTAAAATCCATTAAAATCATAAATTGGTTAGGTGTTTGAAAGACAAATTCGTGTGTTGATTTTTATCTCATTTTCTCTATGCCTTTGTTTCTTGTGTTCGACCTTTACATATTGGTCACTATACATATTTAGTAAGGTATAATAAATTTTAGCCCAATCCGATTAATTTCCTATTCATTGTGTGGGTTAATTATTGATTGAGCTCGAGCTTTGCTAGTGGTCGCCTCAACGAGAACATATCTTCGCTTCCGTAAGGATATCATTTTAGACCCTTGCAAAAATCGAGTCACCACCCAACCAAGGTGGAGGTGATTTCAAGGTTTACCTTCCAATGTCAAGCAAGTTCAGTCATTCCTAGGGAACGTTGGTTTCTAACGACGATTCATCAAGATTTTAGCAAACTTGTCTGACCATTGATTGAATTGCTAGAAAGGAGACTGATTTTATTGTTGATGATCATGTTCTCCAAGCTTTCACACAATTAAAAGATTTAATTACTCGGGCCATGTCCTGCAACCATCGGATTGAACACTACCATTTGAGATTGTAACGGATGCATCAGATTATGCCATCAGTGATGATTTGGGATAGAGGAAAGATAATGTATCATTCATTATTCATTACGCTAGCAAAACATTTGACGAAGCTCAAAATAACTACACCGTCACCGAGAAAGAGCCGCTAGCAGTTGTTTTTGCCTGGAAAAGTTCAGATCACATCTTATGGGATACAAAGAGATTGTCTACACATATCACTCTGCCATCCGATACTTACAAAGGAAGAATGATCTCAAACTTCATCTGATCAGATGGATCCTCCTCCTCCAGGAATCCGACCTCAAAATCCGTGACAAACCTGGAGTCAAGAATGTTGTGGTTGATCACCTTTGTAGAATCAATGAGACAGAAGCTCTTGAGCATGCCATCATTCCTATCACAGAAACTTTTCAGATGAATCTATCCTTTATGTAACCTCACTCCAATGGTATGCCAACATTGTGAATTATCTTGTCTCCAAGAAGATCCCAACAGATTGGCCAAAGATTAAGCAAGATAAGTTCTTGGTAGACATTCACTTCTATCAGTGGGGGGGAACCACACTTATTCCATGAGGGAGCAGACTGCATCTGGAGGAGGTGCATACCTCAGGAGGAGATAACAGGTATTCTAGACCACTATCATAAGCTTAAAGCCAGTGGACACCATTTTATAAAGAGAATGATAGCGAAAGAGCTTCAGTGTGGCCTATGGTGGCCAACCTTGTTCAAGGATGCAACTGATTACATCAAGAGTTGTACTAACTATCAAAGAATGGGTGGAAACATCAGCTCTAAAGATATTATGCATTTGAAGTACATTCAGATATCAGACGCCTTTTACGTTTTGGGCACAGATCATGGGCCCATTCCCTAATAGTCAGGTATATGCGTACATCGTGTTGTCTCTAGATTATATTAGCAAACGGGTGGAATTTAACCCTTACCCAAACCATCGATACTAAAATAGTGTCCAAGTTCCTTCAGGAGAACAACATTTCACAATTCGGAATTCTGAAAATCCTAGTATCAGACGGGGGTGGCCATTTCATAAATAGAGAGGTCAAGAATTTGACCAAAGAATATGGCATCGAACATCGTGTTGCTGCATCGTATCTCCCATAGTCAAATGGCTTAGGAGAATGTTAAAATAGGGTGATTAAGATTGTTTTGTATAAGATTGTATGACCAGACAAGAAGAACTAGTCCTAACTCTTGGACTCAATTCTTTGGACTTATCGCACAATGTACAAGTCTCCACTTGGTATATCTCCCTTCCGCCTTATTTATGGCAAACCATGTCACCTGCCCATGGAATTAATTCATAAATCTTTATGGACATTGAACTTGTATAATTTGGATTCCGAGAAAGATGGCAAACGCACTAAAGTTGATCTGAATGAATTTCTTGAATTCAGATACCACACGCATGACAACAACCTTATGTGCAAGGAGAAAGTGAAGAAATGGAATGATCAAGTGGGGTTGTTTGACGTGTGGTTGAAAATCTTTCCTGGCAAACTGAAGAACAAATAGATAGGGGCTTATATCATCCACACTGTGCGTGACAATGGAAGCCTCTTGATATCAGGACCGTCATTTTATGCACAACCCTTCATGGTAAATGGATTGTTGCTGAAGCCATACATCGAAGTAGATACATTCCTATCTATTGTAGATTCTATTCAAGTTATATATGAAGATGAGCTAACACTCTCCACACCCGATGAGTGAGACAAAGCAAACAAAAATATTTTTAATGATCTTTCTTCTCTTCTCTTCTTCTTTTTGTTTTCTTTTTCCTTTTCTTCTAAAAAGGTGTCACCCCTTTCATCATTGCTATACTTAGGATGTACTTTGACCTAAGTACAAGGGGTGTATACCCCGAGTTGTTCATTCTCTGACCCCTCACCGGTCCCCTCAACTTTTGACACTCTGTCTATACTTGGGGATATTTTACCCTAAGTATAGGGAGGGAAAGGTCGAGCCAATAATTTCATGCATTCCCACCATTGACCCTCCCTGCCTTGTGTACATTATGCTATACTTAGGATTATTTCATCCTAAGTATAGGGGGACTGTTACTTTCTCATTCAGTATTCTTTAGTCATCACAGTATAGGCTTTTCTATACTCAGTATGAGTTATTCTTCTTTTTTTCTCTCCGATCTTTGAGGACATAGCTCAAGCTAATTATAGGGGATCGTATATACTATGTATATATTTTAACCACAACTCATACTTTTGTATTTTCAATAATATGTCTAATTAACAAAAAGTAACAAACACATTAAAATTCTTTGTATATATTGGTTAATAAATCATGTTAAAACATTTTTTGCAAAAAGTTTGAAAATAGTTTGAAAATCCTTTTGAAAAATCCTTTAAAAATTATTTAGAAAATATTTTGTTAAATATTTTCAACAATTGTAAAAATATTTTGTTTGTAAAAATTTCTTTTCTTTATTTGAAATAAAATATTTTGAAAATCTATTTACAACTGGTTTGGAAAATAGTTGCAAAAGTAATTTGAAAAATCTATATACACTGTTTGAAAAATCATCGCAAAATGATTTTAAAATTTTGTAAAATTATTTGTTAAGTTAGTATGCAAATTAAGTTTTCAAAATAATTGCAAAAATCTTTTCAAAATATTTTGAGAACTATGTATAAAATTCATGCAGATAAAGATTCTTTACAAACCTGTAAATACCTTGTGTAAATCCTTCACCCTAATTCTTGTAAATAACAAGACACGAGCCAGTGTAAATATCTGCACATACTCCATTTTTGTTCTAAAACGCTTTTGTTTTGAAAAATTCCTAAAATTTTACAAAGTTTAAAATCACCAAAACATTTGCAAAATCCTTTTAAAAATTACATAAAAATTTCCAAAACTTTTTTCAAAATCTTAAAAAGTTCAAAATCAGAAAATTACATCACAACAAAATCTTATGCATTGTGCATAGCATTTGCATTTTCTGGATTGGTATTGGTAATTGAACAAAGTCTAAATAAAGTCCAAAGATTGGAGCTTGGTTGGACCTTAATCTACTTAATCACATGAACCTTATAGGAACTGAAATTGAGGCACTTCAGGTCTACTAGAATTAATTCTTTGAGATCACGAGACTTGGTTCAGTGTCGTCTTGAATGCCTAAGTAGAATATTTCGGAGCACATACATAACTCTTGTTGATAATGACCTAGCTTCCACACTTGCACCTTACACTTTGCTCACCTCAGTTGAAGTGGTAGAGGGCTCGATGCCGGCATGAGACGCAAGGAAATTGAAACATCAGAAGTCACACATGTGTAAATTGTACCCCAACCCGATCCAGTAGCCGTATGGTCTAAGGACAGAAGTTGTGGGTTGCAATAAAGATTCAAAAGAGGGATAGTCTACTAGTTCAAGAGGAAAAAGTCGTAAATGTTGTTGTATATAATATTCAAAACAATCAAATCAAAAACCCCAAAAAAGTGGACATGCTTGATTGAAAATGAAATTCTTGCAGGAGTATGTATATATTTGTATAGTTAATAGGCGAGCTCGAGCTTCAAAGTCAAATCATGTGAGCCCTCAACCGGATGACTTGCTACACTGGTCAAGCATCCTAGGTTAGGTGGCTATATTGATTGTTGTCCATTCTTCTCTCCACCTCCTCTTCTTTGGCCAGTTGTACTTGAACTTAGCAGAGAATACCCCGCTTCTCGAGAGAAGAGTTGATGGATTGGGGAATTAGGGTTACAAAGACTGACTTTTATCACTTCAGCCAATGACAGCTACATATCACACACCTTTTCCAAGATAGATTCATAGTTGTAAGGGTTTGCGTACGAATAATTTATTCTGACCTAGATATTGATGAGACTTGAGCAAAGTTTTATGGATCTCAGAGGCAGTTGTGTTTCAAATCCGTTTCTCAATAAGATTCTGACCACACCTAAAATCCAATGGTCTGAAGCTCCAAACTCTGATTTTCTGAAGATAAGTTTGAAAGTCAAAATCAATCCAAGTTCTTTCCTTTTCTTTTCTTTATTTTTTCCTGCACTTATAGGCATAAGTGTTTGCTAGGGATAAAAAAAGGCAAGTATAGAGGGGTAATGAATCTCCATTTCATCACATATACTCTTTCATTTTGGCCTTTAAACCTTAGATAAATGCATGTAAATGTCATTATTTTGCATAAATTAACATTTATTATTTATTGTATAAATATTGTATAAATATTGTATAAAATACATTATTTAAAGTAAAAACAAAATAATAAAGAAAAAATAAATAAAATGCCAAAGGTATTTTATGGCCTTAAAACCGAAGACCTAGGCATCTTGATGACTGGGTTGACAAGGAATAACGTAGGGAGAGATAAGGGTCAAAAACACAATAAAGACCTTATTTTTTATTCTTCGATAATGTATTTTTGGGTCCTCTTTTATTCTTTATTATTTTTTCCCCAAATCAATAAACTTTGTATATGAAAGTTGTAGATATAAATGTATAGAAAAATACAAAATTGATTTCACACCAAAATAATACAAATTGTATATTTTGTATTCAGAATAAAAATCCAAAATCCCTAGACCTATATGATCTTCATATGAACTCAAAATGCATCAAAATCATCTTTAATTGTATATAACTTTTTATTACCTATTTAACGAAGATGATTCTTGTAATTTGAAGTTAGGATGCAAAAGTTAGGTTTTAGACCCCTATTATACAATATACTTGAATAAAATATTCATTTTATTTATTTTTAATATTTTTCATTATTTTATATTTTTGTAATATTATAAATAATATTTATAGTATATGCACATATTTAGAACATGATAAAACAATAAATAAAACAATAAAATAATATAATATACAAAAATACATAGATGAATATATTATACATATACCTATATAATAAATACACATACTTATATAAGTGTACAAAGTATATTAAAAAATAATAAAAATATATTTATGTATATTTACATAAGTTATATATTTATAAAATTTGTATATTAAATAAAAATATAAAATATAAAATAAAAACAAAATACCTAATATATATAGGTAAATATATCTACATTTATGCTTGTAAAAAGTAACTTCTAATAAATAAACTTGTAAAAATGGATAAAAATTGGATTAAAACACTACATAAAATGTTAAACATTTTTTTATGTTTTAACCAAAAATTAAATAAACCATTTACTAATTTATTTTTAATTATTTTGAATATCGAGATTGTTTTGTCCTTTTAGGGTGACTGTGACTCAATCAGGGCTCATCCCACGTTGACTCGGGTCAACTCTCTGATCCAAGCCCTAGACTTATCAGACCGAGCTTTGACCCCATCCTCCTCAATTTTTCACAAGAGATTCTTTCAGTATGTTGAGTGGAAATATTCTTAATTTTTGTTCCTCGATTGTTCATCTTACACACGCACATCATTTCTTGGACGATGAGCCTCTGTATCAAGCTCCACCTCCCGATGAAGACGACTTGTAGAAAACATCTCCTCTGAGCTTCCTCCGATTCTTGATCCTTCTTCCGCCAACCTAACCCTAATATTCGTGCATCAAGTGTCCTAGTGACAACATGAGTCTCAAGGAGGATTTAGCGAGACTTTTGGTGTCGAATTGAGGTTGATCTAGCTCAGCCACCATCCTCTGCTGCAAGCTCGCTCTGGCTGATCCAGGTTAGGTAGAGCTTCCTTCTTTGCGCTCTTTTTGTTCCTCAACATAACAGTAGCATAGGATAATTTTTACTATGTTTGGTCTTCTTGATATTTCATAAAATCCAAAAAATTTCATCGCCGGAGCTTCAGCTCCGCCGCTCGTTTTTTAGCACTACGACCGACCTATGCCCCGGATACCACCTTCATCACCTTTCCCTCCACCTTCTTTTCACCCCACATACCTCCGCACATCACGGTCTCGCTCATATCAAGGAGCCAGCACTCCTTCCATCGTTGTTCACCGGAGGGCTTCGCCCAAGTCCATTCCCGTCCATTCCAACTTCGTAAGGCTGCCCAAACCTTCGTTTTTGTGAGCCAAAGATTCCTGCAGGGTTTGGAGAGCCGAAGGTCCCATCTTGGGCCGATTTTGATCCGATGCAAGGCACCTGGAGCTTCCATTCTTCCTTGACCTCGCCAACTCACATCGGAGCTCTAGTTGCTCATTAGAGACAACCATCTGAAGTGTAGGATCTACGACTTCATTTTGCATCTGCCCTGAGCTTTCCATGTGTTCGGAGGAGAAAAGGAGATCAAGTCGAAGCTCGACCCATTCGGGTTCTTGACGTGTTCTTCTAGTTGTTCTTCCAGTCATCCGATCATCAACTCGCTCTAGAAGAAGAAGCAACCCTTGGATGCCCGAAGCTCGCACAGTCGGATCCCCATCTGGGATCTAATCCTGAGCGTCCACCCAAAAGTGTCATTGCCTCATCCCAGCACGCGGCATGTTAAGTGGATCTTGGACCACTGTTGGATCATGCCCATGAAGGTATTTAACGTACACACCCTCTAACCTTTTATATTTTAAGTTTAGTCTATAAACATTCATTTGAAGCTCAAATATTTGTGTAATAAATGCATGTTAGCCCTTGTACTCTCGCTACCCATTTTTACGTTCAAGCCACGCCACCTTACTTGCATGTACGCATGAGGGGACTAGGTTTTTTGCGCCTAAGCCTATGGGCTTTCTTTGTTTCATTTTAGTGCATATTTTTGCAATAATAGAGTAATATTTGTGTCTGAATTTGCATTTAGACCTTTGACTTTGTTTTAATTTTATAAAATACCTCTCCGAGTATAAATTATTGAATTTTTTAGTAAAAATGCGTGTTTACTCCCTAAACTTCTCTATGGTGTTCAGATTTGGTCGACAAACTTTAAATGTTTCCAAAAATACCCTTGTTAGAATGTATTTTTATTTTTATAGCTTTTACTTTGTTAAAAATAGCTTCGTGCCTCTAAAAAATTGTAGAAAATTAATATAAATACCTGACATATATTTGTTTCACATATATTTTTGGTTAGGTATTTGAAGTTATTTTCTATTTATAAACATCTAAAAGTGGACTTTTATTCCCTATTTACAGTAAAAAAACCCATAAAAATATATAGATATTTTGTAAAATTCCAAAAAAATAAATTTTGTTTATAATTTTGAGCTTACAAATAAAAATCCATAAAATAAAATAGAACACTAAAAACTAAAGGCTCTAAAATCCACATAAAAATCATAAAAAAGCTTACAAAAATCCAAAAACTGTGTTTTTTATTTCTAAATTTTGTCTAGTATATTTACTATATATTAAAAATAGTTAGGAAAATTTTGAGGTTTTTGAAATTTTTGAAACCCAAAACTATTCGATCTTTTGATTCTCACCACTGTTTTCATACTTTTTATCACTTAAAAATACCTAAAAATTAGAAAAAATATTTTAAAAATAATAAAAACAATAGAAATTATAAAAAAAATAAAAAAATCCTATAATTTTTTAGTATTTATAGTTTTATTTATATATTTATTATCATGTATTATCTATTAGTACTTATATCCTTATTTTATATTTTATAAAATCAAAACGAAATTTAAAATTAGAAAATATACAATAAAATAAAATTCATAAAATTAAAAACAATTTAAAAATATAAAAACAAAATTCCATAAAAAAAATATATGATTAAAACCCATAAAAATTTAAAAAACTAAAAACCACAAAATCATTCATTATCTTTCTTTACCAACTTTGATTGTCTATCCTCTGTAGTTTTGTTTTCTACCCCTATTATACTTGTCCACTATAAAATCTATTATAGGGTATAATAAATTTTGACCCCTTTACTTGAGTGACGTAATTCTTGTGTGGGCTAATTGTTGATTAGACACAGTTGTTGAGAGGTCATCACATCAACCGAATCCTCACCTTATGATGCTTATTTTAGACCACTCGATTTCCAAATTTATTAGTCATTCACATATAGATAAGAGATTGGTGGATCACATCTACATCGCGTGCTTTAGTGGGGTGATGCACTGCATTTGGTAGAGAGATGGAGTCTAGAGATGTATGCATTCCATATGCACAATGAGGAGATGACCATAACTCTCCAGGAGATGCAGTCTTGTTTGGATTGAAGACAGATGGGGGTGTTGTGATTGCTCAGGTGACTTTGTCAAGCTGGACGGATCTTTGTGAGAGACTATCATGCAAGCAGTCACATAAGCTGGAGATTGATGGTGCTCGACTGCGGATGACATGGCTTGTGGAACATTTCACTGTGCTCTTGCATATGCAAACACATTTATGGTTTTCAATCAAGAACAAGCCTACATTTTGCAGTTGCTGTGAGGGATTATTATTCCTTACAAGTCAGGAAATAATGTATCCTTGATTTACCTACCACTGTTCGAGGGTATAGAGGCATGCAAGCCTATAGTTGGGGATCTGCATGTTTAGCTCAACCTCGTTTATAACTCGACATGCCACAACGATCACCATTAACTTCACGTTCGAAAGACAAGAAAGAAAATAAGATTGGAAAAAACTCACTCTTACCCTACCTTTATCTCATCGAAACATGATTTCTCGTAAAATGATGACCGAGAATGAATATAGTGGGAAGATAAAAAATAATTCCAAAATACTTTGGGAATTGATGTTTTTTTCTAAATTACAGTCTTTTGATTGTTATCTCCAGCAACTTAACGTAGTAAATTCAATGTAACGAGACAAATATCACATGAATATTTTGTAAGGAAAAGGGAGATATGTAGATGAGTTGGAGGATAGATGTGTCTTAACCACCTCCATCGATCATTGATTTGTTTTGGATGAGCGATCGTCAAATCCACTGTTTCAGAAATATGTGTAAGTTGATTTCTCAAGATAAATAGACGACGACGAGATAATAATCAAGGAATCTGCATTCAGATGAGTTGCAGCCTCTCCATCCAAAATTGGGAAACAAAACCGTATAAAATAAAAGAGAAAATTCCAAAGGATACGAACGTAAAAGGATAAATTACCATTTGGGTCTTCATCTACGGGTCCCATCATAGAATGGGTCCCAATCTTTAAACTGTAACAATTCGGGTCCCAGGGTCATTAATGTAAGGAATTTTTTGGGACTAATGATGAGTATGCATTTGTTTAAAAGTTAGAACCCAACCCCATTTCCTTCCCAATAAGGACATATTCGTCATGAACCTCAAAATTTCTATTTCCTAAATGGTTCTGAGATCCGAATCGTTACAATTTAAAGATCGGAACCCATTCTTAGATCGGACCTGTAGATTGAGACTCAAATTATAATTACCCAACGTAAAAATTCCTATTTTCTAGTTAGATTAAATCGTGGAGCTTTGTTCCCCTCTCCCACTTGGTGTCCTTTCCAGTGGACATCCATCTGGCGGCACAGACAGAGGTACGGTGGGCGGCCTCCGGGCTGCACCAACGCGCCTATCTCTTCCAGATGCGCCACGTTGGCGGAAGCCCCCACGTCATCTCGTCCGTGGCATTGGAGCATCGCCCCTTCTTCACGGTCGGATGCCCGTCGTGCGGTCCACATTCGTCCACAGCCATTCCACGTTCCCGCGTGTGACCACGGCCTGAGAACCGTCCACGACGCGGCCCCTTCTCCTCACGTGACATCGCCATTTCGCACGTGTCTACCGTCCACTGGCTCCTCCACCCCGCATATATGGATTGCCGCACTTGAAAGCCCCCACCTTCGATCTTTCCTCTGAAGAGCCCAGAAGGATAAAGATAGGGATAGAGACCACTGGAGCTTTTAATGATATCGAGAATCTCCGTTGATTGGCAAGTGGAAATGGTAAGTTGGTTCGAGAGCATTTCTTGGTTCTTCTTCTTCTGGTGATTAATGGATTGTGCAGTGGCTGATTCCCCCTTCATCTTTAGTTCTCCTCCCTTTTTAGATTTGTGATCAGGGATTGGAAAGATGCCATCTTATCTTAGCGGGTACAGAACGCGGCTTTTTAAGGAAGCTCGATTTCTTCTTTTCTTTGTTCCACTTGTGCTAAATTCTTGTTCTTTAAAATCACACTTCAGCTCAAGCCTTCAGGTGGGAATTGTAGTGAGTTCATCACATAGAACTGGGTTTTGATCCTCTCTTGCTGTTTTTTTTACCTTTTTTGATGGAATATGGAATGCTTATGTTATTTATCCTGCTTCTTCACGTGTGATCTTGAACCAAGTGGAAAATCCTTGTAATTTATTTTTCCCACTTGGGTTCCCTGGTTTGAGTGTTGTAACTAGTTCTTCAGCATGAATGCTCAGTGTGGCACTTAACTTTTCTTCACTTGCCTGTCTATCGTCGTTCGTCTTCGGCATCTTGAATATCTGTTCTTTGGTATGTTTTCCCTCCAAATTCAAGCTGTCTATAACTTGTAAAGGTGTTCAGATATGTGCCAAATCCTAATAGACATTTTTTTTCGCTTAGAGTGTGTTCGATTCCGAATAAGAATGAATAAGGGTAAGGAATAAGCTGAAATAAAGTACGATTCGTGTTCGGTTGGAAGAAATAGGAATAAGGTGGAATAAGGGTAGGTAATGTCGAATAAAGATTAAAATAAAAGTGAAATAAGAGTCGAGCGAGATGCACATGGGGGAATAACCATACGAGGAAGGGGAGGAGAGGGGGAATAGTGCCCTTATTCTTGGAGCTATTCTCCAAAACGAACACGCCCTCAAGGTAGTTGATGTTTGGAGGAAGCTTCGAGAACAGGGTTTGTGATCTTGAAGGCAGTTAAAAATAAATTACATATGCCTATGTTTATACCCATATGCTAAAATTTTTCCGTAGAATCTGCTTTTAAGGTATCCAAACAGCTTTAGTCGAGAAAATTGCCTCAAATCGGTTTATCTTAAATGCAATCTGAACTGAGGAAGCTTCTTAAGTGGGAGAATTTTTTTCCTAGTAACTCAGAGATTGACTTGCTAGATAAATCTATGATTTACGTTGGATGGTTGCCAACAATTGTGTTTTTCTTTTGTTCTTTACGTTATTAATCAAATTTCAGATGTCAAAGTTTTGGATCTTCTGACTTTCTTTTCTAATCTTCTGCAAGGAAGTATTTATACTCCTGAACACGTCAGGCTTGCGGCATAATTTTTTCCTGTTTTTAAATGCGATTTATCACCAAGAATCGATCAACCCTTTGAATAAAGATATTCCCCCAAAGTATTTTTTAATGAATTATTTGCCCTTTTTTAATCTAAATTCGTGGTCAAAAATTGCCTTGGTCGGATATGTTAGGCACCCCCAATTTTAGCATTTTTCTGTTTTAATGCGTGACCTGAACTAAACAATCATCAGCAAAATGTGACCATCAGTTATATCACATTATTGTTTCACTAAATGACCGGCTCTTACCATTTCCATCTAAGAATAAACTGTTATCATAACCTCATATAAGAAGTAAGAAACCATGGTCCTCTTGAAGAAACATGCAGTGGTTGGGTTGCTATCCACGATCGCAATCCAGTCTCTCAAAACCATATACACAATTTCACGAAGATCATAAGGTTGCAGCATCATTATGTTGCATGGTAGAGTAAACCACATGAAAATCAAGGTCGGGGTATCGTGTCCCATGTTCTAGCTACTGTTCCTGAATGTTGGCTATCCAGTAATCGTTCATTCGGGGTTTGGCACTCAACGGAATTTCCCCATTGCAACTTTCAATGGTGAACTCCACATGAGTAAGCAAGTCCAACTCGAACATGAGGAATGGTATGGATCTTCTCATAAAGAATATGAATACAAAGTCCACAGATGGGAGCTGTGCATTCAACATGATGGTCTGACAGTCACCAGAGCTTTGGGCGATGAGACTATTGAGCACTTATTTCGCTTTGCCGTGCTACCCACTAACCTTGACTACAGCACAATCCTGCCATTCAATAGGGGAAAAAAGATGTAGTATTTAGTTTGTTATTATTGTTAATTGTTTCATCATCTACTACTTCCGTTTTAAGCTAAACATGGTTTTCTCTTCTTTGGTTTGATTCAGAAAACTGTGGCTTCCTTCGACTAGAGCGACGTTATTACAATGAGCTCTCATCAGTTTCCTGGGCATGGTAGAATGCCATACAGTCATCACTCTACCGTCGATGCGATCGCTGAATGGTTGGGATATCCTGTCAAATTGGAGCTCAGTGACTCCCCGAGCTCTCCTCTATCCTGCAAGTTTTTCAAGCGTGATAAGGCTGCGCTGAGCAGCAGCCACGACATCCGTGATTCCGCAGAAGGTCGTCCCCAGAGAAGCCCGTCTCACAACTCCTCGTGGGATACAGTGAATTCATCTCTGAGCAATTCACCCGTTTTCGTATCCGAACTTCTCCAAAAGCATCCAGGAGGAACAGATGCAGTTCCCAGTCCGATCGACAAGCATGCCTTGCAGGAGATAGAGACCATTCTCATGTCACCAGATATCGAAGAAGCAACTACTACAGCTTATCATGTGCCCAACGTCGTTGGGCAGCCGGGATTTCCGAAATGTAGGCCGAGGTCCTGGGAGCACGAATCCCTTCTGCAAGGCACCCTGCTCCAGCAGCCGCACTTGAGCAATAGATGCCAGAGGACGAGCAACAGCCCTCGTCCCGAGAAACGCCTGCGAGAAAGCACGGACATTCTGGGGGGTGACGTCAGGGGATTGCTGATTCGATGCGCTGAAGCGATCTTGGAGAACAGGTTGTCAGAATTCGAGATATTGGCTAAAGAAACAGAGGCCATGGTGTCGATCAGTGGCGATCCCCTTCAACGTCTGGGGGCGTACATGCTAGAAGGATTGAAGGCAAGGCGAGAGGCCTCTGGTAACGCCATCTATCGATCCCTGCAGTGCAGGGAACCGGAGAGCAGCGCGCTGCTCTCGTACATGAAGATCTTATACAACATATGCCCGTACTTCAAGTTCGGCTACATGGCGGCCAACGGTGCTATCGCGGAAGCCGTCAGGAATGAAGATCGCATACACATCATCGACTTCCAGATTGCCCAGGGGACTCAGTGGCTCACCCTGATACAGGCCCTTGCTGCAAGGCCCGGGGGGGCTCCTCGCTTGCGGATCACTGCAATCGATGACCCTGTATCCAAGTACGCCCGCGGCGACTCCCTGCAGGAGGTGGGGAGGAAGCTGGTGGCACTGGCCAAGAAGTTCAACATCCCACTAGAGTTCAACGCAGTGCCGGTCTACGCCGCAGAAGTCACCAGAGAGATGCTGGAGATCAGGCCTGGTGAGGCGATCGCCGTGAATTTCACTCTTCAGCTCCACCACACGCCAGACGAGAGCGTGGACGTGAACAACCCCCGAGATGGGCTGCTCAGGATGGTGAAGGGCCTGTCTCCGAAGGTGACCACTCTGGTGGAGCAGGAATCCAACACGAACACTGCCCCGTTCCTGACGAGGTTCATGGAGGTACTGGACTACTACTACGCCATGTTCGAGTCCATCGACGAGACGCTGCCTCGCGACCACAGGGACCGGATCAACGTGGAGCAGCACTGCCTGGCGAAGGACATAGTGAACATCATAGCCTGCGAGGGGAAGGAGAGGGTGGAGCGGCACGAGCTGCTGGGCAAGTGGAGGTCGAGGCTGAGCATGGCGGGATTCAAGCAGAGCCCGCTGAGCTCGTACATAAACTCGGTGATCAGGTCGCTGCTGCGGTGCTACTCCGACAAGTACTCGCTGGAGGAGAAGGACGGCGCGATGCTCCTAGGCTGGAAGAACCGGCATCTGATCTCAGCTTCAGCATGGCACTGATGGTATTCGAACAACAATCTACTTATTTTTTTGACTCCATGTCTCATTTAACTTGGTCGAGACTATCTATGATCATGTCGATGCCCATCTTTGTCTCTTCATTGCTTTAGATTTTACTTATTTTCTTTGGTATGGATGTTTGTAAAACCTCTCTCGTTTGATCTTCTCTCGTCCATGATATTGATATGTAATCCCAAGTGTAGTTTTGAGATAATCCTCACATCTAAGAAGATTTGAGGTTCCATCGGAGATCTGAATCCCACTTGTATATCTACGTGGTCTGGCCCTTTACGAGATCAAGAAGAAACAGTTGAGAATTAAGACATGGAGGTCCATTTCGGGCTAATTTGCAAGTCAATGAGTGCCTTAAGCGCATGCTAATCAAACAATCGATTCCCATTGATGTCTTAAATTCAATGTTTAATCCCCTCCAAAGTTGTGTGCGTATTATACTGTGTACTCTATTCGAGGAATAAGGGGAGGCCAACGTCGAGTCCAGTCCACATTGGGGAATTTGGACTTAGATATAGGGAGCCACATCAGCTCGTGCTGGATCTAAGACTATCGTCGTGCTCCATTTTCCACACGTTTCGGCAGAAGGAGAACTTTGTACATCAATCAGCTCCCACTGTTTTCTCCTCTAGTGTTTCAGGTTCTTTTCCATTAAGGAAGGCCCATTGGGCTGGCCCGACTAGATTGGTACGGATTCACGCCGGACCATTTATTTCTTCAGGGTGGGAGTGCAGAGGAGGGATAAGTAGGGATGGGCATCGGGTTGTGTCGACTCGATCCAATTCACGAGCCTGACTTACGAACCCGATCCAAAATCATGCCTAGTTTATATCAAGTTGGAATCAGGTCTAAAATTTGGCTCCTTAAGTGAATGGATGAGGCTTGTGGGTCAACCTTGGCCCAAATCCATGAGCCCATCGGCCCGACCATTAAGTGTCTAATAAAATGTCACCATGTTACAATCTAGGGGTGCACATGAATCGGATTGCGTCATATTTTAGCTAATCATTATTTAATTCAACCTTAATCGATTTCAACTATTTTTTAATCCAATCCATCAAATATTTAAATATGCTCTATTTGGTTACAGATTGATCGAATTTTTATACTTAATTATTTCTTCTCAATAGTCTACTCTCTCATATATGCACTTTATAGCATGCTAGACCGCGGCATTTCAATTATGACACAAAATTTGATAATATGATTAGATGTAAAGAAGTGGATATTTGAATCAAACCATCAAATTAAATTCGAAGAGCTCCATTAATCTCTTATGAAAAAGTTGAAGACCACACATTCAGACTAAAATATTTTATTGAATTTGAAATTTAATTTTTTTTAAATGGTGTATTAGAATATTTTTGACAAATGGTTTCAAACAAATGATTCAAATAAGAAAAAAAATAAGTTATCAAATACGGACAAAAACAAGTTAGATAAACAAAAAATACAATCTCTATGATTGGATATTGATGAAGTACATAATTAATTTATACTGTTAGGATCGGTCAAAACTAAACATCTCCCAACAACACCCTTCAAGGCCCTATAATGTATCGTTAAAGACAAGGGTTATAAAGCTTCCACACTTAGATTGTGTATCCATGATAAAAATAACTTAAATATTGCCCACCAATTAGATAATATGTCTCTCATTTAAAATAGACTTAAAATATAATTTATTTGCCAAATATAACTATATTTGAAATATGATTCCTTTTAAAAAAATAAATCAAATTCGTATATCGATTTAAAAAGGAAAAAAGAACCAAGAATAACAAATAAATATCCCGAATAACTATCCCAAATCCATTTCTTTTACCAGAGATCAAATAAGTGGCAACACGCTTAGTGCATATGATATTACATGGGTTGGAGACATGCATGAATCTTGGGAAGTCGTGATGTTGTGCTAGAGAGGGACCATGTTGAGTACGAGGGAGGAAATCATGAGTTAGAATATTTCTGGTCAAGAGTGAATGAAAGGGAGAGGGTGGTGGAAGGGAAATCTGAATAGGGTTTACAACTTTATAAGTTGCACTAATAGTTTATTATCGTGGAGATTTAGCATTTAACTTTCAAGAGAGGAGAGAGAGAGAGTGTTGGTAAGAGAACTTGTATCCACCATTGACATAAAAATGAGATGAAGAATATTGATTATGATCTTATGAGAAATTAATAATGGATGTAAATAAATCATACATGTGCATGTGTTTGTGTTAATAGGTCATATCGATAATATTCGATAAGAAATCAAACGAATCCTATTCAATAACATTGGATAGGATCGGCATTACGAATTTTATAAGACCATATGCACCCATGTAATAATCCATAATCTCACATGATTTTAATGCAATTATGTATATCAATATTTTCTACTTACATAAAATTGTCCACTCTCTACCTACATAAACATAATTGTTCACTCTATTCTATTCTCTTAGAAAAACTAATTGATGTTGAGCTTTTCTCATTATTTTCATTGTAACGTCACTTTCTCTTGCAACATGATGAATAGAACTTCTCTCATTGTTCCTCATGGGTATATCTCGTATAATACACTCTATTTCATCTATCTATGAATTGTTAGTTTTGAAGTAACGCATATGCCAATTATCCCGTATGTACGCATTTGTCATCACTGTTTTATCAATATCGTAGGTAGCTTCGATTACTCATTTTCCTTCTTCATGTCCAACCAAAATTTTTTAATGGATCGTCCCAACCCGAACCCAAGAACTGGGTGGTGTCGTGGACCGAGCAGGAGAAAAATTTTCAACCACGGCCTGAACCACGACTAATTAATTTTATTGAACCTTGGATGGGTGCACCTTGGACCCGATAATCATCCCTAATCACATGGATTAAAGACGTAAGATAAAATGATAAAGGGATATTTACACCTATAACCCTGAATAATACCGCAATTACCCCAGATATCCTCAATAATCACGAATTACATGAGAAACCCCGAATATTACTCCGTCTCACATCCATAACCTTCTGTTAGTTTCAACCGTTAATCTTAACCAAATCATCGAGTTAATCTAACCTAACACCAATCAACGGTTAAAAATAAATCAAACTAAAAGGAAAAAGAACCCCCCCTCTTTCTCCTGCAGGTCCCCCCACCTCCGACCAGCTCCCCTTCTCATTCAGCAACCCCGACCCGCGCCGACCATCTCTCCTCCTTCTTCTTCCTCGGCAAGCGACTTTCAGATCGAATCCATACAAAAAGATATTCTTCTTGCAGGCGTCGACGCGGCATGAGGGTCGATGTGCGGGAGGGGGGGTGGTCTTGCAGGCGGTGGATGCTTTTGCCGAGCGGCGGCGGGGCGGATGGTCAGGGAGGGAGGGAGCGGTCGAGGGGGTTTCAGGCGGATGGTCGCAGTGGAGGGAGGCGCCGCAAGACGAGGGGTCTCGAACTGGAAGCGCAGAGCCTAATGGGGGGCCTTTCGGGGGGCTGCGTAGGTAGGGAGGGAGGCGTCGGGGGTGGGGGGACTTTAAGGCGGATGGTCCCAGGCAGGGATGGAGGGAGGCGTCGGGGTATGGGAGGGGGAGGAAGCGGATGGTCGGGGGGCTTTCTGGCAGATGCGATGGAGGGAGGCGTCGGGGGAGGGGGGGTCTCGAACTGGAAGCTGCCAGGGGGGTGTTGGGTTGCGAGCGCAGAGCCTAACGGGGCCCTTCCGGGGGGCTGCGCAGGCAGGGAGGGAGGCGTCAGGGGGGGAGGGACGAGGGGGCTTCCGGTGGGGCGCGGAACGGTGGGGCTGTGCACGAGGCAGAGGAGCTGGTGGCAGAGCGACCGACAGGCAGGGGAGGCGGCGGCGAGGGAGGGTCTCCACCTGGGGTTGTAGCCGGAGGAGGGGGTGGGGGTGGGCTGGGCGGTCGGCAGCCGACGAGCTGGGGGAGGCGGATGTGCTGCTTGGAGGATGAAGGGGGGAAGGAGGAAGGGAATGGTCTATTTGTAAATAATTGAAAGTTAAAGGGTATAAAATATAAAATACTGGACGGAAACCGTCATTGTTAACGGAAAATTGGATGAAAATTAACACGAGGTTATGGGTGTAAGAGTTAAGCATTACTCAAGGTCTTATATATAATTCGTGATTATCGAGGGTACCTGGGATAATTACGGTATTACTCAGGATTATAGGTGTAAATATCCCAATGATAAAATGGAATTTAAGTTGTTAAATATTGATAGAATCTTTGACCATAGATATAAAATTGCAAACGACCTCGCATTCATGCAAATTTGAAGGATACGTAAAGCATTAACTCAAGATTCAATATATAAAATTGGATTTTAAAATCAAAATCATAAAAAAGAAGAGGATTACTGCACCTCTGTTGGAACTCACGTAACAGTAGAGGATCCGCTTCCGTGTCAGTGTAGCGATAACTATACGTTGGTAATAATGTTGGTTAGATGCAGGTCTAAATTAATAATCTACATGATATGCTATTCAATCACATGGTTGAATGTAATCTTGATAAGTGGATAAATATTAGACAAGATATTGCTAAATCTCGATTCCTGCGGCATTTAGATTTTATTGTTGTTTAGAACAAGTTCGGCCCACTTGAAAAAGGTTTGGGACTTGGATCGACCTCGGTCATCTCACCCATTAGCCCGACCCAACTAAAGGTCCGATAAGACGGTCATATAATAATCCATGACCCCCTCACTACAATAGCATTTCAATCATAATATATTCGAAACAATTACTTGTTAGGGACTTGACTTGTATATCAACTCTCTTCGTGGAAATAAACCTATGGCTAATCCTTTGCTTGCCTTCTTCATTTCAACATCAACTTTCGCACCACATAACGACTCACACTTCTCTCTTCAGTCCCACACATATGAGATTCATGTAATCCATCTTTAACATCAAGATAAAAGATCAAAAATCTCGGATTTGGGTGAAATTTAGAAGATATGTAGAGCATTAATCCAAGATTCAATATGGAAGGTTAGAATTTGGAATTGAAATCACAAAAAAAAAATAATAATAATGAGAATTAGAACACCTCTCACGTAACTCTCGTTACAACGAGGGATCCACTTCACACTAACACAAGCCTTTGTCACCGGTTCAAGATTGCTGACTAAACCTAAAACCTCCATAAAAAGATGAGTGAAACCGTCGTAAAAATTCTGTCGACGAAGCCATTATTGGTGGTTTTGTCCTTTACGTCGGCAACTATTTTGAATCGCCAAGACTCGTTATTAGTATTTGTGGTTCAATAAGAAATGATCATTATCTCTCGGAACAAAGTCAGGAATTTCTACTTCAGAGAAACGGAGGGAGGGAGGGCAAACTATTGAGCCAAAATTTTCTACTTGGAGAACAAACTATTGATCCATAATTGCTTATCTTAGTTTGTAGTTATTAGTCATTTTACTTGACAAGGTTTCAAGAATTTCGTTGGTTGCATAATTTAAGATAAATGGCTCCAAAAATTTTAAATACTAATATTTAAAAAGATTTTAACAAAAAAATCCTATAAAACTTGTGATACTACATAAATATCCATATAAATAAATTAAACAAAAATGCATTTTGTAAGATGAAGACCTTGTTTAATTTTAGTTAAATTGAAGAGATATTTATGTAAAATTGTCAGTTTATATGGCTTTACATAAAAAGAATCTGTTTTAAAATAGAATTTATTTTGATTACTTCTTTTATTATCCATAATTGATTTTTTTTCTATTTTGTGTCCTTATCTATTTCAAAATATATATTTGAAAAATGGATAAATATGTGGTGAGTAAGGATGAAAAAAATGTATATGTATCTGAATAACCTTTTCATGCATATTTTGCAATATGTATCTATATTCATTTTAAAAGGAGTACTGACGTATCACGGTGATATCCGTAAACATATGTATATCTATATTTGTCTTAATATATAAATATATTTAGATTTATTTTTAACTATATGTAAGATTATGTTATACATCCTTTTTAACCTTATTTATTATAATTGTTACAATGTATTTTTTTACGGATGCAAAAACTTCATTAAAAAAATATTTTTACAGAGAGACTGATGGGAGATGGACAACAAGTTGCACCGTCAACCCTTTTGTATGGCAAATCCAATTCTTCGAAACACAACATCCATATATTTAGGAATCATAATATTGGTATGCATAATTTTTTGGACCCTCTTAAGTAGATTTACCGCTTCAGTTGCCAAGAACTCAAAGGTATCAAAACCAAAAGGAAAGAAAACATGTTGATTGCCAATACAAGCCTTATCATGTTCAGCAACCTTAGCAACAACTTTCTGTGCAATTCGTCACGCAATAAAATTACCTTTTATTGGACCAATCAATGGAGAAACTCCAGTCAAATTAACACATGCATGTTTTCCTCCAACCCATCCAAGATTAAAATATCTGATGGTCTGAGTATGGATCTCCCCTCTTGTGGTTCTTTCTTTGAAGCAATCCCAGCCTGCTTGAGTACATCATAAAGAATATCCCTGACAAGATCATGTATATACTTAAAACATGAAAGTTCATGGCAATGAACCGCAGGCTCCCCAAAGACGTCAAGGCAAGATTTGTGGCATACTAGACATGACTCATCAACTGGGAATAGAGAAATCATAAAGCAATATCTGGGAATAGTACGATACTCAATATGTGACATATGCATTCCAATGCCATCTATAGGAATAGCTAGAAGGAAATCTTGAGCATAGTCGAATTGCAAATATCAAAAAAATTACCTTTTCTCTAGCAGTAATGTCCAACTGAAATTCAATGTCTTTAACAATTTTGTTGAAAAGAGAACTCACCAAAGTATTATGAACTTTAGGGGGTATCATTGTTAGCAGACAAGTAAGAGAACTCGCCAAAGCATTCAATGTCTTTTATTTTAATAAAAACTCGTATAATTTCTATGATTGAATTCTTTTTCTTCGTAACATTTAGTATACATATTCATAAAATAAACCCAACAGAGTAAAAGTTCCAGATAATATCCATCATATGAAGCTTAATTGTATAAAATGTTTTTGAATGAATCCTTATGATAATATGGAATTTCAATTTTCATCTAAAATCTATTGCAGATTCGGACATGGTGTCTTGCTTCAGTTTTCCCATATAATATTATGGAAAACAGACATTTAAATTCCGTTCAATATTCTTTTTATGATTTTACATGATTTCTAACATAAAACTTGTTAATTCTATTAAACTATTCTAAAATAAGTATCAAATCGAATGCATTAAAATAAAAAAAGATTTTGTATACATATACTTGATGGTAATATTTAGATATTCTTACAATAATAAATAAAGGTTATTTTTAATAGTGTAATTATGATAAATAGATTTTCTTAGCAATTAGGAACAGGGTGCACTACATGATCAAATTTTATATTATCTAATGTTCTGTTTTTTTCAACATCTCAAAAGATTATAAATTTTCCATCGCCCTTCATCCCCTTACAATCGTATTTCATATTTGATAAAAGTTTTATGACTTTATATAAATATCATATAATCTATTATTAAATATTGGTTCTCTAAAATGAGGTCAACTACATATTCCTTTATAGATAACCTTAAAATACAATAGTTGAGTATTGATATATCGTATCGTGATGGTTTAACTTCAAATAATGATGAATTACTTTTTTTTGTAAAGTCTCTCATTTAGTCCATGATTAATAATTGTTTTTTATTATATATAAAATAATAATATAACTGGTTTTCATGTTATTCTTCCTAAATCATAATAAAATAAAATGAAAAACTAATTGTTCCATATGAGAAGAGTATACATAATTAGTTGATTGTATGATCACAATTATGAATTGACGTACTATTGAAGAGAGAGAGAGAGAGTTGAATGAGAGAATGAGAGAGAACATTATGATGAGAAAGAGAGAGTATACATATATAAATTGATTTTTTTCCTATTATTTATAATAAAAATGAGAGTTCGAAAAGTTGAATTCTATTTCTATCCTCACCCGTCCGTGAGAGTCTACGTGTGCATGAGCGCATGTGTGCATCGATACCATAATATGTATGTGAATATGCTATGACACTTTTTTCCACATGAAGATTTCGCAATATGGTACGACACTTTTTCCACGTGAGGATTTCTCCTTTCGCATTTCATGTCAACTCTTCCACGAACAACAAACTTGTCCAACGAATGTCAGAGTTTCTATTGATTCAAAAGATTCTCGCGTAAATGATTTGTGCACCTTTAGTATGTACATTTGTTCATGTGTAAATGCGTGTATACATATGTAAACGTAAATACGAATAAGCGTGCGAATACAAGGATTTCATCGAAAAAAACCAGGAGTTGTAAAATTAAAGGAAACCCATAGGAAGATATGACCAAATCTTCTTTTACGATCCCAGTTGTAGAAAACCACAAAGAAAGCCAATGGATATGAACAAAAGTCAATCCACAGAACAAGATTTCGTTGCATGGACATTTTACATGCAAAGCTGAACACGTTATTAATGTTAATGTTAATGAACAAAAGTCAATTCATAGAACAAGAATTCTGTTATTAGTGCTCCTCATAACTCGTCAATGAACGAGCAAGGAATTGGTACTGAATATCACGGGACAATCATTTGTTTTTAAGGTCAAATCGATGGGGGGGAATCTGGGGGCAGGGCACACCTTGTTTAATAGTAGCAATCTTTCCAAGCAAGTGGATCTTTCCACCGCCTAATCCTTCTTCCTGCGCCTCGGCAGCCGCGAAAGGGACGTGAGAGAAGAAAGTAGAGGAGGAATTGCGTGGCTTTGATTGGGACATGATTACGCTTCCCCATATCTTTCTCCTCACCAGTGGATTCCATCTCTTTCGAATAATGCTTCATGTCTATGATTGGATTAAAAATTCTGGATTATAGAAAAATATATATCTAAGATAATCTATGTAGGCAAGTAAGCAGAGCATACGGACTCACATGGGGAGAGACAGAGAGAGCTTTAAATGGCAAAGGAGATGTTTGTTAACATGGTATCTGCTTCTGTTAACATGTTAACAGAAGCAGATACCATGTTAACATGGTATCTGCTTCTTCCTACTTAGCAAAAAAAAAAAATCTGCTTCTTCCTCCTACTGTGTTGGCATCTCTGACACCCACCAACATAAGACAACCACATACATCTGGAGAAGATAATACATACAGAGATAAAGACAATATATGTTTGTGAGTATAGCAGTATGGCATACGCATGGAAATGGAAATGGCCTTCCTCCCTATCTCTCTGTTTGAAGTCCACCCAGGATATAGCCTTTGTTGAGGAGAGGGAGGAAGTAGGGAGATGGGAGGAGAGAGTGCGATGTATCAGTGGGGCACAGTCTTTCTGATAATCGTAGGAACAACAAAAAGAAAAAGGTGATCTTTTGCAGGAACGAACCTTAAACCCCACCACTCACCCATCACCCTTCACCAGTTGTTGCCCCTCTGGTTCTCCCTCCTCCCTCCTTTTGAGTTGTGCTGCTCCTCAGGATTGACATGCACCCGCCATTTCCTTCTGTTGGTGTTTCTCCCCGAGGAGGACGGTTGGCATGTGATCTTGGGGTTCTTGTTGATGGAGAGGTCTTCTTGGTGAATGAGGTGAGCTTCTTCTTCCTCTGTTTTTTTCATCGGTTCGAATGCGATCATTCGAGTTTCACCATGCTGTTCTGTGGCATTACCTCGCGTGAGAGTTGATTCTTTCTTTTCTGCATGGTAAGGATAAGTGGCAGTTTGTCGTCAGCACTTCTACAATGCTGTCGGTACTCGTATTCCGTCTTATTTATTATGAGCACTCGTCTTCAAGAAGTAGGTGACCCATCTCCTCTTGTTCTTCCATTTACTGCCATCACTTCAAGCCCGATGAGTAAATGCTTGGAATTTACTTGCTTGGAATGTAGCTCAATTCTTCTGTACTACCCTTTGATGCTCACTTAATGTGGTCAGTGGGGTTCCCTCGCCCCTCTTCTTCAGACTGTTTCCATCCTTCTCTTCTGTGTGCTCCCTACATTATCTATTGTTTCTATCCACTGCTCAGTGAAAAATTTGGAATCTTTGTCAGCATTTGCTCCCGTGGTTGGTAAGTTTCCGGTGATTTATGCCCAATGCACTGGCAATATTTTTGGAGTGGAATTATGTATTTGCTCAAGTTCCTTAAATTTATCAAGTTCTTTGGGATGCAGATTCCATCTTCTTTCTCTGTGGGTGGGTGGGTGGGTTGGTAGAGCTGTCATGTTTACCATTTCTTGATCACGGACTGTTACCTCTGATTGCAGGAAATCATCTCACCCTTCTGTGGTAAATCGGATAGGATGAACGATAGATCTCCGATCATGGCATCTTCGAAGATGAAGAGGATAGAATTGCGCGACTTTCCGGGAGGACCCGAGGTGTTTGAGCTCGTCGCACGATTCTGTTACAACCATGGCAGCATTGAGATAACTCCTACAAACACCTGCATTCTTCGCTTTGCAGCACAGTTTTTAGAGATGTCCGGAGACTTGAATAAAGATCTGGTGGCGCTGACGGAGTCATCGCTCGAAGGCATTCCCAATTGGACGAGCTCTGAGATGCTAACTGCCCTGAGACAGTGCAGGGTCTACTTCCCCTTGTCAGACTCATGTGGTGTCTTTGAGAGAGTGCTGAAATCTCTTCTTGGGAGAGTTAATTCAGCTGTTGATGGCATCCCATCGGATTCTTCTCCGGAGAGCTCGCGATTTCGATTTTCTTTCGACACGAGGAGCACCGCCAGCACGAAGAACAGCTCCAGCAGCTGTTCTCACAAGCACTGGTGGCTTGAAGATCTCGCGATCTTCCATGTCGATGCAATTGGAAAGATCGTCCACACGATGATGTCTCAGAAAATGGATCACCAATTCATCAGTAGGTTCCTCTTCCACTACTTAAAAACCAGATGCTCCATTTCATCACCTGACGAGAAGTTGAAGATCGTCGAGACTGTTGCCAATCTTCTTCACTCGCTGGACAGATCGTCGGTGCCTTGCAAGGGTCTGTTCGAGATCCTCCGACTGTCTTCTTCATCTTCGAATGTAAGCACACGCACGCGCGAGATTCTGGATGACATGATCGGTTTCAACCTCGATAACGCAACGCTGGACAACATGCTCATTCCAGCCCCTGCTGGGATCGAAACCTTATACGACGTGGATCAAGTGTTGAAATTCCTGAAGTCCTTCCTCCGGCAACGTGGCAGCTCGTCTCCAACTCGGTTGAAGAAAGTTGGGAGCTTGATGGATCTTTACTTGACTGAAACTGCACCTGATCCCGGTCTGAAGCCTCGTAAGTTCATGTCACTGGCGATGGCATTGCCCAATTTAGCTCGAGAATCCTTCGACGCCATCTATCGTGCTGTTGACATGTATATCGAGGTGATTAGTTTCTTTATGTCCAAATTAAAGCATTTGTAATTGAGATTCGATGTTGAATTGCCCTGTTTTTCGATCTTGGACTGAAACTAACAATCGGAGAATTTGTCAGGTTCATCCTGATCTACTGGAGGAAGAAAAGATCATGATATGTTGTGCTCTAGACTACAAAAAGCTGTCATTGGAATCCTGCAAGCACCTCGCAAGGAACGCAAAAATGCCACCATGGACAGTAATCAAAGCGCTCATGTTCCAACAGTCCAAGCTGAGAGGTCTACTTCAGAACTTCAGCGACTACAACCTCCCAAGAAGTCCCCCTTGCGGCGAGAGGAAGAGCCTCCGATGCAGAGAACAGACGGTTCTGTATGCGAAGCGAATCAGCGTGTCAGCGGAGAGCGAGAAGCTCAAGGCCCGTCTCGAAGGAATGCGGTGGAAGGTGACGCAGCTGGAGGATGTCTGCAAGAAGATGCAAGCTCAAATGAGGAAACGTCTCCAAGACGGGGATGGCGACGAGGAAGTCCTCCAGATTTCTGCCCAGGATGTGCTCCCGATCGAACCATCAGAACTTGTTTTGATTTTTCTTCAACTTCACACACAATGTACAGTTTTTTTCGGATGTTAGTATGAAGATCACAGTGAAGTTGTTTTATCCAGCGGTGCATCAAAGTAATTGGTAGTTCCATTGTGATCTCTTTGATATAGTTTCCTAATTGAGGTTTGAAAATTTGTTGCAGTAAAAAAAATAATTAATCCTTATAAATGTTACTTTGCTTTGATATGGGCTTCGCAAGAGTAGTTGATAAGAGTTGTACCTTGATCTGTTGTCAGGTTGGCTGCTTCCTTTAATTTGCATTTTCAAACCTTTGTCGGTTGGAAATCTCCATTATTTAGGCTCCTTTTTTTTTCAAACATTTGGAGGCTAAAGATATCAAATTATTCATTCTTGTTCATGTTCAGTTGTTAGTTTGATCGATATATACTGCAGACATAAATACAGTTGATGCTATAATTACGAGGTGAGTGCATGTAGGATGTAGCTTATTAATTAATTAATTAATTGTTTGGTATGAGAATAGTGATTAGAATTTATTTCACTCACGCACTCATTCTCCTTCCCTTAATTCTCCTTTTCCCTCATTCGGTTATTCCTCATTATCCACTTTCTTATTCTCCTTCTCCCTTCTCTTGTTCTTCTTTATCCATTTACTTATAATCATTATTCCTCATCTCTCACATGCAACCTAATTTTACTTTTTTGATTGTTTCAATCTTGCTTCTGTGTTTTGATCTGTACTCTACTTCCGCAACTTGCAACACTCGCATCAATTAAATCTTTAATACAACAAATCAGTGTTTAAAAAATCGGACCGGACAGGGGTCAGACCGGGAACCGGCCTCGATTCGGTCGGTTTGGCCAGTTTTATGTAATTAATTTAAGAAAAAAAGAAAATAAAAAATCGGGTCCGATCGGTGGTCGGACTGGATTGATCCGGTTGGTCAGACTGGGTTGACTCAAATTGACCTAGTTTTAATTGTTTGGTAAATTATTAAAAAAATAAAGGTTTAAATAATGGAATAATAAGGTTTTTATCACTTATGCCCTTCTTAACTTCTGCAATATCAGTTATGTCCCTCTCTTTTTTTGAATCTAAGTTGTGCCACTACTTTCTTAGAGTAATTTTCTAGAAACAACTATAAATAAATGATTACAGTATTATATTCATATATAATGTTAGAAAATGCGACTAACATTTGTAGAGTTTTAATCGAAATAAACAATAAGAATATTCTACTGAAAGATTTGGCATTTTAAACGTATTCCATTGATATATAAATACATACTTAAATATCTATATTTGATTTTATCGGTTCAAAAAACCGATTAGACTGGTCAGACTAGTAATTAAGCACACTCCAATTTTTTCCGAGTTGACGGGAATGATGACGTTATGTTGATATCATCACCGATCTGACCGGTTTGGACCGACGATCTGACTCGATTGGATCAAATCAAAGATTAATCAATTTAATGTCCGATCCGATTTTTAAAATCTTGTAACAAATACAACATGATCGACAATTGTCCTGCATTTCAAGTAATCGAATGGATGCGCTTCGGATACAACAAATCCAGACAACAGAACGAACAGAGGGTGATGTCGAAGCAATTAAACAGGAGCCGTTGCGCTATAATCAAAGCAATAGATGCACGGTTTTAATGGCGGACGAGCTTCAATAAATGTGTAGTGCCGAGAATCAGAGTAGAAACCCGAGGCGAGGAAACTGGCGTGGACCATGCTCCTCAAAACGCACTTGATGCTTGCCAAAGAAGCTTCCTTCCCTCCCTCCCTTTGAAATCCAAACAAATCCAGATTTGATTAATCGGGAAAGGTGATCTATCATTCCGATACCGTTATTGGGAATTTGTCCATACATACTGCCGGGATTGATATACGAGTATTTTATCGGCAACGGAGAAAACAGGGAGGGCTTCTGAGACGTGACGATGACGCGACTCGGGGAGCCGTTATTTTGGGTGGTCCATTTGCTCAGCGTGCAAGGAAAGCACCAGTTCGGGGCTTTGGGTCCGACATTATTGTCCATCCTTGATATGGGTTCGATTTGGCTGCCATCGATCTGGTAGCTCGGTTCTGGGGTTTTCATGTTTTTTTAAACTTGGAAACTCTTTCCCCTAAGGGCCCGTTCGATAGGAGAATAAGCAGGAATAAGGATGGAGAATAAAGAGAATAAGGATCTATTCTCCGTTCGGCTGGAGGATAGGAATAAGGAGAATAAGGTGAAATAAAGATAGGTAAGGTGGGATAAAGATAGAAATAAGAGTGAAATAAGATGTAATAATGGGGAATAGTCGTACCATTGGGAATCGTGTCGGGAGGAGAATTGGCCCATTATTCCAGGATCTATTCTCCTACCAAACAGGGCCTTAGTTCTTGATGATGAAGTACAATAAACGAGCTGATTAAATTATTCACCAATTACATCATTACAAACAGTATATGCTGCTAGCTTATGGTTAAGGAAACTGTATTGTTTGTGGCGGAAATTACCTTTATTGTGGTGGATGTCATTGATGTTTTCAATTAGTCTTCTAATTGGTCGAGATGGGGGACAAGCACGATTATCGTGTTTACTATATTCTTGCAATCAAAGTAGATTGTAATGTTTTTTTCCTGAAAACGGATCGTGATATCAATTGCCGATTTGATGGCCAAGGCTTTTGCCTCTTCGGGGCTATGGTCAGTGACCAACTCACATTTTGCAAGAGAGGAGTCCTTATTATCGCGAGCAAATCATGGCTATGGTTGCATTACAGGAATTATAAGTCACATCTGCTATTATACTAACATGAGTGTTTATCCTTTGGGTTATGGATAGGGGGACAACTTGCTCACGTGCAAAGTTAGTCTGGCTTCGGATCTGGATGTCACTAGTGAACTTTTATTGATAATCATTGTGCCACCAATTTTTAAGCCTATTTAGTGTGATCACGAGGTTTGGAGTGTGTCCATATGTTTGGTCGCGTATCTATCTAACCATATGATGTGAAGCAATTTGTAGGCATACAAGAAAAGGGGTTTCGTGATCAGATCATTGCGTAGTTCAAAGTAAAATTCAATCGCATTAAAGTTATGAGTTGTCTTGTA